>JAUJYZ010000329.1:0-162500 GCA_033675265.1 Actinostola sp. cb2023 | reverse complement strand
AAGGCTTTCAAAGTTTTCCGCCTAGCTTGACAAGGTTTTTCGTAAATATTGTCCCATTTACTTACTTCCCTTCAAACTTTCCACTTTTACTAACTTTAGCATGCTCTTTCTAGTTATGTCATTTTTGCTGGTCTTCGGTGAAGACTTAAAAAGTCACGTGATAGGTAACATAAGTCCATTAAGACGATATTTATTTACTAGCCATAAATTTCAATTTTCGCCGTTTGGAGTAAAGAATTCTAATCAAAATTCAATTCATTTTTAATTACCAAGCACAAACTAAGCAAAGTAAAATGTCTGCCTAACTGACTGGTTTAGCGTGAGTACACGTACAGTCATTTTACCCGCTTAGTTTTGTTTCACATTCGAGGCATTCAGAAGGGGAAAACATAGTAATAGTAGAAATATAGATCAGCTAGCCCATGTGGGCAGTTTTCATTTCAAAATATAATGTTCACGAAAAAATAACCCACATATACAGTCGAAGCTCTCGTAAGCGACCACCTCGGGAATTCGAAAAAGTGGTCGTTACTAGAGCTGCATGGTCGCTTAGTGTACGAAAATGGGCTCTCATAAGCGACCACGCGCTGAAACAATTACGAGAGCTTTTAGCTCTTGTGATGTATTCTGTAATTACGTAAGCATGCACGATACCTGCCCATTACTACAGTACTGTATTATAATGTACACTTGTGATGTATTGTAATACGTAAGCACGATACCTGCCCATTACTACAGTATTGTATTATAATGTACACTTGTGATGTATTGTAATACGTAAGCACGATACCTGCCCATTACTACAGTATTGTATTATAATGTACACTTGTGATGTATTGTAATACGTAAACACGATACCTGCCCATTAGTACAGTATTGTATTATAATGTACACTTGTGTTGTATTGTAATACGTAAACACGATACCTGCCCATTAGTACAGTACTGTATTATAATGTACACTTGTGATGTATTGTAATACGTAAACACGATACCTGCCCATTACTACAGTACTGTATTATAATGTACACTTGTGATGTATTGTTATTATTATTATTATTATTGTAATACGTAAGCACGATACCTGCCCATTACTACAGTATTGTAATTATAATGTACACTTGTGATGTATTGTTATTATTATTATTATTATTGTAATACGTAAGCACGATACCTGCCCATTACTACAGTACTGTATTACAATGTACACTTGTGATATATTGTAATACGTAAGCACGATACCTGTCCATTACTACAGTACTGTATTACAATGTACACTTGTGATGTATTGTAATACGTAAGCACGATACCTGTCCATTACTACAGTATTGTATTATAATGTACACTTGTGATGTATTGTAATACGTAAGCACGATACCTGCCCATTACTACAGTATTGTATTATAATGTACACTTGTGATGTATTGTTATTATTATTATTGTAATACGTAAGCACGATACCTGCCCATTACTACAGTATTGTATTATAATGTACACTTGTATGTATTGTTATTATTATTATTGTAATACGTAAGCACGATAGCTGCCCATTACTACAGTATTGTATTATAATGTACACTTGTGATGTATTGTTATTATTATTATTATTATTGTAATACGTAAGCACGATACTGCCCATTACTACAGTATTGTATTATAATGTACACTTGTGATGTATTGTTATTATTATTATTATTATTGTAATACGTAAACACGATACCTGCCCATTACTACAGTATTGTATTATAATGTACACTTGTGATGTATTGTTATTATTATTATTATTGTAATACGTAAGCACGATAGCTGCCCATTACTACAGTATTGTATTATAATGTACACTTGTGATGTATTGTTATTATTATTATTATTATTGTAATACGTAAGCACGATACCTGCCCATTACTACAGTATTGTATTATAATGTACACTTGTGATGTATTGTTATTATTATTATTATTGTAATACGTAAACACGATACCTGCCCATTACTACAGTATTGTATTATAATGTACACTTGTGATGTATTGTTATTATTATTATTGTAATACGTAAGCACGATAGCTGCCCATTACTACAGTATTGTATTATAATGTACACTTGTGATGTATTGTTATTATTATTATTATTATTGTAATACGTAAGCACGATACCTGCCCATTACTACAGTATTGTATTATAATGTACACTTGTGTATTGTTATTATTATTGTAATACGTAAGCACGATACCTGCCCATTACTACAGTATTGTATTATAATGTACACTTGTGATGTATTGTTATTATTATTATTATTATTGTAATACGTAAGCACGATACCTGCCCATTACTACAGTATTGTATTATAATGTGCACTTGTGATGTATTGTTATTATTATTATTGTAATACGTTTAGCTGCCCAATACTACAGTATTGTATTATAATGTACACTTGTGATGTATTGTAATACGTAAGCACGATACCTGCCCATTACTACAGTATTGTATTATAATGTACACTTGTGATGTATTATTATTATTATTGTAATACGTAAGCACGATACCTGCCCATTACTACAGTATTGTAATTATAATGCGCATATGCAAACAACGTTTCACTCAACAGTATTTTGAGTTTATTGAAGAAGTTATTGAGTGTTGACTACTGAGTGGTCGCTTACGTAGAGCTTATAAAAACAAAGGAACCATGCACGTACTAGTACGTTGGTAATTACCCAAAATGGTCGCGGTCGCTTACGGGAGTGGTCGCTTACGAGAGCTTTTATTTACAGATTTTGAGTGACAATACAAACGGGGTTTTGAAAAGAAGGTGGTCGTAACTAGAGCTGGTCACTCACGAGAGTGGTCGCAAGGAGAGCTTCGACTGTATAGTTTATAATTTGCACTACAATGCAAATTACAGGAAGGCTGTAATTTGCGCTGTAGTGCAAATGACATTTCAAATGAACTGCTCTTAGCCCTCTTATTAATTGTGGTCTCCTGATTTTGCTAATACACGAACGTCGTAATCTAAAGCTCCGTACCTCAACAGTCCGGGAAAACCGCAGATTTGGGTATATTTGTGACGTCACGAATCCTTTGTTCTCGACCATATTAGGCATATATCAATTTCAAAGTGGAAAGACGCCGCAGTGGTTTCCAAATTTCTTTGCAATTCTCGGTTAATTTTGCGTATATTTGGGAAATTTTCTAATTAGAAAGGGAGATGTGGTATCGAACAGCGAAAATCTCAACGAAAGTCAACTTTAAAGTGTTGTATTGATGAATTGGAGAGCAATATCTACCACAAGATGGCCGCCATTTTGACGTGATATCGAAGGTATGTAGTTATTCATCACCAAAATTCAGTGGGACCTACAGTTTTGGCAGGAACCAAAACGGTTTTAATCGATTCTAGGATAGATGTTATAGTATTCCTCAAAAGATTGGTATGGCCACCTTTCTAGTTCTTGGGCCACTTTTTGTTGAAGTTTGACTTTGTTATCTTACGTGGTTCGCTTTGGAGTTCGATCGGTTCTTGTGAGTACTAATTATTGTTAACTTCGAGTCCTACTTTGTGTGATTCATGGAGTGCAAAGTGTTTAAAAACAAGATACCAATGCCAACCATTCATTGGATGACAAGCAACTGCAAATAAAACAAAACAGCAACCACTGAACCAGTAATAAAATCCTGTTAAAATCCTAGCTCCTTCTATCAGTCATGTATGCTTATTTCTGTTTCTCCTTTCGTATTGCATATTCAGCTCACATCAAGCAAGATGGCAGAGGAAAATTAAAACCTGTACTTATACACGTGGGACGAGAGAGTCCAAAAAGGGTTGATTTATTCCCCTACTTCACCCTTTGGCATATATATTACTACTGCTCATTCAACTTGTTTTACTTTTTTTCCCCAACATTTTAGAAAGAAGCAGCTGCAATGTCAGACTTATTTCTTGTTGGAATTAATAAATACATATATTATAATATACCGGTAACTTAAATAAAGTTCATTGCTTGATTCATTCATTACTTTATTCATTCTATAGCTCTATAAAAGCATTAAACCGTGTGATTAACTGGGAGGTTTGAAAGTGCAGGTTCAATTAACAAAACAGGTTCAGAAAATTATCTACAAACACCACACACCTGTGTGCAAAACTACTGGCTGCATGAGTATCCTTTATTAACTCAGATTTATTTATTTTCATCTGTTGCATTGTACATAACAAACATCATCATAATTAACATCATGTGTGAAGATGTAAGTTACACAATCAAGCGCAAGTTTGTTATTTGGAATATTGATACTGGCCGGTGTAATACAGTGTTGCAATAGAGTCGTTTTCGTATGAGTGGGAAACCTACGGTACGGAGTTACGGTCACGGTACGGATTCGAACACATTGTATTCAACCAATCACAGCGCGCGAATTCATTGCTCAACCAATCAGAATGCTTGGATACGGCACGGTAACGGCACGGTACCGTCACTGCACGGCACGAACCGTATCGTAACTACTTCCCACTCATACGAAAACGACTCTATACAATCAAAATAATTTACCGATATTCGAGAATTCACTCTTGTAGTGATCAACAATCACGTACAGCGAAAGGCTATTGATGCGAAATCGAACATGAAGTGATTTCTTGCTCGTTCCTCGATCAACGGTCCCGGACTCTCAACGGTCTCTCTCTCATCCTCTCTTGAATGATATGCTAGTACTACAGAATAATAATATGTGTCCAATCAGCCTGGATTTAGTCAAAAACTATCAGTCTTCTGACCAGCACTGAGCATTTGGTCAGCCATATTGGATTTTTGAAGTTCGTTGTTTCACGTGACTTTGTGTTATGAAATCGGAATCCAAAGCGTCTAGAACAATGGTTTTGCCTACGTCACAAATATACCCAAATCAGCGGTTTTCCCGGACTGCTCAATTCACTTTCTTTCAGATGGGTGTTTAATTCCAGTTTGATTTTAATTAGTTCTTGGTGCTATTGTTTCCTTCCGTTAATGGTGACCTGTAGTGGCAACGCCTTCTCGGTGTCACGCAGCTGTTTCGAACGACTGTCGCAAAATTGGCAAGTATCTTGTCTGGCCATGCGAAACGAATATCGATCACTCATTAATTTGATGAAGATGCCTCTGAAAGCAGTGTAACTCAAAGGTGGTCCCTTCTTCTTCTTCTTCTTCAGGCGAGTGGACTTCATGTTCAGGTTCTTATTGATAAATTCATTCCACATTCCTCGCATGCTGTATTTTGGATCAAAATAAAGCTTGTTAGTTGTTCCTCTTCTATAGTGGCTTGGGAGTGGATTGTGCTGTTTGATAAAGGCAACTACCGCATCAACAGTGGACTGGATAAGTTTGCTGGCGTTGTTGTTGTGTTTGCCTCTTAAGTCGCTATTTAACGTTGGAGCGCCTGGAACTTGCTTTTTGACAAGCAACGAAATTTTCTTATCAGAAATAGCGAAACACTTTTTGAAAGCCATCTTACACACCTGCCCAAGTGAAGGAATGCTATTGATCATTTTGCATTGTCCGTTGAATTGAATAGTTCGTCGAATGTGACTTGTAATGGAGTAGTTTTGGCTTTCATAATTTTGGGAATACACTTGACGTCGCTGAAATGCAATGTCTCTTCTACTTAAACTACTTAAGCAGTTCTTTCTGCAGCATTGTAAATTCAGGGTGTGGACATTTTTGAACGGTGCGTTTCTTCTCAGGCAATTTTTCTTTTCTTTTAAAACTATCGGTTGGTGCTTTGTTTCCTCTATGTTGCCAAAGACTTCGTGGATCGTATCTGTACAACAAATCTTGCTCAACAACAGAGGAGTACATGGCAGCAACAACAATAGTAGTAGTAGTAGTAGTAGTAGTAGTAGTAGTAGTAGTAGTAGTAGTAGTAGTAGTAGTAGTAGTAGTAGTAGTAGTAGTAGTAGTAGTAGTAGTAGTAGTAGTAGTAGTAGTAGTAGTAGTAGTAGTAGTAGTAGTAGTAGTAGTAGTAGTAGTAGTAGTAGTAGTAGTAGTAGTAGTAGTAGTAGTAGTGGTGTAGTAGTAGTACTAGTAGTAGTAGTAGTAGCAGCAGTAGTAGTAGCAGTATAGTAGTAGTAGTAGTAGTAGTAGTAGTAGTAGTAGTAGTAGTAGTAGTAGTAGTAGTAGCAGTATTAGTAGTAGTAGTAGTAGCAGCAGTAGTAGTAGCAGTATAGTAGTAGTAGTAGTAGTAGTAGTAGTAGTAGTAGTAGTAGTAGTAGTAGTAGTAGTAGTAGTAGTAGTAGTAGTAGTAGTAGTAGTAGTAGTAGTAGTAGTAGTAGTAGTAGTAGTAGTAGTAGTAGTAGTAGTAGTAGTAGTAGTAGTAGTAGTAGTAGTAGTAGTAGTAGTAGTAGTAGTAGTAGTAGTAGTAGTAGTAGTAGTAGTAGTAGTAGTAGTAGTAGTAGTAGTAGTAGTAGTAGTAGTGGTGTAGTAGTAGTACTAGTAGTAGTAGTAGTAGCAGCAGTAGTAGTAGCAGTATAGTAGTAGTAGTAGTAGTAGTAGTAGTAGTAGTAGTAGTAGTACATCGCGTACAATTGCCCATCAATTTGTGTCACGGCCGTGAATTACTAAATAATAGACTGAATAAAGGATTAACGGCTCCGGAATAACGTAGAATTTCGAATTTTTTACATGTTACAGTACAGTATTTATTTTCCACGAATTTTCGCAATGAAAAGTACTTTTTTCAATTTCCCGCGAATACTCCGACCCAGGCCTCGCGCGGTTTCACTTCCTGACTCGCAACAAATCCCAACAGTATTCTCGGTCGAAAAAAATCGCGTTTAAATAAAAACCTGGAGCTAAAGAGCATTGTTTCCAAGGCTACACAGGCCTGGCTACACAAACAGTTTGAAAATGGCGGAAGGAGAAGGTTGTTTTGAAGAGAGAAACCTTTGTAAAAGTCCGGGAAATTCGCATCAAGAGCTGGACTATGACTAAAGGAAACCTCAGAAAATCGGTGTTTGCGTTTATGTTCGAAAGAAACAAATCGAAGAATTATTTTAGGCAACAAATGTACATCAAATTTCCGCTGTTACATTTTTTGTCGAGGGCATTGCTGAGACACACCAAGCCGCTTCTTCCTTCAGTGTCGTACTTTCCATACAAAAAGACGCCATTCTGGGCCGTATTCAGTCTAAGAAAATCGGTAGATCGCTCAACAACTAAAAGGTAAAAAGCAAACAGACTTAAACCATTGTCGTATTAGTTTTATTTTCCGCTGTTACATTTTTTCCTAATGCTTCTGTTTTATTGTCGCCGAGAGTTGAAAGTATGAATTTCGGCTTCTTCTTTGTAATTCTTCGTGTTTAATGAGCATGAAATGTGACAGGCGTCTCTCGATAATATGCAAATTGAATGCAAATTAGCAAAAATCACCGGAAGTGACACTGAATTGTACGCGATGAGTAGTAGTAGTAGTAGTAGCAGTAGTAGTAGTAGTAGTAGTAGTAGTAGTGGTGTAGTAGTAGTACTAGTAGTAGTAGTAGTAGCAGCAGTAGTAGTAGCAGTATAGTAGTAGTAGTAGTAGTAGTAGTAGTAGTAGTAGTAGTAGTAGTAGTAGTAGTAGTAGTAGTAGTAGTAGTAGTAGTAGTAGTAGTAGTAGTAGTAGTAGTAGTAGTAGTAGTAGTAGTAGTAGTAGTAGTAGTAGTAGTAGTAGTAGTAGTAGTAGTAGTAGTAGTAGTAGTAGTAGTAGTAGTAGTAGTAGTGGTGTAGTAGTAGTACTAGTAGTAGTAGTAGTAGCAGCAGTAGTAGTAGTAGTAGTAGTATAGTAGTAGTAGTAGTAGTAGTAGTAGTGGTAGTAGTAGTAGTAGTAGTAGTAGTAGTAGTAGTAGTAGTAGTAGTAGTAGTAGTAGTAGTAGTAGTAGTAGTAGTAGTAGTAGTAGTAGTAGTAGTAGTAGTAGTAGTGGTAGTGGTAGTAGTAGTAGTAGTAGTAGTAGTAGTAGTACAGTAGTGGTACAGTAGTCGCAGCAACAGCAGCAACAACAACAACAGCAAATTAATAACTGCTTTTCTTGTGCATTTTCGTGTTGCGCGCGTGTACGTCAATTTAACAAATTTGAAACGCATCTTGCGTGCGCAAAAACATGGGAAATTGAACTTTTGCGCGAATTTCCCACAGCAATGTGTGAAAAACAAACAGTTCGATTGGAATATGCCCAACCAGTTTTTATTATCAAACGTACACCCGTGCATTCTGCGTTTTATATTCGAGGAGATAGGATATTGAGTACATGTATGTTGCATAATATTGTATTGTGTACTTGTGGGTTCCCTGTGGCAAGAGAGCAACGCCTGTTGATTTTCGTGTTACTGTACTGTGGACTCGACTTTCCTCATGTTTAAGTACTTCTTATACATGCATACACAATCAAAACATACCAATATAGTTACAATGAATAGTTTATCGACTAAAACAATGGATATATCAATCGAATGTAAGTTTGAAGGTTGTATAATTCATAACTTGTACTCATAGAACCATGATTCTCCTTACTGCAGGTGGACGGAATCTAGGGAGGCTCCTTTGGCCAGCAGGATGACCCATCAGGTTGGTAGTTCCCATCATCCCCTTGAGTATAGCTCAGATGCATCTAGCAGTTACAGTACTGCATGTATATGTACAACAATACCTACATGTGTGTACATGCAGTAAACGTTTTGTATGTAACATGTAATTGCTGTGCACAGTACTGTAATTAGTACATACCATAGAGTGAGCACTAGCTAGCTGCTCAACTGTTGGGTCAGCTAGTAGCTTAAAACCGAAAAAAAATACTAAATCTGACTTGAAACTGTATTTCCATAGTCAAGCAATAATATTCTTCATTCTATTCTACTGCATCTTTTCCGTCACTTGCAAGCAAGAGACTGTGGCCAAACTGTCTCCCTACCCTATGTCAGGGGATTGTGGAAAACTGGCATAGTCCATGAATATGTCCAGATCGAGGGCACTTTAAATGGAATTATAGCCCATCCTAGAATGACGTATTGCCGGCATTTATTTTCATGACATGCATCCCCACCAATTATTAACTCTGACACGCATATATCCCGTCTACAGGTCCAGTCCTCAGACATATGCTCCATTCGACGTTCAAAAGAATGCGTTTCTTTATCTGTGCACACTGGTAAGTATATAACTAGTACTACATGTACCACCCACCGACCGGCTGACCCACCGATTGATCGACCGACCGACCGACCGACCGAACAACCAACCATTTAATCAATCAATCAATCAATCAATCAATCAATCAATCAATCAATCAAAAAAAATGAAATTTGATGACGTCAACCCAGAAATTTGCCATAACTTATTTTGACTTTTTCAACGGAAGAGCTTATTTTTTGAAATGGGGAAAAAGTTATAAAATCATTTATAAAGACTGTGAAAATATTCTGTAAATTTTCAAATGTCAATAATCAGCACAAGGGCGTTTTTGTATAATAAATGAAGTCTTAGTGGACGTCATCAAATTTGCTTATTGAGATTTCAAACCTCTATAACTCATAAACGCAAGGTTCAAATCACAAAATACTGAACCCACCAACTATTCATAGCTTATATTGAATAGATTTTTTAAACAATCTCACAGGGGTGATAGGCACTTTAACAAATACAGACGCGAAAATAGAAAGACAATAAAAGGAAAAATAATAGAAAGAAAATAAAAGAGAAAATGAGATCAAGAAAAAAAGCAACGTTATTAATAACGAATACACATGCCTAGTCTCACATCTGTGGTGAAAAATATTTCATTTTTGTGTGGTGTTTAAGCAACAAAAACTATTTCAGCCAAATATAAGCCCATTATATCATATAGCCTTACAAAAGTACTGAAAGAAGAGATTGCACAGAGCTAAACTATATAGCCATGTTAATACCTGCTCAGTTCAGCTGCAAAGGTGTGACCTGCACTAGATAAGCCAGTATGTCAGTAAGACGGAAGAAAATGCACGCCGACTCTCTGTTTAAATACTCGGGCAATTTTTATTTTATTTTATATTTACCTTTGCGGAACTATTTTGAGGTTTTCGCAGACAAACAAGCTTTCAAAATAAAAAGTACGAAAAGTCCTTTGGCTCGATCGATTGGCATAGTGTGTGTTCGGCCAGAGTCAATGAAAAGCATTCGGAATCAACCCCAGGGGTTTTGAAGTACGTCAAAGACATGTACATGTTGGTGGTACAAACAAGAGAAGCTAAAGAGGAAAGCTTTGTTTTGGGGAACCAACATGGCCGCCATGACGTCACGTGGTTGGCATACATGTCCGATACGAACGAAGTGAGTCAACTCGTCTAATGAATTCACGACTTGACTCAACTCGAGTCAACTCGTGAATAAATTAGACGAGTCAACTCGTCTGCTTAATATTAATGAAGATGCAAATTAGTTGGATCTCATACGGTGTGAAGCTCACGAAGAGAGTCGACTTGACTCAACTCGAGTCAACTTGTGAATAAATTAGACGAGTCGACTCGTCTGCTTAATATTAATGAAGATGCAAATTAGTTGGATCTCATATGGTATGAAGCTCACGAAGCGAGTCGACTTGACTCAACTCGAGTCAACTTGTGAATAAATTAGACGAGTCGACTCGTCTGCTTAATATTAATGAAGATGCAAATTAGTTGGATCTCATACGGTGTGAAGCTCACGAAGCGAGTCGACTTGACTCAACTCGAGTCAACTCGTGAATACATTAGACGAGTTGACTCGTCTGCTTAATATTAATGAAGTCAAAGTTTTAATGTAAAACGAAATCAGTATCACAAACTACGATGCTATATTATTATTCTTCGTTCTGAAACGAAACGAAGTCAGAGTTTTAATGTAACGAAATGCGTATCACAAACTACGCTGTTATATTATTATTCTTCGTTCTGAAACGAAACGAAGTCAGAGTTTTAATGTAACGAAATGCGTATCACAAACTACGCTGTTATATTATTATTCTTCGTTCTGAAACGAAACGAAGTCAGAGTTTTAATGTAACGAAATGCGTATCACAAACTACGCTGTTATATTATTAGTCGGGCTTCCTGTGGAAGCTCCAACTCTAAAAATGCAGGCCGGTATTCTTTGACCTCAAATCAGCAAGTGGGTTCTACAGCGCATGCGCCCTGTGCCGGCCGCTAAGATAATCACCGATGGCTCTAACAACATGATTTATCAATACGAGACTGGTCGAGTCTGAATACACAAACCTTGTTGGAGGAAGTTTATGTCGTCTTGTTTTCAAAATAACCACAATAATTCATAGAGATTATGTACTTATTGACTGAGTGGGAGGGCCGGACGGGAAAATATTTGGCTCGAGATCATGGAAGTACGGACCGAGCGCAGCGAGGTCCGTACAGAATGACCGAGAGCCAAATATTTTCCCGTCCGGCCAGACCTAACTCAGTCAATAAGCATTTTATCATATGACCCTTTCATATGGACCATTTTGGTACTAAAATCATTCACAGCCAAGGAAAAGTGAACACAAATGCACGATTACTCCTGATAAGAACCAATTTTTTTAAAAAACTTTTTTTTTAACTTTTCAAGTCGTCCACATTTAAAAAATAACTTTTGCAAAAAAAGTATAAAAAATTTCCTGACAACAATCGGGGCCGGGCCGGATACGGCTTTGTACGGACCAGCTCCAAAAATCCGTATCTGCCCAATCACGTGACTTTCTCCGAAGGTTTTATTAAGAGCGCGCGCACGGGGAAATACGGGTCATATGATAAATGGATTTATCAATCCAGTACTAGTACTGCAAAGGGTACGTTTAGAGATCTTCAGAACTAGAACTTAGAACGAAGTGAATTGATACACGCAGACGGCGGTGAAGAGAACAGTTGTACGTAAGGTTTTCAGCCTACCGATAACCGTCGAGGCAAACCCATATTTACACTTCATCCAAACATTGTTTAATCACTCTGCGATGTCTAGTTTATGTATACGGTATTTGCACGGACAACAGGTCACGTAGAGTCAGTATTTTGGGTAATATTTGTATTTTCCGTATCGCTTATAAGCTCTCAGAAGCAAAGAAGCTCTGTTATTGTACTGTATTTGCTTCTGATGACCTTTAGTAATCCGAACCCCGACATCTGGTTTTATTTATGACGTCAGCGAAAGCTCCCGACTACCTACCTTTAGGTCGCTGACGTCATAAATAAAACCAGATCGATGTCGGGGTTCGGATTACGTACTGTTGTGGGTTCGGATATCGGGTCATCAGAAACAAATACACATAAGCGATACGGAAAATACAAATATTACCTAAAATACTGACTCTACGTGACCTGTTGCCCGTGACCAAACACTGTTTTAGTCGCACTATAAGATATCTATATTTAGTTCAAATAGGTTACATTTCATTTAGAAGCCCGACTTCACGCTAGAAGAGCGTCTAGTTATTCTTCGTTCTCAAACGAAACGAAGTCAGAGTTTTAATGTAGCGAAATGCGTATCACAAACTACGCTGTTATATTATTATTCTTCGTTCTGAAACGAAGCGAAGTCAGAGTTTTAATGTTGCGAAATGCGTATCACAAACTACGCTGTTATAGTATTATTCTTCGTTCTCAAACGAAACGAAGTCAGAGTTTTAATGTAGCGAAATGCGTATCACAAACTACGCTGTTATATTATTATTCTTCGTTCTCAAACGAAACGAAGTCAGAGTTTTAATGTAGCGAAATGCGTATCACAAACTACGCTGTTATAGTATTATTCTTCGTTCTCAAACGAAACGAAGTCAGAGTTTTAATGTAGCGAAATGCGTATCACAAACTACGCTGTTATATTATTATTCTTCGTTCTCAAACGAAACGAAGTCAAAGTTTTAATGTAGCGAAATGCGTATCACAAACTACGCTGTTATATTATTATTCTTCGTTCTGAAACGAAACGAAGTCAGAGTTTTAATGTAACGAAATGCGTATCACAAACTACGCTGTTATATTATTATTCTTCGTTCTGAAACGAAGCGAAGTCAGAGTTTTAATGTAACGAAATGCGTATCACAAACTACGCTGTTATATTATTATTCTTCGTTCTGAAACGAAACGAAGTCAGAGTTTAAGTGAGAGTTTTACTTGTAAAACGAACTGAATAATGTACTTCTTTGGAACGAGCATCCCTGTGAGCTCAACGATGTCTTTCATGTTTCAAAGTTATATACACACATATGCTTCGATTAATGTGCTTTCCTTGGGAGTTCGTTACATCCATTTGGCCGGTATAGATTGGCGTGGCAGACGGTTTGTTTGGGGAGAGGAGAAATGGGAAGGTTAAAATAAAGCCGGGTATAAAGGAAACGAGAAACCCATTTCTCCTCAACATACGAAGTTTTCTTTTCATTTCCGATTCACCTAGCCTCCTAAAGCAGACCCGTGTCCAGGATTCAGTTTTACTACGCTGGCCACTGCTCAGATGAGCCATACATTCCTTTCCAGTGGATTAGCCAATCAGAACGAACCTCTTAAATCTGTGGTGGTGCGGACTTTGACCTCTATCGACTTCCACGAACAAACATCACTTGAACTGACAGTTCGTACTGGAGTTGAAGAGTGTTTTCAAGCTAGTGATGTGATGTTTTCAAAATTCAACAGTTGAATATCCACCAGCAAAAGTCAATCGATCCGAGCGATTTATTTTGAACAAAAGGATTTGTTCGTCAACTTCCGACTGGTCATGGAAAGTCATTACTGATATATCAAGCATTGAAACTGATCTACGACAACGGTACACACGCGATTCTGGTCATTTATTTACTTTCGCAAAGCAACTTCTGCAGACAGAGAAAGAGTTAGTAATACCGTATTCAAAATATTCTTGTATGTTGATATCCAAAGTACGGGACAAGAGTGCCAGTAAATCAACTTTCGTTCGTCAGAATATTTCCGGGTTTTCCTCTCCTTTGACTCACTTTTGGCACAAATAAAGCACAAGTCCTCGTTGATGATTTTCTTGGTAGTGTTATCATTATCTGTGGTCATTTAACCGGGTTTAAACATCATCGGATCAGATTATGAATTTTTAAAAACAAGCTAGAGCTTTGCAACACGATATCTCTAAAAATAACTCAAAGTGTGGGAACTGTTTTGGCACTGATAATACGAGTGATTTCATTGGCTAGTTCAATGGGCGTAAAACAATTGGAAAGGAATGTATGGTTCAACTGAGCAGACCCAGTGGCCAGCGAAGTAAAACTGAAGCCTGGACACGGGTCTGCTTTAGGAGGCTACGATTCACCGAGTATGCTTGGTGTTTGAAATTTTTAATTTAATTATTATAATTTATAACAATTTCCAATATTAACGTCCATATATATATTTATTTCCAGGATCATAAATAAAATGCCTAAAACACAAAAATTGCAGGTCTGTTCATATATCTATTTTCTCCATAAAAACCAACATCTATCTTTTTTTTTCAAAAAAAGATAATTTTTTGAAACTGTATCTTCTGCTCACAAGATAATACTGATTATCCTATACATATTACATCTCAGCCAATCAGAGCTCACCATTTCTATGAAATACAGAGCGGTATTTCATAGATTTTTCTATGAAATACCGAGCGGTATTTCATAGTTTGTATTAGCCAATCAAAATTAAAATGTTCTAAATTTTCCCCGCATTTTACTTCCACTGGACCCGCTCGCGTCGTGTTGCTACATTTACCAATATTTGCATAAAAATTGTTTTTAGTTTCGAAATCCAAACCCATTCAACGATTCAAAGCGTTATAAACATGGCTTCAAGTTCGAGAATAATTCAAATCTTCCTTCACTCTCAGAAGAAGCGTTAGAAAACAACAGTTGACACGACGAATTCGAAATTCATAGCATTTATTTCTCAGGAACCGTGTGCACAACGAAACTCGAAAAGCTAAGTAGAAACGACTTGACAGTTTTAATTGTTGATGTAATATGTATAGAATAATATAGTTATTCAATGGTTTTCTATGGAATACGGGCGAAAATTTCACTCAAAAATTATATTATTTTAGTATACAACTCGCCTAAAGGCTCGTTGTATACCAAATCATATAATTTTTTCGTGAAATATTCGCTCGTATTCCGTAGAAAACCATGGAATAACCAATAAATACTGAATTTCCAGTCGACAATACCAGCTGGTATAACGGCAAGTGCCAGTAAAAGCGAGACTGCATGACATCCTTAGATTTTAGGTGACTATTTTAGAAAATAGTGCTAACATGCACCTAAGTAGTCTCCTTCGCAGCCGTTTTTAGTTCCGTCACGTAACGATTCATAGGAGACTAGCACCTAAGGGACTTGTCAGAAATTAGCAGGGGGGAAGGGGGGTGGAGATTTTAAATTGAGCGTTGAAAATGATGTGTGGGAATGAAATTTCCTGACCCTCCCCTTGGGCTTGGCCTAAAATATCATGACCTTTCCCCTGCACAGATAAGGGACCTGTCATTATGCCCAGGGAGGTACTCAGGGGTATCAGTGACGGGGAGGTGCGAAGACCTTTTTTGGGTTTGAAATTCGCGGCTTGGGACTTTTTGGGGATTAGCAATTTTCTGGTGGACTTTTTTTATATAAAGATTTTGGCAAGGACTTTTTTTGGCGTTGATAAAAATGATACACTACCGTTCTCGATTTTATGTAAAACGATTTCATTAACAAGTTTAAACTACGTAAATGACACGACATGACACAGACTATATTGCCTAAAGGTTTGTGACAGATGCACGATGAATACATGTAAATAGAGGTGGACGCATAAACTATCTCGCATTCTCTTAATTTGGTGTTTTTACTTTATTTATTTTTAATGAAAAAATGGACTTTTGGGGGTTACGTTCTGGGCCGTTGGACTTTTTTGGGGTCTTATTTTTGCGTAATGGACTTTTTTGGGGTTAATAAGTGTGACCTCATTCGCACCTCCCCGTCGTTGATACCCCTGAGTACTACCACCCCCACCCCCCTGCGTCTCAGGGGTATAATAATAATAATAATAATAATAATAATATAACTTTATTTAATTAAACACGGTGGACCCATCAGGATTTTACAAAGAAATATGATAAAATTGTAAATATCTATATACATAAACACTCTATCTATCTAATTATTATATATAAAAACTAATACTATAAATAAACAAAATAACCTGCTTTTTAGGAGTGCCGTGTATTTAATGAACTAGTTAAAATCGTTTACAGCCAGCACGAAAACTACTAAGGGTTTGTGCTTGCCGTAATTCGTTTGGGAGGCCATTCCAAAGAACAGCCCCATTATAGCTAAAGCTATTTTTTCGATAATTAGTGCGAGGAAATGGTATAGTAAGTTTGCACTCGGTGTCCCGCAATGAATAGCTTGTAACGCTGCTACGGTCTACAAATTTTGAGCGAAGGTAATCCGGACCAAGACCATTAAGTGATTTATAGACCATAACAGCTTTTTGAATTTGGCGTTGGCAGTCCAGTTTTTCCCAACCGAGCAATTCAAATAGATCATCGGCATTAGTGTCATAGCGAGAGAAAGTTAAAACCCGAGCCGCACGATTTTGTAGCTTTTGTAATTTTGAGGCCAGGGTCTTACCACAATTTCCCCACACAACACTGCAGTAATCAAAATGTGGCTGGATCAGCGAAGTAAAGATAAGCTGCAGAGTTCTGTGAGGAACAAAAGGTCTAATACGTATCAGTGACGGGAGGTGCGAAGACCTTTTTTGGGTTTGAAATTCGTGGCTTGGGACTTTTTTGGGGTTAGCAATTTTCTGGTGGACTTTTTTTGATATAAAGATTTTGGCAAGGACTTTTTGGGGGGTTGATATATAAAAATGATATCCTACCGTTCTCGATTTTATGCGGAGAAAAATTGGACTTTTTTGGGTTACGTTCTGGGCCTTTGGACTTTTTTGGGGACTTGTTTTTGCGTATTGGACTTTTTGGGGGTTAAAAAGTTTGGCCTCATTCGCACCTCCCCGTCACTGACACCCCTGAGCATCCCCCTGGGATGGGGACATGCCCCCCGAAAATATTTCAGATGTATAGGGTCTCTGAAATAGCATTTCCTGCCTTTTGAGAGCAGTTTCCAGCAAGTTTAAATTGACAGAAAATTGATCTTGTGGCCACCCTTGTCCAAGTGATCCTCCTTACTGAAGCCCCCCAAAAATCCTCCGACCCCCCAGACGGTAAATATATGAAAATTCCCGATATATTAGATCGATGTTCTATTTATGATGCATTTCGAAAACCTTTACATATGTATATACGACGAGATGCACACTGAAATTGATAAGACACTCAAAAGATTATTGCAAACATCATAATTACTCGGGCCCTTCCGAAGGAAGCCCGAGTTATAAAATGGGCCTTCTTTTAATTTTTTTAATTTTTAATTTTTTGTTAGGCTTCGGAATGCGAAGTATTTGATCATATCGGTACACACAATGCGAAGTATGTGACCTTCTCGAGTTTTTTTTATAGGCCATGCAATTAAAAACCCGTTAGCAGCTTCGTCGAGCTTCGCCTAGTCTCCCTCGCATCCGTCTTTAGTTCCGTCACTAAAGACGGATGCGAGGGAGACTAAGCTTCGCCAGATCATAGTCTGAATCGTCTGGATGTTATATTATTATGTCTCTGAAGCTAGAGAGCGAGGGTTTGATTTTCCAGTAGATTTTGTTTTGATAGCTAATCTCGCTTTGCTTGCTGCCGGACTGTCGTCACGCGCCGTGAAAAACCGTTTAAAAAGTATCCGACAGTAAAACGAAACACATTTCTCAGATATATGATGATGGATGTTTATTTTATTCGCGTTTGAAAAATTCAGAAGGAAAAGGAATCGTAGAAGTCGTACTTCAAAACTTCATCATAGCAAAGGCGAGCAAGATCAATGTACGAAATTTGGGATCATGCCAAAGTAGTTTTAGCCTATTTATATACATGTACTTGCACAATAGAGAAGCGCATTAATTAGTGACGTCACAACTCAGACAAACAAACCAATTTTTTCATATCCTTCAGTCCGATTTTGTTAGTTATATATTTTACTGACAATTGTTTTGAAAATAAGCAGTGTTTGCATGATAAAATGTAGGTTTCTCCATGTTCTTTTCAGTACGATGCATGATCCTTATCTGAGTCATTCATCTATTTAGAACCGCCGCGCAGCGCTATTTAAAGCAGAATTTCCACGCTCAAAACAGGTCAGTGAACGGCAAAAATACAATCGAAATCAAAACGTCATTAGATTTTAGGGATCTGTTACAGAAGAAGACGCTCAATGAGCGTATAGTCGGGTATTATGACAATGACAGTTGCGTGACGAGAGAGACTATTTGTGTCGATGAGCATCGATAAAGATCTCCGATTCATGGAGGGACGTTTGTAGTACGTCTTTAAACGTACAGTATGTGGTTCTAATTGTGAACAGTTCTAATTGTGAACACTTTTCAGTAAAAGTGCCGTTTTTATATCGTAAAGTTAAGATCGACAAAAAATATTTCACCCGAGCAAATATTAATTAATTTTCAATCATTCAATGCTATTTTGGGCTTCCTGACATTTATTCCGCGCAAAATTTCAACTTTAATTCAAGGTAAGCTGACGACTGTTGTTTACAAATTCGAATTTTAAGCGCGTCTTTAAGATTCTCAGTGGCAAAGTTCGCATTTTCTTTCTAAAAACACAAAGTTTGGAGTTTGTTTTTATATGAGCTAAAAGGTAAATAATAACACTTTTCCTTACAAAACAATAAATCGAAAAGTGTTGAAAATGAACGAGCAGCATCGGAATGAAAAATTGTGCATGTTTTTGCGATGTGCATCTAATTGTAAACACGCATATGCTCACGCATAACTTGGCACTTCATAACATATGTAGTTCTTGAGATATAGAGTAAAATTGCCGCTAATGTACCTGCACTGGTACAATAGCAAATATTGAGAAGGAAATATGTATAAGAAGTCCGCGTTTGTGATACAAATTTGCGCCATTGCGTTGTTAGCAATTACACGAGCGTGATGCATCGCATGCATCAATGAACATGCGAACACCTCAGCAATTTAGCGTTGCTGTCTGACTTCACTTCGTTTTAACATTTTTCTATCATTCGTATCGAAACTGCACACGAACAGAAATATTGTTTTAAGACAACTTGGAACTTGTACATCGAATTGCAAGGCTTGAAATCGATATAATAATACACAATATTAAGCCATTAAAAAGCAAGCCAAAAGTGTTCACAATTACAAACAACTGTTCACCATTAGAACCACCAACGGACATGATATAATAAAATAGATTTAGAAAAGTTCAATAATAAATACAACGAAACTTAATCACATGTTAGCTGAAGTGTAGAGCTAATTTATAGCAAAGGTTCAGGATAATCGTACCATATGTTGACGAGAAATATCATCAAGTGCAAAAAGTGTTCACAATTAGAACCACATACTGTACTTGAGGTCACTCGAGGTTGCATATTCATGTCGCCACAAACGGGTCGAATAGTTTCCGAACGCCTATCGAACTAAATCCGAAAGTATGATTCGCTCTCACAACATATTCAATAACACATAGTACAATTCGGTCATTTTTCTCTATGCTCACCCATACATAGTCTCCCTCGTCACGCAAATGCAACTGTCTTTATCCTTGTCATAAAGCCCGAGTGTACGCTCATTGAGCGTCTTGTTGTGATTGTAAACAAAGCTGGCGCCGAATATAAATTGTCAAATATTTTAGCCGGATGACGCGACAATCGTCGTTTGAGTTGTGTCATTCTCCGACACGTGCACATGCAACACTGTCTAATCGATTATCTACCAGGAAGAAATAAATATACCTACTAATCGAACCTGAAACCTTTGACATGGCGTCAGAAGTGGAATGAAGTTTCCTTCAAGGACTACATCAAGTTTGTGTTTGAAAAGATCGAAAGATTCATCTCAATTTTCATGATCAAGTCTTCGAACGTCTGTCTGGATATTCAACCACCACACTCCAATCAACTTTATATTGACCAAATAATTATATTCAAATCAACTCCAAATCGACCACAATCCAAGTTCGACTGATAATAAAGTAAGTCAAAATTCAATACAATTATAGAGTTCAACATACGTGAAATTAATTTCAAGTTTAATTGATCAAGCTTCGATAGTTATATATGTAGTATTTAATAAACGAGCAGCAGTGTTTTATCAGGTATAAAATCCCGAGGGCGAAGCCCGAGGGATTTTATACCTGATAAAACACGTGCTGCGAGTTTATTGAATGACTTAAAAAACTCATTAATAATTCATAACCATTTTGTCCAATATCGATGAAACTATATGAAGTGATTCGAGAAAACAAAAGAAAAAGGAATCAAAGGTTGTTTGCATTTGCGAATTGAATTGAACAACAATAAAAGACGAATAAAATTTGAAATTTAAATATGCAGAACTTTGTCAGTATCAATTCGCATGTGAAGTCTTTTGGTTCCGAACCAAAAGACTTCACATGCTTCGCTTTTGGATAAGTAAATACATGCCTCCGAAGCGGGAATTTAGGCCACCGAAGTCTAGTGAAGAAGAAAAAAATACATTGCAAGAGAGTATTCCAAAGTCCACGCGTTCATCTACGAAGTGGTCTTTTAAAGTCTTTTCCGAATGGCAAATAGGTAGAGCCAACAAAGATCCTTCGAAAGAGCAGCGTTCGTTTGAAATTGACATTGCCAAAGTACAGTCATTAGATACGAATATCGCCAATATGAATGAAGAATCCCTGAACTTTTGGCTGACAAAAGTTTGTCGAAGAAGTGGTGAAGGTAAATGGAGAGAGGTATCCAGGAAGAAGTCTGTACATGATTGTTGCGGGCCTTCAGCGCCATCTTGCTGAAAGTGGAAATGCCATTTCACTGTTAAGTCAAAACGATAGAAGGTAAGATGTAAATAACTTTATTTCTTACGAGTATAGCTTTGATTCTGGCGTTAATTGGATTAGACTCTTTGTAAATTCGAGTTAGAATCATTTAAAATAATAGTTTTTATTAATACTGAATTGTTCCTTTAAAGGGGGACTCTGATCAAAATACCTCAAACTTTTAAACCAGCTGAAACTCCGTAATTACAATCTTGAAGCTATCAATAATAACTCTACCAAACGGTTTTTCGAAATTTCAACGGCAAGTGCTAGTTTTTGCTCTTTCTTTTTCGAGGCCAGTGAATAAATCGAAAACTTGGAGGGAGACTGGAACGGGCGGTAGTGACGTCATCCAATCAACCCAAATATTCGGCTACAAGGCAAAGTATGGAGGTCTCTGAAAATATCCACAGAAAATCACGCTTTATCCATTCTAATATTATTTTGATTGCCAAATAGCAAAATATACAATCAAGTTGCTGTGTTCAAGCGACAAATACATCCAAAAGAAGATATTTTCACTGCAGAATTCGGCGATTCCGTTATGATTTATAGCTGAATGTTAATACGTACTCTCACGTATTCTCAAGTCCGCCGCTTTCGGCGTACGAGCAGGATATAACTCCCAAATATATACTGTTCCATATCCTAACATATAAGAGGATCTAAAGTGTACGTTGGGACTTATGGTAAGATTAATTTCGACATATTTATGCCACGAATTCATCATCTGAAGTCTCTTCAAGGGCAGGAGCGTGACCGGTATTATGAGTAGTACTAGAAACATACGCCGTACATGTTTACCATGTTGTATGGTGACTGATCTGCTCAATAATTATTTTTCGGTATAAAACTAAAAGGAGTTGGATATATCTACGAATGATGTATATAAATACTTCGCAATTTAATAGTCTCCTAATACTACCAGTAAATGTAGTAGTCACAAAATGTACTTCAGGATGACCCGATGCGACTGACCTCTATCTGCTTTGCAAGGCGATTGTCAACACACTGCAGTTGTACGGACAACAGATTTTAAAATCCTATCTCATAAATTATTTTTAGAAAGCAATTAATCTGCAAGAAAACTGTTCATTCTATGCATTTTATTATCAATTTCCAATGATTCTGGTGTTGAAAATTAAAAGGTCGTAACATGTATACTGTGAGTGTCTCGGCGGGAGCCGTGTTCGCCGGGCATTGTAACTCAGTGTTCTTCTACAGTCACAATATAAGCTTTACAATCCTTAAATCTTTCTGGCCTCGGCTTTCGAATTCACGAATGCTTCATAAGAAAATCGTTTACTTGGGATATGCTTACAAATCTGTATGATGCCGATTTGATATGATAACATTTAGATCTCAAATCCATTTGAAGTCGTAAGGCCAAGAGTGCAAGACTGACACGAAGTATTCTCAAAAACTTCAGGTTCGTTTAGCATGATATATATCACAGTTCTATCCACTTTAGAAACTTCTGGTGCTAGGTGATGAGCCCTAACTGCCTGAAAAATGTATTGGACGGCTGAATGACAAAATAAGACGAAGAAACATCAATAAAACTGGGTAGTATTTTACAAGACTTTGTATGTGAATGTACGGACGTGTTCAATGGGTTGATTGGATGACGTCACAGAGACCAACCGCTGTCTGTTTATCACGGGCTCGTTTATTCAAAACCAACATGGCGTACGGGTGATTTCGGCCTCTTCTCATGAGGATTTCTCGACACTCTCTGGACCAAAAACAAAAATGTTTCGTATTTTTATTAGTTTATCTATATACTTTTAGTAGACGCTGGAGAAAAGTCACTCCAAGAAGGGTCGATTTTGATCAGAGTCCCCCTTTAAAGGTTGAACATATTGAGACGTGCTTTGGATGCAGAAATGCGGCAGGCGACCCAACAAGGCGTTGGTATGCAGTCGAAAATGGAGGAACGACAAGAAATAACAGAAGAAGACGAGGCTATTCAATAATTGTACTTTTTATTTCAATAAATAAGCCACACAATTAAAATAAATGTTCTGATTATTCAAATTAATGGCTGTTATATTTTATTTCTACTATCTATGAACATGAAGCATTATATAGCATCACACGTGGCATTATATATTAATATTAATATATAATGCAACGTGTGTCATTATATAATGCTTCATGTTCATTTACTTTCTATTGTTCTTCTATTCTACCCCATTATTCCCCTGGGCCGCATTCAAATCCCTCCCCGGGCTGTAAGTTTCAAACGCATTTTATGTAGTATAGAGTGCTTTCCTCGTGACCAGTGAGGAGCATCGGATTGGACAAAATGGTTATGAATTATTAATGAGTTTTTTAATTTCATTTATTCAAGTCGCCAGTTGCCTGGCGGACACTAGTGACTCATTTAAACCATCGACTATGGACTGGACAAGCCTAGCTCAGACGATGTTTATAATCGGTTCACACTCTTTACTAGTTGACAATCTTCGAGAAACGTATTGGTCGGCGATAAAGGTCTTGGAATCTACAATACAGCGAAGTGGGCTAATGAACGACGGAGAAAAATTAAAACTCAGTGCTTTATACTAGACCTCAGAGTAATCGTATCTTCGCACGAATGTCTTAAACAAGCTTATCACTCGATCACTCGAAGAGTTCGTCACTAAAACAATTTATTTGAATTCCAAATAAACTTTAAAGCGATCACTACCGGGCATTGAACTCCACTGTCGCTTTATATCAGTGACAATTATTAATCATGCCTCGAGGGCTCGATCATGATCGGAGCGTCGTAGTTTTCAAAAAGCACAAGCTTTACATCGGCAGCCAATAGAGTACTAAAGCGATGACGTCACAGCCCATAGCAACAGATAATCTCTGTTCTAAACAATGATCAGTCGACCTTGACAACGCAGCGTGAGCACTGTTTTGAGGATAACTCATTTCTTTAAGGCTTTTGTGCATTAACGATTATCTAATAAGGAAAGTGACATTAATCTCGAAGTCAGAGGTCCAATTAATTGAAGTTATCGATTTCCAAGTCAAAGAAAACGGCTGTTTTGCAGACGGCTCTGATCGCCATATCATGGTGCAGTGTTTTGCACCCGATTGCAAGCATCAATCAGAATCACATACCTGCAGATTTTTTGGTTTCCCAAATGAAGAAAAGAATTTTGAAGAATACAAATACTGGATTAAGTTAATAAGGTAAGAAGAAGGCAATACTTTGTTCTATGTAAAAGGTTTCGATGTGTTCGTCTGTTTGTTAATGTTCGTTAGTTTCAAGACGAAGCGTTGCCTTCGCAGAGTTGTATTTGCATATCTGTTTTCTTTCCTTTTACATATGTTTACATCAGCTTATAACGAATCATTTTCATCAAAGAAGCTTTGATTAACACGATATGATATAGTTTTTGAAGGTATATTTTGATGCTACATATTTATCAATCATTTTTGGACAGCATAAAGTGATCCTCTAAGGGTTTTTATAACCCACAGTTTTATACACTTCTGAACGGAATTTCATAGTCTTATGCAAGCTTTTAAATTGTCATATTACTATAGGAGAGAAGACAAAACCCCAAACCAGCATTCTCGAGTATGCAGCTGTCACTTTAGAAATGGGAAAAAATCTGAAGGCCCTGAGATATACGAACGAAATAAAGATAAACCGTTTCCAGCTGTAAAAGAGCGAGCGCCACCCAAAAAGAAAAAGAAGACCATACTCAAGGAAAACCATGATATAAACATGCAAGAAATAGCTACAGAGATACATGAAGCCGAAAATACCACTGAAAATCATCTAAGCAGTATTCCTACAGCGCAGGTTATTCTAGAGGCTGAACTAGACATTGTCAAGAACGAATTGGACAAGAAGCAAGAGGAAGGATTCTATAAAAAGAAGTCACTATTCTGTGTCCCATCTAAATGAGGATGTGCTTAGAATGGAAACTGGTTTGCCTACTTTAGAATTTTTTAATATAGTTGTGGAATATGTATTGTCTTTTCAAGACTCTATCGAATATTATTCAGGCTGGCGGGTGAAAGGAATATCATTTGAAGATCAGGTGTTTATAAGTCTCATGAAATTAAGACAGAATTACACAAACCTCCATTTAGCCCAGCTATTTTCCTGTAGTGTTGGTACTATTTCAAACATAGTTTTAACTTTTATTGACTTACTCCATGCACTTTTATTTCAAGATATTATGAGTGATATCCCCTCCAGAGAGAAAAACAAGTTCTGCTTACCTTCTTCATTTTCACAATATAGTAATTGCAGAATTGTAATTGATTGTACAGATATAGAGGTTGCTACACCCAGTTTAATGTCTCAACAAAATGCCACATATTCAAGCTATAGGGGTATGAATTCTTTTAAAGTTCTAGTTGGTGTGGCACCCAATGCTGTTATAACATATGTGAGTAAACTCTATCCAGGATCAGTTTCTGATAAAGAAATTACGAAACAGTCAGGATTGTTAGATCATTTGAAAACTGGAGACTTGATCTTAGCTGATAAGGGTTTTTTAATTCAAGGCATTCTTCCAGATGGTGTATCTGTTAATATCCCCCCATTCTTAGAACATGGAAAATTTACAGAAAGTGAGGCAAAAGCAACCAAAGCAATTGCAAGGTGTCGTATTCATGTCGAGAGAGCTAATACTCGACTTAAAGATTTCAAAATTCTTACTTTTATCCCCCCATATTTAAGAAGTCATGCAGATAAGGTTTTTCAGTTATGTGCATCACTAGTTAATCTGCAAGCTCCATTGATTAAAGAGGGCTGTGAAGGCATGAAATTTGAATAAATTATATTATATGAAAAAAGTATATTTGAAATTGAAACAGTACTAATTCTAAATACTGCAGTACTAATTTGCTCAAAATGCTTTGTTCTCTATTCTTTAATCGCTGCAACTATTTAGCACTGATAAATTATTTTAGTTAGTTCTGTTTCATGGTTATATTATTTGCACTCTAGTAATACAAATAAGGTTTATTTACTTTTCAAAGCAAATATTTCATGTTTTACAAACTTAACAATAACTTGTTTTCAGGATAGAAATAAATATCAATACAAATACAAAACATGTAGTTATTTCTTTCAATAATTGTACAACTTCTCTTGAAAAACTTTTGAAATCATATCCCTGCTTCCTACAAACCCCCCTCCCCAACCTCATTAAATCATAGCACTAGAGCTCACCATCAATAATTTTTGGAATGAGATGTGTAATTGTAAAAGTCTCTTAGCAGATGTAAATTACATTCCCATTCGCTATCTATCTTGATAGTCAAGATTGTTGTTTGTTTGGTGGTCCAAACCACAAAATAGCAATACTCTCTTTTTGTAATGTGCAACTGTCCCTGTACTTGATGCCAGTATACATGACTTTTCTTTAGCATCAGTGAATTATCTTCTCCGGCCCTTTCTAGGTAGAAAGATTTGGTCTGTAAGGCCTCGTCGATTGTCATATCTCTTGCAGTGTATGGGCATTTGATCTCCACAATGTGATTATTACCAATCAGGCCATCTGGAGATGCACCCAGTATTCCACTTTCATGGAGCCAAATCCCAGTCTCTTTCACTGGTAAAGCAGTGGCTGCGGTAAAGGCCTTCACTGCTTCAGCTTCATTGTTCACTCCCCATGCAATTGCCCTCACTTTTGAAATGTCGCGTTCTCCCAGCAAACGTTCTATCAAAGATGGTGTTGCTCGTTTGGCAGTCAAAACAGCACCAAAATTACTGGCTGTTAGACTTTTATTTCTGGCAATATGCCACAAGGGATTGTCTCTTTGACCAATAGTTAGCTCACTTATAGCTTTGATGGTTGCCTCATCTACACTCGCCTTCTCTATAATGTATCTGTATTGTTCATTGGAACTTGTGATATTTTGAAACTCTCTTGAAACAATGATTTCTGTAATGGTAGATATGGGTAATTTACTGGCTTGTGGGACTGGTACTGGACTCATGATCCAACACAGGCCAGTAAAATCCCCATGTTGCTTCAGTTTCTGGTACAATTTATCCCTATCAGCTTGTGTAGGCTGTCTTTTAAGTGATCTATACCCTGGCTTGCTTGGTGGAAACATTTCTGTCACAGATAGTGTTGAGGGGGTGGTGTTCTTTTTCATTCTCCATGTACATTCAACATCAGTTCTGCTGATATTGTGAATGCCATGTATATATAATGCAACCGCATGGCTACATTTAAATGTTCCCCTTGGACATTCACATTCACTTGACTTGATGTTATTCTCAGGATCTAGGTAAATCTAGAATCGTAAAGGAAATATTTAATACACCTGATACATGTAGTCGACCATTGATACTTTTGATATTTGAGAGTAAAATAATTCGTAATTCAGTAGTAACTTTAATAAACTACCTTCCCAGCTAAAATGCTTCTATGGGAGCCGTAAATGAACCTCAAATAATCTTTTCGATTTCAACAGTAGTTGTGGTAACACTGTGGGAACATCTGGGGCGCCACGAGATTAATCATGCAGAGTCCATGCAGTCGTGCTGCAGAGATAAGCTTAATAAGCCACTGGAAATCTGTAGTTTTCTTCATAATTGTTCATTGTAATATGCGTAGAATTTTTCAAATAAGTAATAACTGATCTTTCTAGAAAGATTTAGCGACTTTTGATAACGATCAATTAACATAAGGAAAGCTTTTCCTGCAGTCTTCAGTCATGTACGTAAAGTAGCGATCGCGTCATAACTTACCGTGACTTTGTATAGTTTCTTCTTCATACTGGCATGGACCTGACCTCTCAAAATACCATCACTGAAGGATATACTCTCTACATGTCCAGACTGGAAATGATTTTCTCCCCTCGAAATAGATTTCGGCTCTCCATCGAAGAAACAATACAGTGCAGTGATTGAAAAAGACGCCATTTTGAGAGTTCGCGAAGAATGTTTAGAACAGGTTTCTATGACAACGTGCCACAACGTGACGTCACACTTTAGTACTCTATTCATAGGCCTTTGGTATTTTGTTTACAACAGATTTTTAATACCCAGATCATTTTGTTTCCGGTTTGTGTACCATAGTCATTATTATTCACGAAGTGACTCGAAATGATTTCCGGTTTGACGAGTTGAGTCGACTCGAGTCAACTCGACTCGCTTCGTGGCCCCCAGCTCCCATGTCAACACACCACAGACACTGTAAGTGCTTGCTTTCAATTTACATTCTAATGAATATTAAGCAGACGAGTCAACCCGACTAAGGGCTTCACGAGTCGAGTCATCCTGGGTTGGTGATATACACATATGATGCACATATATCATATGCATATCATTTGCATACTCATTAATATTAAGCAGATGAGTCAACTCGTCTCCAGCAATAGTCGAGTTGACTCGCATCGTGTGTATTGGACAACCCTCGTGGTTGGAGTTACAAACGAGAAGCTAAAGAGGAATGCTTTGTTATCGGGATCCAACATGGCCGCCACGACGTCAAGTGCAACTCAGCAATTAATACAATACAAACCTCACGAACCACGTACTTTAGAATGAACTGCTTCGGCAGATGTTCATTCCCTCATTATGTTATAACCAACGGAAACTGACCTCCTAACGTGTATTCACCATAGACAAGCGTTAAAAGTTTCTTATTATGTAATGCATCTCCTATACAGACCAAGCAAGGATAAGTCAAGGCTAAAGTCAGAGTACTTATTATATTTTCTTTCATTAATACAATACCAATATTGCGCGGTCTTGCAAGCTCACATTGTTTTTAAAATGATCAAATACAGCGCCAAAACCCCAAACGGTACCATGCGTAGATATGCTAAAATCCCGTCGTTATATTTGCCACATTTACAGTTCCAACTGGTTTCGCCGTAATCTCTATAGCTACTAATGTAGGTTTTGTACCTATATTATATTAGTAATATGTCCACGTTTTGCTAGACTAGGTTGTACTAAATATGTTATGTTTGGTTTAGCTCTGTGCAATCTCTTCTTCCAGTACTTGTACGTGTAAGACTATGATATAATGTGCTCAGTATATTTGAACGAAATTGTTTTGTTACCTAAACACCACACAAAGTTGATATGTTTTTCACCAGAGATGTGAGACAAGACATGTGTATTCGTTAGTCATGATTTTTTTTCTCAATATCATTTTCTCTTTTCTTTTCTTTATATTCTTTTTCCTTTTATTGTCTTTCTGGGTTTTTTTGTATTTCTTGAGCTAAATTTTCCCTAAACAGTGTCACGTATTAAACATTAGTTGGCGAACATATCATGAATTCATGGTGTACAAGTCTTTGTTTGATAAGCCAACAACATCTTGAAGAGGCACGCGTACGCCTTCAAATGATCATGTCGAATTCGCACGATTTGAAATACAATTTAGGATAAATAAGCACGAGTCAAATTTTCAAAGACTAACAAAATTGCACGAGACCGTAGGTCGATATGCTTATTTATCCTATAGTGTACGAGAACAATGGTGCGATTGCTTTTAATAATAGGTGCGGTTACACTAGGACTTTTACCCACGTGTAAATTGCCTTTACCCAGAGGGAAACGATTTTTGTGTGTAACCGGTCTTCCAGAGTGAAATTCCCCACGGTGTATTTCCATGGATACATCAAAAAGAGCAAAAGAACTTACCATGACAGTTCCCCGAGCAAAGTCGTATGGTTTATCAAAAACCCAGAGCGTCTGCACCAATCACATAGCAGCGATTTCCAAACAAAGGAAATCACATGCTGTGAAGTCTTGGCTGATATAAAAGCGTTCTGTACGTGAACTTTAAAAATATAAATACAAAAGCCTGAAAGACTGGAGAAAGCGTAGCTGGAGTCGACGTCTCCGTTGTCTTCTTAGAAAATAATACTGAACCGCAAAGTTTAATTGCGCTGGAGGTTGTAGAAGAAGAGTGAGAATGACCGATAACAAGCCAAACACTTCACGGTGCATGGCGTCCATGTTTACAAAAAGTTTCCCGCAAATAAAAATAGGACGCCTCAGCGACTTCCCACTGGGTAATTATCAGTGTGTAACTGGCCGTAAACCCGAAATCATGCAAAACCCAGATCAAACCCAGCCCAAGTCAATTCCACATGGGGACCTCTAGGAACCGGCCTAGTGTAACCGCAACTAATATACATGAAATAATTGTCAAACAACTTTTCAAACAGCTTACGACTTACGTAACCGATTCGTGCCGGGACTTTGACTTTCAACGATAGAAAACAACTGCAACTGATACACAACTACACAGAACATTCGGTTCATAGAGCGAAACAGACGCTCAAAATCATTTTTCTGGACTGTACGTGTCTGTTGTGCCATATCGGCTATATAAGACCACTGTTCACTGAAAGCCGCGTAGCGCGCTAACCACTCGTCCTACATGTATAAAAGTATACATTTTCTTAAAGCTGAATAAATGCAGATTCTAAATATGCTTGAGATTATTTCCTATTTTGTAAATAGTTTTTGTTATTGCACATTTTAGAAAATTCGACCGGCCTTGTTCAAAGAGTAGCGTGCACGCGGGAATTTAACCGATTTCTAAATGGAAAGTGTCATTGTATAATGAGCACACTTTGTTCTAAAAAACCATGTCTCCGATTTTTGATGCGTTGCCTCGTTTAAAAGTTATTTGATGATTTATGTGTAAATTGCTTAAAAACACATTAATGAACTTTGACAGCAAATATTTCCTCGACAAAAGCATTTATCATTCTGTAAGAGAAATCGTTTTGAGAGTCTTATAAATGTTTTTAGATTTGAACAGTTTCTTGTGAGCTCTGGTAGACTGTTGAAGAGTTTTGATGCATTGTCCTGGAAAGTTCCATTTTCAAGGGGAACGACGAGTCTTCTAGAACGACTTGAACGTAGATCTCTGATGGACACTTGTTCTTCCAGCTTTAGGTAGTCCGGCCAGGTATCTTTATAGTGAATTGCTTTGAAGCAGGATTTAAGAACATTTAAGTCCATTCGCTTGCTTAAAGGAAGCCATCCAATTTTGGATAAGTCTGATTTGTCTTTGACGTACCTTCCAGTTACAAAACTTGCGGCTGCAAACTGGATTCTTTCTAGTCTTACTTGAAGGAATTGAGGAAGTCGATAGAATACACTATCAGCGTAATCCAGTTTTGATAGGATCAGCGTTTCAACTACTAGCTGCTTTCTTAGATGATAAGGTGCTAAATGCTTAAGGCAAAGAACAGACGCCGATCTTATCATGAGCCGTACCCAATTCAAACAATAAATCATGAGGCGGCTACTTATTAATTCTTTTGAAATGCTCATGGATATTTCGGTACGGCTCATGATAAGATCGGCGTCTGTTCTTAGCCTAAGCTTCCCCAATACTGATAGAGTAGCATATGAAGAGGCTAGATATTTGATGTGATCATCCCATTTTAGGTATTCATTCAAGTGAACTCCCAGTAGCTTATGTGATTGAGTTCTCTTCACACGCTCACCATTAATGGAGATAGTAGAATCGTATACGTCGAGATTGTGAACTCTAGACAACTTGCGGTGTGGAAAAGATCATAAGCTTAGTTTTGTCATTATTGAAAGCGAGGTTGCTGCTTTTGGACCATTCATTGAGGTTTTGTAAATGACTGCATGATGTCATCTTTGCAAGTGTTTATGTCTGAAACCTTGGCATGTTGGTATAGCGTTGTGTCGTCGGCGTACTGATAGCTTTTTACACTGATAGCATCCTTCAGATCGGCAACGTAGATGTTAAACAAGACAGGTCCAAGGACGGAGCCTTGAGGTACGCCAAGATGAACGCTGGTGGTATCTGAACTTTTGTCGTCGATGTGTACAAACTGCTTACGGTTGGAGACGTAATTCAAGGTCAAGATTAAGAAGTCTTTGGAAAAACCTAATCTGCTCATCTTGGTTAACAGATTTCCAAAATTCACCGTGTCAACTGCTTTAGAGAAATCGGCGAGGACCATCATGGTCGGTGACTTCGCTATACGTTTCATGGCTTTTAGAATATCGTCACGGATAGCCTGAGAGACTGTTGTAGTGGATTGACCTTTTCGGTATGCTGATACATTATTGCTGATGATTTCGTTCGTTTCGATAATATAGGACGAAGATCTTTTTCAGAAGCCACACTGTTGTTTTTTGGAATTGGACATATGCGAACGATCTTCCACTCCGTAGGAAAATACTGTTTGTTGATGCAGGTATTAATCACATCTGTTAAAGGAGATCCCAGATATTCAGCTACAATATATTCTGATCATTTTAGCGGGAATATGATCGGGACCAGTTGAATAATCAGCTCGGAGCGCTTTTAGTTCGCGTATAGCTTCTTCACATCTAACGTTCCTTATGGAGAAATATGGGAATATTGCGCGTATACTAATGCTTAGCCTCCGTTGCAGACGTTATTGTGTAGTTCGCTTTGAAGCTCCCATACTTGTGTTATTTATTAATATGATTAGTGAGCGGGTGCTTCGTTAATAGTGACACCACCACATTTGATTTCAATTGTTAGGTGAAATAAAATTTGTTATCTTTTCCTGCATAACTGTTGTCAACGTATCCAGCTTGGGCTGCCTGTGCACTAATGAGCATATGACGTAACAATAATGAATCTATTTATATTCGAAATGGCAAGCCAGTCTTATAGCTAAAGCATGACTATTATTAAAGGAAACCATTGCTCACACACATATCGGCAAAATGAATCCAAATAAAGATCCATCTTGATAACAATCACCTCTAGTGTATTCTAGATTTTTAATTCGCATTGAAAGTTGAGCCTCTGAATCCAAAGAGGCCGCCATCTTGGTTTGTGATGACGTCATATGGTTTGCTCAAATATATCCAAATAAAGATCCATCTTGATAACAATCACCTCTAGTGTATTCTAGATTTTTAATTCGCATTGAAAGTTGAGCCTCTGAATCCAACGAGGCCGCCATCTTGGATTTATGATGACGTCACACAGGTGCTCGACTAGTTGCTAATGGTCAAGTCATTGTTTATAATCAGTAAAGCAAGCATGCTCATAATGCTGGTCTTCAGATTAGTTTTAAATATCGACTAAAAATGCAATGCTAATCATATTACTATTAACGGAATAAAAAGTACAAGCGTTCGTTCGTCGGATGCTCTTTATTTCCAATAAAGATTACAACTGAACATTTTAGTTTCAATACTTGCTTCATTTATCAGCCACTTCAAAAACAGTGGAGGGCTGGGAACGAGTTTTCATAATTAATCGAATTAAGAAATGAACAGCACATCAGAATTAGTGAGTTTCAGGAGATTGATGGGGTTTGGATAAACAGCAACTGAACAGCAGACATTTATAAACTGCAAAGTTACACTGAAGAAATGTTACTCGGGAGAAGTGTCCCTACTAAACATACATTTATTTATAATTTGTGAAGATATTTGGAAAGCTGTTACTCGTTCAATATTGAAACTTTGTTAGCATACTAACTTTTGGTTATGCTCGTTCTTGTGCTGGTGTTCATATTTTTAATCAGAGTAATTCTGAAAAGTCGTTTCCAGGTTTCCACTCGTTTTTGAAGTGGTTAAGTGATGTCTTGTTTTACCCGGGGCCAACTTTCGTACTAACTTTCGTTTTGATCCATCTATTGATTTCATCAATCTTTGTACGATTAAAACTGGTAGCAAGATATTGGCCTTGCTTGAAGCGACCCGAGAAAATGCCAACTGCTGCATAGCCACCCCCGCTGCTTTTGACAAGGATTCCTGCGCCCTCCTTTTTTACGTCATTGTTACAGTTTGATAGAACTATCCCACTTCCTGTGCGCTGCGATCTGCACGTGGACTTCTGTAGTGTGGAATTGTTGTCGAACGCTAAAATTCAAACGAGGATAGAATTAAGAACACATTAATCAAGCAGATATATCCGTTCGCTGTGACAATTACATATGCCCAAATATTATATAGATAGAATTTCATATATCAAATAAGTAGTTGGCCGGGGAATTTGCAGCTAAGGACGTTCGCGCGCATTGTTCACGCGCATCTCGAATCGACGAGAGAGAGAGAGTTCGAAGGCTCCATACATACATGGGGTAGTTCAGTTTTACTAAAATCTCGCCTTCTCTTAAATTTTGTTCCACATACTTCATCAAATTGCTCTTGAAATCCAAATTGTTTTGCCAATCGATGTTTCCTATTCTCAAAGCCATAATTAGTTTTTATACATGAATTGTGAAAGAGTACCATGGGAAATCCAAGCCCGAATGCGTAATGGTCTATGGCGTCAATGGGCCACGAGTGGTTTTTTTTATTTTTTTTATTTATTAATTTTTATTTTTATTTTATTTTTATTTCCTTTTCCAACAAAAATAAATAAACAGCGCCAAAAATAAAAGAAAATTTTTTTAAATTAAAATAAATTAAAAACAACAACAAAAAGAGCAAAACAAATTAGAATGTTAAAAAATATATAATAATCATGCCGAATTTCCGTAGTTTATATAAAAATTGCTATTGCGTTATGGGCCACCATAAAGTTCTTAGTGCGCGTAGCCGCCTATTAATTAACTCGCGCTACAATCACGTTTGTTTTGTTTGTTTTCTACGTAATCTTCTAACTGAATTTTGTAAAATCCATTCAATCCCTGATGATGGGCCAGGGGCCCGAAAGCTTGGATATTAAAAATCCATTTACGTAGAAGAAACATTTTTTAAAGTGAAATAATGATACCCACGTACAACGACACTCTTAATTTAGTTTTTAAATGGTTTGTTCAGTTCAATGAGCATTTGATCGGGCGATTGATTTGTTTGAGTTGCTCTATTGAGCGAAGCCACGATTCGGCGAAGACCAACGAGCTCGAACATGAGGCAGATAGGTCAGCGACAATTAATGTCTCTGTATCTGGGACTGACTTCAAATGTCTTTCAAAGGTATTCAAGTGCATGCTGTTCACGATGTTGTCTCCTTCGGTCTGTACACTGAGTCCTCCATTATGGAACCAGTGGACGCGACTGAGCACACAACAGCGCTGAAAAACTCAAGAAAGAACATTGTCTTCCCCTCGAAATGTCACTCGTCAATCGTTTGTGAAGAACACTTTCTTTCTTTCGTGGCTGATGCAACATGACCGCACAAGATTATGCGACGTCTACCGCTGACTGCACATTTACAGCCCAGATCTCACTCGGCCACGTCGGAAGCAGGAACTCCGTCAAGATTAGTTTTTTTAAAATAGTCTTTATTGTCTGGTTTCAATCAACAATTATTATTATTATTATTATTAATTAATTATTAATTATTAATTAATCAGCTGTTAAAACTCCTTGAATCTCATTATGATAGACCTGTCTATCATTAGCTCAATGAATATTTAAAAAATACTAACCCCAAATAGTGACGTCACTGTTATTTGAAATCATCGATGACGCTGGCTCCATTTGAATGCTTGGTAGACCAGGTGAGCGATTTAAAGTGAGAAGAGCATAGTCGAGGCTTGGCCCTGGCAATCTTTTCCCTCTTGATTTAAATATTGGCCAAAACCAACTAGGAGACGTGTAGGAGAGAGCAACACTGTACCATTCGAGCAAGCCATTGGTCCCCAGAAAACAAACTTTCACGTTTTTAGGTTTATGCAGAAAAGGCCAAGAATGCATCTGCAGGCAGTGCGCTGATGTTAGCACGTGTCGATGACCAACCAGGAAGCCATTGCACTGCCTGTGACAGTTGCGTCCACACGTAACGTTAACTATGGCCGTGGAAGTATTGGGACTAGAACTTAGTCTATCGGCACTGATTTCAGACAGAAGAAGGAGTTAATATTTAAAATTTTGCAATTTTAATTTATCCTATAAATCGCAAAGTTTTCTGGGTATGCCAGGGACATACAAAGTAATAACCTTCGATCGCTCACGCGGCGTATCACTGTATGTTATGACTATGAATTCTACATATTTGCCGACAAACATGTGGGAAATACTCCTGTTTCGAGTTATTTAGACACCGCTGTACGGAAGACACTAGATCCCAACATTCATTTCCATGTTGAGCCCGTAACTCTTGATGGTCAGTTGGAAATTATTATCGTGACGTGTAATTTGACCTGTTGTGTCACGATCGCGAAAGGATTTCAAAATGCGTTCGTTTCCGACCAGTTGTTGTTTAAATAGACTACTGCATTCACATATTAGTATAATCATTATGTAAACATTAGATGCAGATCAAAGTTCAAATCCTTTAAAAATACAAACTGACGCTGTGTCTTCTTCAAAATTCTAAACTGGCCGGATGCCGACAGTAAAAACTTTGAATTCAAACCCTCCTACCCTCCTAAGTTTGCTAGGAATTGTTAGCGCTTCTGATGAGCGCCATAGTTTTCAATTTGAAAACTTTCTCTTTTCTGGGCAATGAATACGAAGTACTGCGGACCAAGTACTGCTCCCTCACGACACTTTTGCCGCTTCCTATCGCAATCCAGAAATAAAGAACTTAGTACACATTTCTTGCTGAAAGTGCATAAAATGTACGTCTTGGCGAGTAATTGTGAATTACTTTTTTGAATTGTAAATGAATAGAAAAAATATATGGATTTGCGTGTTTGGACGAACATCAAACATCCAAATCCAGGTTGAGCCTGCGTTACATTGGGTCAGAGCCTAATCTGAGAAATCTAAATTTCGCGCGAAAATCAAATCGCGTCACTATCAATACATACGTATACCATTTGTACTTCTTCGATCGATACACATATTTGCAATTTCTACGAACAATGGAGGCAGCTAGGGCCGCCCATTGTGTCAATTCTGATGTCGATCAACCATGGGTGAAAAAGTTCGTTTCTTATTCAAGTCCCTTCAGTGGATTTGTTTCCAGCAGTGATGAAGCAAAAGCTTTAATAAAGGAATATGAGATCACAACCGGGTCATGCTTCAGAGTTTGCGACCAAAGCAAGGGATTCGGCGAAACAGGTACAGGTCATAAATTATTAATTCATATATTATGCCATGTTTACATAGCCTGCAAATGTTGTGAATTTTCTAGTAATAATAAATAATAGTAAAATAAATGCCCCCTCCCCCCATATACTACCACCAACAACATCCTCCCACCCACCCCCTCCCCCATAAACACACACACACAATTACTATTAAAAACTTTATAACTACAGTATGTTTAGTTTTGCTAACTTGTAACAATTATAATGGGGTTATTCATGCTGTAATTCATTACTTTTACAGCTCCAAACAATGGCAAAAATCACAAAGTCTTTTGGCAAAAAAATGACTTTAATCTTCAATGGGACAACATTCCATTTTTGGATAATCGACTGGCTATTCCAGAACGATAGAGCTAGCAGGGTATTCGGACCATCGCAGGGAAATGGGAGATGGGAAATGGAAAAATGGGAAATGGATGAGTGTTATTTTCTGGATGGGGAGAGATTGTTGGGAGGGAAGGCTGGGATAGGAAGAAAAGTGAATGCATGAGGGGGTGGATTTATGAGTGGGGGCTAGGGGGAGAGGATGGGGTAGAAAATGTTGAAAAAGAAGACTGGAACATAGAAGAAAGGCGATTTATGAAAATAAAGTGAAAATTTATATTTTAGGTGGACAGGGGAAGGGAGGATGGCTGCAGACTGGCAGGGGGGAGGGTGGTGCTGTGATAAACCTTATGTGTGTGGAGGAATAAATAAATAAATGATGATATATATTGATAATAATAATTAATAATAATAATAATGATGATGATAACAATAATAATAATAATGCTGATGATGATGATAATATATAATAATAATAGTAATAATTATATTAATTAATGATTACAATAAAGGATAAGAGTAAAAAGTGTTAATTAAAATGAAATATAGATAGAAAAATAGAAATAAAAATAACAAACCGATGGGAATAAATAAATGATGGGTAAGGATTAAAATATGATAAGTGGAATAAATAAAACTAGGATGAATAAATGAAAAGAAGGGATAGAATATATACAAGTAACGGATAAATTATGTAAATAAATGGTAAATAATAAAGACTAATGAATAAAATTATGAATTATCAAGGAAAGGTGTAAAAATAGAGTGAAGGGGGTGGGGGTGGGGGAGGGGAGGGGGTTGTGAATGCTGAAAAGAGAATTGCTGTGAAGAATGGATAGTACAATGTACGTCTCAAGAGAAAGGAATAAATAACAAGCAAATATGAAAATAAATAATGGACAAAATAGAACAAAATTAAGGATGCTAGCAATGTTGCATAACAAGCGCAGATACCAATATTCTCATTCTAGGAATCAGGCTTCCAATTGCCAATAGATCAAAATCTGGTGGATAAGATATATGAACTGGTGGGAGAGGGTGTCATAAGTGTACTGGAGATGGAATGCCATCTTAACATCTTTGTAAAGAAGCAACTATTTAGTAACCAGCCGTCTCCCTCTGTTGGAAATAGACGCTTCTATCCAAGCAGAACAGATATTCGCAACCACATGTATAGAGCTGTAGTGAGATTTAGGCATTCTAAGATTGACCAAGAAAACCTAGAGAGCAAAATCATGGAATGGAAAGCTGAAGTGCCAGATGACAATTTCTTCTTTCGCCCCTATGTTAAGGAAGCTGATGAGATTCCAAACCCAACTCCATATGATGCTAATGAAGATGAAGTGAAGATGACTGTGATCCAGCTCATGAGAGCCATACAAATTTATTATTTGTACAGCAGAGCAAATGGCAGAGGGATATTCTGCAAAAATTGAGTTATATTTTATTAAGCTTATCGCTTTATGTACACATGAACTCAGACGTCAAATTATAACATAATGTTTGTAAATAAAACATAAATAGCGTGTCTTACCTCAATAACAACAACAGGATTGACTTCTCTCGTCTTCACGCCTGTCAGCCATTTTGTCAGCACGATGAAAAACCGAGGGGTTTCCGTTAAATTGCCGAATGCCTACCGTTTGATCACGATAATAATTTCCAACTGACCATCAAGAGTTACGGGCTCAACATGGAAATGAATGTTGGGATCTAGTGTCTTCCCCGCTGTACTCCTTGACAAAATCGAGACGCGTTTGCTCAGGCTTAGCCTCAATCCAGAGAATAACCCGTGCAATTCAAAATGGTTTCTATTGTTGAATGTCAACACTTTTCCGCGTTCTCGTTGGTATTTGTGCGTAATTTACACTGAATTGAGGCTAAGCCTGAGCAAATGCGTCGTTTGTCAAGAAGTACAGCGGTGTCTAAACAACTCGAAATTGGAGTATTGTAGGCATCGAGAACTGTGATAATATATATTGTTTGAGCCGTGTATACCTATACAAGAAGTAGGGAGAAACACTCGCCTACAGCTCATGCGCCTACACTTCTTTCGTGCTCTCTCCCTACTTCTTGAGTCTATTGTCTGCTAGTCACCGACACTGAGGGCAATAATTGTATTAGTGAGACGAGTGATACGGGTGATATCACTTGTCAACATAATATATACACCTAGGCCTATTTCAACAAAGGTTGTCAAAGACATCGGGTAATTAATCCAAGACCGAACTGCATTATGGTAACAGCTTGGATGTCGTGGATACCAGACATCGGGTAAAATTGGCTATCATAACCGGTCTATTTCGCTAATTAGCATGACATATGAGCCCGCGAATCGGATTTCAAGGTCACAAAAGACTTATATTTACAGTAAACACGCGTGAATCCATACTTTCAAAGAATCATAGTAAATTTTAGCGGCTGATAGAAAAAAATTGTACAGTGAAAAATAAAACTAATACGACAATAAAATGACTTCATGTAGTCATTACCTCGATATTCCCTGTCGGTCTGCCGATTTTCTTTCCGTAAACTTGGATCAAAAATGGCTTCCTAATGTATATGTAGTACACCATTGCCAAGGAAATCGGCAAAAATTTGTACAGCTGGATTTTGATGCACATATATAGCTGTTCAAAAATCCCACATTTGTTTTCCGATTGGATAAATACGATGTGCGATTTTTAAGAGGTTTCTGAATTCACTCCCAGAGTCTTTGTAAATGGAGAAGCCAAGAAAAACTAAAATAATCCCACTTTTGTAAGCGATTTTACTCGGCGAAAATGCATTCTTCCTCCGCCATTTTTAAAACTATAGTAGCCAGGCCTTTGTGTTACTATAGAAACTGTGCTGTTTGGTACCCAGATTCAATTGAAAAACGGTACAAATCAACCGCCGGATAAAGTGCTTCCCGAGACTGGTGACTTGGCCGAATGGGCCATAATTTAAAATTTCTCACGGTAACTTGCGAATTCTGCCTCGGGAAAATATATATACACGATCTTTTTTATGTCTTTCATAATGTTCTAAATTATAGAAATGTTTAATTTTTTGTCAGTCAACCAAAAATATGCTCATGACATGATTTCATGGGCAATTTTACCCGATGAGACAATTCGATTCAAAATTTGTCTTGGCCTGAATTGAAAAAATTACAAAATCACATAGCTTTTCATACAGGAAGTGCCATTTTTGGTTATTCAAGTTGTTACCATAATGCAGTTCGGTCTTCGAATGACCTATAAACGACAGCATTTGTAATTGAAATACTGAGGGTGTATACCAATACCGTTTGTTGTAATTTGTGATGTCTTTGCTAACATTAGCAAGGTATGCTGACGACCCGAAGTTACCAAATTACCCATGGTTCCTTTCGGTCCTGTCGCGAAGGCTTGGATGCTCTTAGCGACAACATTAGTTGAAACAACTGAAGAGTCACCTTCGGAGCCGCTTTTAGGTTAGAGAGAATTGCCAGTGTTATCGGGCAAACATGCTAAAAGCGTCTCGAAGGAGATAGACAAACATACCACTTACTCGGGTGTGATCTTGCTGCTATCGCATTTAGGTTTGCTCTTGTAGAACGCAAAATAAAATGGATGTTTGCTGGTGGGTCCTCGTCTATCAACAACAAAGCCAAAGTCGGCAGGGCTTTCATAGTGGCCAGATGGGTTAACAACTGACATGGCCAGACCGTGGTTAGTGGTAGAGTTTTCATACCATATTCGACCTGCTTCGATTATGTCGAACTCTTGCCAGCCCTTATCACAGACTGTCATATTGCGAGTCGCCAAGAGATGCAAGGATTGGTTTCCATCTTGCAATTGGATTTGGTACAGATGAACTGTGTAGATGAAATTTCCAAAGAAACCCGTGTATAGCGGTGTTTTGTCTTTGAAAATTCGGAACTTTGCTTGAATAAGTTCCAATCTACACGGTGTCTTTTCGAAAGGGTATTTGAATGTTGCGTGGTTTTTCAGCTTGTCGACCTTCACTGAAAAAAATAATCGCTTATAAGGTTATAGATAGTTCAAATGGGTTAACTACTGAAACAGCTAATTTCTTTAGGCATAGTTCAAACGCCGTACTTTCCAAGATCCGTTCTTAATTACTTCAAAAGAAGCCGCCTCATTAATATATATTATTTGAAATGAGAACGGCTCGTGATTAGCACGACGTCTGAACTAGGCCTTAGTAATCGCATTTTAAGACTATTTCCAAAGTTTAGCACTCGAACTAACGTACGTTTACACTGAACACCAATCTATTTTTGAAGAGTTTCTGACCAGCAATCTCTCTGTCATAATTTCATCTCCTTTTCTATTCTATTTTTAAGGGAATGCATGCAGATTTGAGTTTGCTCCTGGTTATTATGCTATATTGGAGTTATGAAGATCAGATAACATGGGCTCAATCCACATGAGGATGTAACTTTTGCTGGTTCTAAATGATAATGGATTTCGATGACAAATGAATGAACGTTTACTAAATAATGCTACAATACTTATGCGCTATGGTGATAGATAGATAGATAATAATACCTAATGGGCGCGAGGAGATATGAAATTTAGATATCTAGTTTGAACACGAGAAGATATATTTCATATCTCCAAGCGACCATGTATATCTTTAATTTAAAACATGTATTATTCTGTTTATTATATAAACTTTTGACTAGTGTTTGACTTTTTTTAAGATCCGGCAATGGCCGATATATACACACGTAAACTTATCGTATTCTTACGTGTTTTTAGATACGATATTTCTCAGTGGCCGATATCCCTGTAAAACACCGTAGTTTATATACAGCCTTTTGCAAAAATTCTGTCGCGACCAAGTATATCAGTATATCACTATATCACTATATACCCGAAGATTTATACTATCAAATGAATGTGAAAATAACGTTTGTGTGTAGATTGTATCGTATTCATGACTCTCCAATCCACGCTTGTACAGTGAACCATCTTGAAATGCGTGTACGGGTAGCGTTCGGGCATGCGGGACTCACACGGGTATATAGTGATATAGTGATATACTTATATACTTATATACTTGGTCGCGACAGAATTTTTGCAAAAGGCTGTAATATATATATATAAATATAAACTAGTATATTGGGGGTGAGCACCTAAGTCAAACAAACATAATTATCCAAGCCTGACTTTCTTGGAAAATTGCATAATAGATCTTGAACAGCATGCAGGAAAAACCGAACGAATTTCAATATGGTGGCCATGCAGTCAGGTCTTCTTTATGACGACTACTAAAACGCTCAATATTCTGTTCAGATCTTCGTGTACAGTGTATATGTATTTTTTTTAGTTTCTAGAGGTATTAATGTGTAAGAATATCTCTATCGAGATAAAAGTAATGCAAGGATTATGTATTTTTTCGGAGTTTTAATCTTGACGGTTATCAAAATGGAGACCGAAACCTTTCGACCGGGTAAATGTCTCTTCTTTATAGAGAAGCTAAATTAAGTAATGGTTACTTCAAAAAAGGATGTTCATTTAGAAGATAATAATCATGGACTTTGTGGAATATGGTGGATGTACATGCTCTGGATCATCGTATCTTTGCCTCCAAAGTTGTTGTGCACAAAAACACCCACAGACCAAAAAAAGGTCAGAGAAGGGCTAATTTTAAAATTGCTATCACTCGCTCAATTTTCATCCAAATCATGCACTTCAAATCTTCACAGGCAATAAAGGAATGATTGAAAAAGATACAGACAATTTTATAGAGGATTTTATTTTAAGTTTATTATCTTATTGATGTTATTGACATGATCCACAAATAAATTAAACATTCTGTGATATATTTAACAAATATAAAACGTTTTCCGTGTGATATCGGCCTAATATAACACGAGGGGAAGTTTGGGAGAAGTCGAGAGCTGATGTGTAAAACCGAGCCTCCGGCCGATATCACACGGAAAAACGTTTTATATTTGTTTTATAAAATAACTGCAAGGATTTCTTTCGTAAACCTCCTTTATTTACGCGAGATGTTAGTGATCAAAATTTCAATTCTCCGGAAAAGCGTCAGAAATCGCCCATCATCCAATCAAATCTCACGAAAGAAATCAAAATGGCAAAGCGACTCGACAACTTTTATCTGTGCAGTTTACTGTTTTCAGACACGAAAAACGTTTTGAAGAATGCTATTTTCTGTCAGAAAATTACAGAAGAATGCTTGTTACACTTTATTTTTGTATTCTGTGAACACGAAACACGAAGAAAAGTGAGAAAAGCTGAGCCGAATCACGATCAATGACGAAGAGTCGTCAAACTTTCTGAAATATTTGACATCTTGATGAATGGAGCACGAAGTCAGGTAGCCAAATATACAGTTTTTGTCGTATTTTTGAATCTTTTCGTCGCTTTTCTCGACAAGAATGTATAAACGATAAACGTTTCTGAGACATTTGAAGATGTTTTTTCTGTTTGACATTTTACTAGAGATATGAATGTTCTGGCGAACCCGCCGTGTAGCTACAAGAATCGCTCTGTTTTTACTCTTTTGTGAGTATAAATACGGCTATCTTTTCTTGATATTTTCAGTCGTACACTTGAGAAAATATAAGACTTATGTGTAGCTAAGTATAACTTACAAAATGGTTAGTATGTGATTGAGAAAACTGAGCCGTTATATTTAGTTTTCTTCGTTATTGTGGACAGAAATAATTGGATCCACTGCATCGCTTCAAGGTTGTTCAAGGTCATGAACCATGTTTACATAGCCTCATATCAACATAGTAATTAACCAATCAGAGCGCGCGTTATATCTAAATTATTTTATAAATGTTTACATTAGTTCTTTATATTTAGTTTATAGTTTCCTCAAGAGGGCCACGTCGCCGACCATGCAATTTGAAAAATTATTGCAATTATATATATTGCTATGTATATTAATGACTTAGTTTCAAGTAAGATATATATAGCTTATGTTTAATTATTATTTACACAATGAAAATGAGAGATTAAGATTATTTATAACATAGGTATGATATGACGCGCGCTCTGATTGGTTGGTTAGCGTGTGTCCGTAAGCCAACGGACACACACTCGCGCCGATGGACACACGCTCGCGTCATCCTCACGCGCGCGCGCACTGAATTCAATCGGAAGATCAAATCGTTTTATTTGACTTTGCAGTGACTAAATTTAGTACTATTATTAAGTTAGCAGTAATCATATGTATAGTAAGTCACTCTTTTTTTGCAAAAATAAGACTCTATATAGTGATTATTATGATCCTTGTCAGAATTACAGACACTAAAAGAGGTTTTAATTATGGGCAGTTCATACATAAACAACTTTATAGAACGGTAGCTGTTAACTGGCTTGCTGTTTGATATAAAATACCCTTCACACTCAGTGTTGGTTTTCTGACTATGGTAATGCAATTCAGGACTATTTCAACACTATTACATTTGGATTTCAACTTCAAATCCCTAAAAGATTACCAAATAAAATTGCTAATTTCAACCCTAAAAGATATGACGAGCATCCCTGATACTTTTATATGGGAGTTCACCCCAGGGGGCCGGGCAAACCCTGGATAAAACACCCTGCATGGGGGACACCCCGGGGGGGGGGGGGGGGGGGGGGGGGGGTACTCCCATATATTTGATGTACGGCATGTGCCACTGGATCGCGATAGCTAGGTATGGTTTTTGAGCTTTTGTTGGGTTTACATTTCACCTTAAATTGTCTTGAATAGGGTTTATATATTCTGACAAGGATCAATATAGAGAGAGTCTTAGGGTGCATTCGATTGACCTTATTCCAGAATAGGAATACACGGAATCAACATCCGAAATCTGTAAAATGAAACAATATTCCTTGTTCGGTATCATCTATCATCTATCATGTATCTGTCTATCATAATAAAGTTACAAGGAACAGTTCGGAATTTTCAATGTGCTGAAATAAATGCATCGAAGTATTTATTCCGTGTATTCATATTCTGGAATAGAGTCAATCGAACGCACCCTAATGGAGTATATAATTTCCCTTGAGTTTTAGATAGGGTTCATTTTATATCAATTTGTCTTCAACAGGGTATGAATATATGTCACTGTCTAGATATGGTCTGGGATTATTTATCATCAAGCATTTCTCCAAGAAAATTATACTTGTTTTGATATAATCCAAATCTCTCTTTTTATACTAAAAAAAAAGCTATAATATCTTACTTGATCATGAAACTCAGTCATATAGCAATTGCAATAAATTTTTAAATTAATTGGTCTTGCGTGGCCCTCGTTAACTAAATTGGTATAGAAACCAAGGCACATTCGATTTCATGAGTGATATATATTGAGCGGTACTGTACATACCATGCTCGAGAATCCACGCCGAAGAGCACCGCTGGATTCTCGAGCATGTGTACATACATGACTTACCAAAGGTCTAATGGGAAGAGAAGACAGCTTCCCTTGCGAAATAGATTCCCAGAAAACTTGGAATTCCTAGGAATTCCAAATAATTCCAAGACATGCAAATTAGGTTGAACTGAAAACCTTGGAATTGCTGGGAATTCCTTGAGAATGCTTTTACACCGAAACTTGGAAACGGTTAGGAATTCCTGAGAATGTTTCTTTAACTCATTACTTACCAGAAGCCGATATTTCGGCTCCTCAGAGTGACCCACAGACTCTATAAGTGAGTTATAAGTGAGTTATAATTGATAATTCTCTGGGATGTCTATAAAAAAAACGCTCAGCACGTCTATTAATGGCCAGGAGTTAAAATCAAGGAATTATCTGTGCTGATTGAATTCAAACCCGGCCCTCCTAAGTTTGCTAGGAATTGCTAATAATAATAAGCGCTTCATATACGTGACACTTAGAAAATTTAACAGCAACTGCTCGTATATGGCCGAGGAAGTCTAGTACCTACAACTGTAGCTCCATATTTGGAACATATCTCCTGCAGAGCTTCACTCTGATTGGCTAGAACACGGTTTGAATTCATGTGTCAGGTCGTGTCAGGCGCCAATTTTGTATTATTCGCGGAGTAACGTTTATAAGCGTGTAGTGGAAACTATTTCAGTCGAATAATCGCTCTTTTCTTCAACCAAATCCCTGGAGAACAACATGGAACAATTGACATTATGTGGCAGTGTTATATATTCACAAACATGCGGTGAAATTCAAGACTGAACTTGAACGCTGATTTCACAAGGTAAGTTTCAATGCTATGTTTATAGAATGCATGGCAAGAAACCATTGAAATGTACGCCTGAAACGGCCTGATGATATGTACAGTTGTTCAAATCAAACTAAAAGTAATGCCTAGATTTGCTTAAAACAGAAAATATTAAGACTGTTTATCTCTGATTATGGATTCCGATTTTCGCAATTGAACAATAACTAAATTATTAGATTACATTTAAGCGCGCCGTTGGGAAGGTAAATCGCTGCACTCCTGTAATAATGGACCAACATAATTTTGGAACCCCTTAATAAACATACAGATAAGAAGAAGAGTTAACAGAAGTAGAATATTTTCCTTTCCGAGGTGAAACAAAGTAAAATTAGACTTTATTAAACGTTCATGTTCTGTTGCTGCTTTCTTTGTTATGGTCCCGGATTTAATGGTATGCTAAACAGTATTATAAAATTAACAAATAGAAAACGTTTCCCGTGTTTACATAGGCTAATATAAACACGAGGGAAGTTTGGGAGAAGTCGAGAGCTATTGTGTAAAACCGAGCCTCCGGCGAGGTTTTACACAGAGCTCGAGACTTCTCCCAAACTTTCCCGAGTGTTTATATCAGGCTATGTAAACACGGGAAAACGTTTTCTATTTGTTTTATAAAATAACTACAAGGAATTCTTTCGTAAAACTCCTTTATTTACGCGAGATTTTAGTGATCAAAATTTCAATTCTCCTGAAAAGCGTCAGAAATCGCCCATCATCCAATCAAATCTCACGAAAGAAATCAAAATGGCAAAGCGACTCGACAACTTTTATCTGTGCAGTTACTTTTGACACGAAAAACGATTTGAAGAATGCTATTTTCTGTCAGAAAATTGCAGAAGAATGCTTGTTACACTTTGTTTTTGTATCCTGTGAACACGAAACACGAAGAAAAGTGAGAAAAGCTGAGCCGAATCACGATCAATGACGAAGAGTCGTCAAACTTTCTGAAATATTTGACATCTTGATGAATGGAGCACGAAGTCAGGTAGCCAAATATCCACAGTTTTTGTCGTATTTTTGAATCTTTTCGTCGCTTTTCTCGACAAAAATGTATAAACGATGGACGTTTCTGAGACATTTCAAGATATGTTTTCTCTTTGACATATTTTACTAGAGATATCTACAAAGAATCGCTCTGTTTTTACTTTATTTTATTTATTTATTTATAAAATCTTTTGACAGACGGCCTACGTCAGCAGAGCTGATTTTCAGAAGGGCTCTGTAGAGAAATATAAATATAAATATAATAGATAAATTATAGAATATAGAAAAATTACAAATAATGGAATAGTAGAATAATTAAAATATTAAAATAATTAAAAATATTGTATATATCAATGTACAAATATGCTATATTTACATATTTACTCTTTTGTGAGTATAAATACGGCTATCTTTTCTTGATATTTTCAGTCGTACACTTGAGAAAATATAAGACTTATGTGTAGCTAAGTATAACTTACAAAATGGTTAGTATGTGATTGAGAAAACTGAGCCGTTATATTTAGTTTTCTTCGTTATTGTGGACAGAAATACTTGGACGATTCGTCGAGTTTCTTGCCGGCCGAGTTTGAATGAACTTGAAGCTCAATTCTTGCAAAATTACTTACTTTTCGGTTTAAAATCATCAAAATCACATCTAGATAGAACTTGAACTTCACTAAACAAGAAAAACTGTAATTCTATGGCTTTTGTTTAGTAAATTAAACATGTTTGACAACAGAAAAAAATACATTTGTGGTCAGTTATTTTTACAATCAAATCCACTGCATCGCTTCAAGGTTGTTCAAGGTCATGAACCATGTTTACATAGCCTCATATCAACATAGTAATTAACCAATCAGAGCGCGCGTTATATCTAAATTATTTTATAATAACATATATATAACGCGCGCTCTGATTGGCTAAAAAGCTATGTGATATAAGAGCACATAAACATGGTTCATGACCTTGAACGACCTTGAAGCGATGCAGTGGATTTGATCGACCACAAAAGTATTATTTTCTGTTGTCAAACATGTTTTATTTACTAAACAAAAGCCATAGAATTACAGTTTTTCTTGTTTAGTTAAGTTCAAGTTCTATGTAGATGTGATTCTGAAGATTTTAAACCGAAAATTAATTTTGCAAGAATTCAAACACGGCAAGAAACAAACTCGACGAATCGTCCAATTATTTTTGTCCACAATAACGAAGAAAACTAAATATAACCGCTCAGTGTTCTCAATCACATACTAACCATTTTGTAAGTTATATAGCTACACATATTTTCTCAAGTGTACGACTGAAAATATCAAGGAAAGATAGCCGTATTTATACTGACAAAAGAGTGAAAACAGAGCGATTCTTGTAGCTACACGGCCGGTTCGCCAGAACATTCATATCTCTAGTAAAATATGTCAAAGAGAAAAAATATCTTGAAATTTCTCAGAAACGTCCATCGTTTATACATTCTTGTCGAGAAAAGCGATGAAAAGATTCAAAAATACGACAAAAACTGTGGATATATTCCTCGTTCTAAAATGACTCGAATCTTAGAATGTTTACACACTGGACTACTTGAATCTTAGAATGTTACACATGTAATATTCCTCGTTCTAAAATGACTCGAATCTTAGAATGTTTACACACTGGACTACTTGAATCTTAGAATGTTACACATGTAATATTCCTCGTTCTAAAATGACTCGAAATGGACTAACTCGAAATGGACTACTTGCCTCATAGAATGTTTAGATAGATGATTGTCCAATACACACGCAATGAGTCGGATCGTCATAACAGCTTGACGATCCGTCTTTCCAAATAGTCAGGTCGTGGCACTTAGAAAAAAAACACTACGTTTTGGTGTAGGGGCCCTGTAAAATCATGACGATCGGACTCCGATCGACTCGGATCGTCACGAGCTGAGTCGGTCCGTCTTTCCAAATAGTCAGGTCGTGGCACTTAGAAAAATCCAGTAAGTTTTGATGTAGGGCCCCTGTAAAATCATGACGATCGGACTCCGATCGACTCGGATCGTCACGAGCTGAGTCGGTCCGTCTTTCCAAAAAGACAGGTCGTGGCACTTAGAAAAAAACACTACGTTTTGGTGTAGAGGCCCTGTAAAATCATGACGATCGGACTCCGATCGACTCGGATCGTCACGAGCTGAGTCGGTCCGTCTTTCCAAAAAGACAGGTCGTGGCACTTAGAAAAAAACACTACGTTTTGGTGTAGGGCCCCTGTAAATCATGACGATCGGACTCCGATCGACTCGGATCGTCACGAGCTGAGTCGGTCCGTCTTTCCAAATAGTCAGGTCGTGGCACTTAGAAAAATCCAGTAAGTTTTGATGTAGGACCCCTGTAAAATCATGACGATCGGACTCCGATCGACTCGGATCGTCACGAGCTGAGTCGGTCCGTCTTTCCAAATAGTCAGGTCGTGGCACTTAGAAAAATCCAGTAAGTTTTGATGTAGGACCCCTGTAAAATCATGACGATCGGACTCCGATCGACTCGGATCGTCACGAGCTGAGTAGGTCCGTCTTTCCAAAAAGACAGGTCGTGACACTTCGAAAAAAAACACTACGTTTTGGTGTAGGGAATATACGTATGTCGACAGTCACTCGCTGTTTTCGTAGCTGTATATTATGGCTATTCCTCGTTATAAAATAATTCGAAATGGAGTACTTGAATCTTACTACGGCCCGGCACGAAGGAATTAACGTATGTCATTCGCCGTTTTCATAGCGCTGGCTGGTATTTGCTGTTCTTCAGGCGCTTGTGGTTTCAGTAATAATGATGCAACGTATATCAGTATGAATGTTATTCCTCGTTCTAAAATGACCCGGCCGGAATTACTTCAATATATCTGAATCTTAGAATGTTACACATATAATATTCCTCGTTCTAAAATGACTCGAAATGGACTAACTCGAAATGGACTACTTGCCTCATAGAATGTTTAGATAGATAGATAGATAGATAGATAGATACATTTTATTTCTACACGGTGGTTCTAATGGTGGTTCTAATGTTTACACATGTGATATTACTCGTTCTAAATTGACTCGAAATGGACTACTTGGCTCATAGAATGTTTACACATGTAATATTCCTCGTTCTAAAATGATTCGAATCTTAGAATGTTTACACACTGGACTACTTGAATCTTAGAATGTTACACATGTAATATTCCTCGTTCTAAAATGGCTCGAATCTAATACTGAAGTCGCTGGCTGTTATTTGCTGTTCTCAAAGCGCTTACAAGTACTAGTGGTTTTGATCCATGTCATGTATTCCTCATTCTAAAATGACTCCAAATTGACTACTTGAGGACCTAACTGAGGCCAATCCACTTATAAATCGTTGGATTCAATAAATCAGCGCATGTCATGTACGGAGTTATTCCTCGTTCTGGTCATGGTCTGGTCAGACCGAGCTATTCCTCGTTCTAAAATGATTCGAAATGGAGTACTTGAATCTTATTACGGCCCGGCCAGAATGAATTAACGTATGCTTGTCATTCGCCGTTTTCATAGCGCTGGCTGTTATTTGCTGTTCTCAAAGCGCTTGTGGTTTCAGTAATAATGATGCAACGTATATATTATGTATGTTATTCCTCGTTCTAAAATGACCCGGCCGGAATTACTTCAATATATCTGATCACGGCCCGACGGAGTCCTTATAGCTAACGCATGTTTTTCGCCATTTTCAATGCACTGGGTCAGATGTTATTTCCTGATTTCAAACTCGCGGAATTACTTGAATCTGATCACGGCCCGTATCAGTGATATTTCCCCGTTTTCAAAGCGCGTTTGGAGTTCAGTAGATCAGTATGATTGACGGCACGATCGAAGCAATGGTGTTACGTTTTCAAAGCGCTGGTTAAGAAATGTTAACGTACTTTAATGTTTAGGCTTTCGCGTGAATTAGACATAACGATAATAGTTTAAAATGTTAGCGTATTATTCACTTTTATCACTTAGTGCTATCCCTGGTGTTATCGATCACAGGGCCGCCTCTATTTCGTTTCATAAGGAAATAATAGGACCGTTTATGCGAACTAAAATAAGTCGTGTCTTATATCTAAGCCGAGAACTAATCGTATAAATGACACACATTCCTGTGTTTATGCAGAGTTTTCACCGTTAAGTTTGCTCATCACACGCCGACACAGCCCTCATTATTTTTCTGAAATGTAACGTTCATTGTTATCTGTACAAATACTAACATGATGAATTACAGCTTCCTGTTATATTTACTTTGCTAACAGCACTCAAGGTTATATCCCAAACCCACATTTTAAAACCGATTGTTGATTCAATACATTGTCAATACTGGGTATGTCATGAAGTACATACCTCGTATTAACCGAACGCGAAGTCCGTATGTTTTTATATTTATTTTTTTAAAGATGACAAGGGTAATATCTTATCCACATATACTGTAGAACTTTATACCTGACAGGATCGACACTGCCAGTCAGTAAAGTTATCTGACTGGTCTAAAATGAAAACACTTCAATGAAGGACAATATCAGATGATTTAATAATAACAAGACACTCAATGAGCGTACACTCGGGCATTATGACAAGGACAAAGACAGTTGCGCGACTAGGGAGACTATGTTTCGGTGAAGATAGATAAAGATCTCCGAATCGTCCGTCTTCAGTACGTATACTTCGAACGTCCAGTTGAGGTTGCATATTCATGCATATGGTCAGATGGTTCTGATAAAGTTTTTCGTTTGTTGTAATGAAGGCGCGTTTGTTTTTGTTATAAATGAAACGACATCTTTCAGAGTGGGTCCACACGAATCGGCGTATGCTTTTGTATGTGAAATGAGCGTGTTTAAAGCCCGTGTTTTATCGGCCATAAAGATCCGAGCCGCCGGCTTCAGATATATTTTAATCAAGCTTGTTGACGTTGTTGCGGTACATGATGCACTCCATTATGAAACGTGAAACCCAGACTATCTCTTTGAAATACAACACTATTCAGTTTAGCAGCACTTAAAACAATTATATTCAAGATTGATGAGTTCGTGGACCGGCCCTTTCAAAAACACTCGAGATCTCAACTGCTTCTTTTTCGACACAGCACTTCTAGTCGATCGGTAGTCGTGCATGGAACGCGATGAGTTTTAGCGATGACCCAAGAGCGAACTATTTGACCCGTTTGAGCATAGAATTACTTCATTACGTGTTCGGATATCATCGCCCCAATTTTCAGCTAATCGGAAAAAAAATGAAATAGACATTCCTGACCGATACGATCACATACTTCGCATTCTTTGTACTACGAAGAATAAAAAAGAAGGCCCATATTATAACTCGGACTTCCTCCGGAAGTGTCCGAGAAAAAGAAAGTGCATTTTCTAACTCGGGCTTCCTCCGGAAGTGCCCGAGTAATATAATAATAAAATTATTATTATTAGTCGGGCTTCCTGTGGAAGCTCTGACTCTAAAAATGCACTCCGTTCTTTGTCGTCGTTGACCTTAAATCGCCAACTGGGTTCTACAGCGCATGCGCCCTGTGCCGGCCGCTAAGATAATCACCGAAGGCTCAAACAACATGATTTATCAATACGAGACATCGCTTCTGAATTCACAAACCTAGTTGGAGGAAGGCTGTGTCGTCTTGTTTTCAAAATAACCACAATAATTCATAGATATATGGATTTATCTATCGAGTATAGTACTGCAAAGGGGTTAGAGATCTTTAGAACATTAGTCAGTGTAACATCGATATAACATTTTTTATATTTTTATATTAGTTATTTTAGAGTAGAAATTTAAATTATTTTAGTAATTTAATTAGTATGTATAGTAATTATTTATTTAGCATTTAGAATTTTATATATATAGTTTTTATTTTTATTTTCATTGCTTTACACACGACCCCACAAGCTTTTCAGCTTTAATTTTAATCGTGTATAAATAAAGTTATTGTATTGTATTGTATTGTAGAACTTAGAATGAAGTGAGTTTGATACACGCAGTGAAGAGAACAGTTGTGAGGTTGTCAGACACCGAGCCGAGGTACCTAAACACTTTATCCAAACATTGTTTAATCACTCTGCGATGTCTAGTTTATGTATACGGTATTTGTATTGATATATTTATGGTACCAAATAAACTATGTCATTGTCATTCATGATTTAATCGCTGAGTTTGTGAAATCGCAGTACTGAAATTGCAAGGAAAGCATGTTCTACCGAGTCACGCAACGAGCGACCAAACCGTATTAATCGCACTCAGATATCGATATATATTTAGTTCAAATAGGTTACATATCAGTTAGAATCCCGACTTCACACTAGTAGAGCGTGTAGTCATGAACATACTGTATTTCTAGCTTAATTCAGTATTAAACAGCTTTTTGCATAAATCAGGATCAAATGAAACCTGGAAAATGGAAAAAAAAGAACTATTCAACTCAATTGAGAGAGAGCGTAAATACTCTTCTAATTTACTGACATCAGGACATTTCATAACAACAGCAGTACCATTTGAATCAGGCATAAATGTTGGATACGTTGGAGATCCAATGAAGCTTATATTTATAATATGTCTCATTGGTACGCCCTCCATATCAGAAAACTTGAAGATCCACATTTCTTATAGTACTAGCTAAATATGTTATCGTAGTGCTTTTAAAAACCTGGTTGCCCACTGGTTACCAGATCCAAATTGTTGTAGCTTTTCCAAAAACAGAGAGAAACATTCAAAAGCTAAATCATTTTCTGGAGGCATTTCGATTTTAATATAATAATCTCTTATGAAACTATTATATAGCAACGAAAATGATTTGTTTATATGGTGTAAACTGGATAAAACATGATTTATTTTAATGAACGGAGACTTATTTGTATGTTGTATACATATACATACTTCCTAGTTCATCAAAAGTTATTTCACGAGATGACAACTTTTTGATATTTTACAAAGTCAACCACTCAATGTTAGCATAAACCACCCAGTGGTCTTTCGATAATCCTGCAATCTGATTGGTTCGCTACTAGTGGTCTATTTAACAGATAGAAGGCGAACTCGAGCCTTCTATCGGCAGATAGTTGGCGTAGGGCGTCAGCCCCGAGTCAACCGGCTATCATGATTTAGCCGATAGAAGGCGAGAGTGAGGCTTCTATCTGTTTTAGAATACCACAACTGACTATCTATAAAACATATTTTCATTTGTGTTTTCATTTTTTATTGATCATGAATATTCAAATTTTAAACAACGCGTGCGCGCTGCCGTCTATCGGCTGATAGTAGGTTAGTTTTGAACCAATTAGATTGCGAGTTTCGCTATAGTAGGCAGTTGTGGTATTCTAACAGCTCATACACCCCGAGTAGAGGTAAACAAACAAAATGGCGGCTTCGTCGTCGCGTTTTGCTAATGTATTGGAGGAGTTTCTCGACGAATTATTGTCTGTTGCTTGTTTCTGTCATTTTCTACTGACCTACATGGATGGTTTATGCTAAAACGATTAGACTACTCGTTCTCGTTGAGGATAGTCATCTCGGCGCTACGCGCCTCATTAACTATTGCCTCATAGAAACCTCGAACTCGTAGTCTATTTGTTAATTAGTAAACTAGGCGACATTCAGTATTCTCTGTGGGGACTTTAATTCTAGAACTGGGTTTCTAAAGAATATAACCTCAAGTCGACACGTTTACACGTTGACTATAGCCAACAATTGACACTAAATAGAAACAACCGTGATGACAAGATTTCCCAATTTGGGAGATTACTAATTGAAACATGTATTGCTTTCGATTTACAAATATTGAATGGTAGAACAAAAGGTCATTTATTCGGACAGTTTACTTGTTTCAAATACAAATTATATGCTATATTCAGTGAAAATATTTTCTTACAAATTGCATTCTTTACGGTTACGTTAACCCACCCAGTTTCAATTCATGTCATTCGCCAATTGACAAGTTTTGCTTGACAAGGAAGAATTGCTCGTGTAGACGACAAAAACATCGCCAATTTTTCCTTATCAAGGAAAACTTGTTCGTGTAGATGCGGCTTTACTGCTGATGAACTGATTAAAATAAGTAAAAAATTAAAAAACAACAAAGCTTCAGGAATTGACATAATGAAAAATGAAATGATTAAATGCTGTATTTTAAAATTCTCACAGCAATCACTTTGTAAAAGTTTTTAACACAATTCTTCATATGGGAACCCCAGTGTTGGAATGATGGCTTTATTCTTCACCGATCATAAATCTGGTGCAACTGCCGATAATACTCCAGTTTCGAGTTGTTAAAGGTGGAGGTGCAGTAATACGAGCAACAAAATCGTGCAACTTGTCGCGCAACATTGTTGCGTTGCAAGTTGCAGAGCAATGTTTCTCGTATTACCATCGTTCGCGCAACTTGTCGCGCAACACATTTTCGTGTTGCAAACTTTGTTGCTCAAAGTAGAAGCTCTTTCTACTTCATGCAACAAAGTTTTGCAACTTGCAACAAATGACCGATAATTTAATTTGTTGCGCGAACGATGGTAATATGAGAAACATTATTGCTTGGAAATCGCTAATATCAGAAGTGCATACGCTGGCTGTTATGCTAAGCGGATATTTTAGTCAAAATATAAAAAAGTGTACCCAAATTAAAGATCGAATATTTTAGTTTATGGTGAAAAAGCAAAATATGGTGCCCAATTTATGCGGGATCTGGAGGTTCAAAAACCATACCCTATTCGGGGACACATACCTATATAGCATATAATTACATATCCCCGGGTATGTGCTCTAGTCTGTCATGTCAAATTCGTCAGTGGACAGTCGATCAAATATTAACCGAAGGAGACAGAATGTACCCTAATGCTCTTGAAAACCAACTTATACTATAGATACACGGAGACTTTGTCGCTGAACTGTCTACCCAATCGAGCTCGTTGCCTGTGGCCGAATTGCCCACTACTGAGACACAACGTACGAGGCTCCATACGTTCACTTTAAATTCAGCCTTGATTCATGAATGTTTTCATGAACGATAATTATGCATTTATATCATATTGGATGGCTCAGTTATAGCTTTAGTGAAGGATATAGATTGTATTTATGCATTTCATTCTCATGCACGTAACTGTTTTGGTCAAAGGCTTTTCGCAAACAAGTAATAATTTGGAAGACTTCTTATAAAAGCAGATCGTGCCAAGTGAATAATGGCAATCATTGCAGTTTTCAGATCGTTAGTTAGTCTTTCGATTGCCATGCTGTATCTTTTAGTAATTTTGTGATTTTCGTCAAAATGATATTATGTCGTATCCTTCGCATTATTGATTGATTGATAACTACTATCGTATTATATCGCATTGATAACTACTATCGTATATCCATATTCGGAATAACCAGCGCTTTTGGAAAACAGCAAATGATTTGTCAGCGCTATATAATGACATGCGTTAATATATTTTAGGGCCGTGATTCATTTTAGAACGTGGAGTAATACACCACTTCACAGTTCTCAAGAACTATAGTTCCAAGACGAGGTCGGCCGTACTTGGCATAAGAAAACTAGTTTTTATTATGTGCAATAAGTGCAAGTCAACCTCGACTTGGAACTATTGTTCGTCAGCCTGTGAAGTGGTGTATTGCATGATCACCATGACATACGTATGAAGTTTCACGTGATACCCAATACTGAAGCATAATCGCTTTAAAAAGATAGCAGGAAGCTGTAATTCGTCATGTTAGTATTTGTACAGATAACAATGAGCGTTACATTTTAGAATAATAATGAGGGCTGTGTCGGCGTGTGATGAGCAAACTAACGGTGAAAACTCTGCATAAACACAGGAATGTGTGTTATTTATACGATTAGTTCTCGGCTTAGATATAAGACACGACTTATTTTAGTTCGCATAAACGGTCCTATTATTTCCTTATGAAACGAAATAGAGGCGGCCCTGTGATCGATAACACCAGGGATATCACTAAGTGATAAAAGTGAATAATACGCTAACATTTTAAACTATTATCGTTATGTCTAATTCACGCGAAAGCCTAAACATTAAAGTACGTTAACATTTCTTAACCAGCGCTTTGAAAACGTAACACCATTGCTTCGATCGTGCCGTCAATCATACTGATCTACTGAACTCCAAACGCGCTTTGAAAACGGGGAAATATCACTGATACGGGCCGTGATCAGATTCAAGTAATTCCGCGAGTTTGAAATCAGGAAATAACATCTGACCCAGTGCATTGAAAATGGCGAAAAACATGCGTTAGCTATAAGGACTCCGTCGGGCCGTGATCAGATATATTGAAGTAATTCCGGCCGGGTCATTTTAGAACGAGGAATAACATACATAATATATACGTTGCATCATTATTACTGAAACCACAAGCGCTTTGAGAACAGCAAATAACAGCCAGCGCTATGAAAACGGCGAATGACAAGCATACATTAATTCATTCTGGCCGGGCCGTAGTAAGATTCAAGTACTCCATTTCGAATCATTTTAGAACGAGGAATAGCTCGATCTATACATGACCAGAACGAGGAATAACTCCGTACATGACATGCGCTGACTTATCGAATCCAATGATGTATAAGTGGATTGACCTCAGTTAGGTCCTCAAGTAGTCAATTTGGAGTCATTTTAGAATGAGGAATACATGACATGCATCAAAACCACCACTAGTACTTGTAAGCGCTTTGAGGACAGCAAATAACAGCCAGCGACTTCAGTATTTAGAGTCGAGCCATTTTAGAACGAGGAATATTACATGTGTAACATTCTAAGATTCAAGTAGTCCAGTGTGTAAACATTCTAAGATTCGAGTCATTTTAGAACGAAGAATATTACATGTAATATTATGAGGCAAGTAGTCCATTTCGAGTCAATTTAGAACGAGTAATATCACATGTGTAAACATTAGAACGGCACCATTAGAACCACCGTGTAGAAATAAAATGTATCTATCTATCTATCTATCTAAACATTCTATGAGGCAAGTAGTCCATTTCGAGTTAGTCCATTTCGAGTCATTTTAGAACGAGGAATATTATATGTGTAACATTCTAAGATTCAAGTAGTCCAGTGTGTAAACATTCTAAGATTCGAGTCATTTTAGAACGAAGAATATTACATGTAATATTATGAGGCAAGTAGTCCATTTCGAGTCAATTTAGAACGAGTAATATCACATGTGTAAACATTAGAACGGCACCATTAGAACCACCGTGTAGAAATAAAATGTATCTATCTATCATCTATCTAAACATTCTATGAGGCAAGTAGTCCATTTCGAGTTAGTCCATTTCGAGTCATTTTAGAACGAGGAATATTACATGTGTAACATTCTAAGATTCAAGTAGTCCAGTGTGTAAACATTCTAAGATTCGAGTCATTTTAGAACGAGGAATATTACATGTGTAACATTCTAAGATTCAAGTAGTCCAGTGTGTAAACATTCTAAGATTCGAGTCATTTTAGAACGAGGAATATTACATGTGTAAACATTCTAAGATTCAAGTAGTCCATTTCGAGTCATTTTAAAACGAGTTTCACGACCTGACTTTTTGAAAAGACGGATCGACTCAGGTCGTGACCATAACAGTCGATCGGAGTCCGATCGTCACGGATCGTCACGATTTTGACCACCCTCGCGCCGCGGGTCTTCCAGAAATGAATTCCGGAAACATAACAATTTCCGTTAAGGCTTCGTAAAGCTGTGGAGAATAAATTAAACTTCGGTAAAGTAAACGACACATTTCATGAATATATCACTCTTTCACGACCTGACTTTTTGGAAAGACGGATCGTCAAGCTGTTTGACGATCCGACTCACGGCGTGTGTATTGGACATGCCTGGGATATTTGGCTACCTGACTTCGTGCTCCATTCATCAAGATGTCAAATATTTCAGAAAGTTTGACGACTCGTCATTGATCGTGATTCGGCTCAGCTTTTCTCACTTTTCTTCGTGTTTCGTGTTCACAGGATACAAAAACAAAGTGTAACAAGCATTCTTCTGTAATTTTCTGACAGAAAATAGCATTCTTCAAAACGTTTTTCGTGTCAAAACTGACCAAACGGGGAAACGGCACACTGAAAGTTGTCGAGTCGCTTGCCATTTTGATTTCTTTCGTGACATTTGATTGGATGATGGGCGATTTCTGACGCTTTTCAGGAGAATTGAAAATTTGATCAGTAAAACCTCGCGTAAATAAAGGATTTTTACGAAAGAAATCCTTGCAGTTATTTTATAACTCGCCAGGAGGCTCGTGATTTCCAACATTTCCTTTGTTCTCCCAACATATCCCGCGTGTTTTTAACAGAGAACAAAGACACGGCAAGCGTGTATTAATGCTTAACATGTAAACAGACATCCTTTCTTACAATGGGAATCTAATCTCTCACATTGTCATGGAAATCCATGAGTCTATAACATCCTTAAGTGATTTAATATAATATTCAGATTAATTTTGTGAGAAAGGATTTGAAGAAACAGAAAGTATATAGGAACGGTTGATCAACAGCAATGTTTTTTAACTTACTCACTGAAAGAGATTTGTACAGCTAGTTGTGGTTTACTAGAAACTATATAGAATGATTCTTATTTCAGTTCTCTGCTTTCAGTATACATGTATATGTAGTTACATACAGCTTTCCTGTTGTATTTCCTTCCATAATAATAAGTTATATTCTCTGTTATACAGTCATTTGCAAAAAATTTGGCCGCCACGAAATATCAACATATCAATATATCGGGTGCATTATGGGTAATTAAATAATACTATTCTGAGTTTCCTAACTTATTGAATGAAGCAAAGCTTACAAACAACAAACGTAAGACTAAAATAGGCATTATACTAAATATTTCTACCAATTTGCTGATGTTAACCGCTTTAAGGGCAATTTTCGATTATTTTTATTACCCATAATGCACCCGATATATTGATATATTGATATATCGTGGCGGCTAGAATTTTTGCAAATGACTTTATAATATTCATTAATAATTTATTAGGCAGCTGTCCAATCTGTGCACAGCATTCTGGTCACGTGGCTACCTTGTAACTCCGCCCATACAATTTTCAAGAAGCTTAAAGCACGGGGAGGGCTTGAATAGTTGGCAGGGAATAGGTGGGGTTGATTAATTACTGCAATTGTTCATAAGTATGATACAGAATAGTAATAAAGCTTATTAGTATTCTGTATCTGATACAGAATACTAATAGACCTTATTAGTATTTTGTATCAGATACAGAATACTAATAAGCTCTATAAGTATTCTGTATCGATCAGTGCATTATATGAGAGGAACAATACATTACATCCTAAAAGCTAATTAAGAAAAATACTCGTTAGATTTTGTTCCACAGTTTCTTTAATGTAACTCCCTAGCTTCCTCTATTGGAGCTTAGCACCTTCACAGTTTTAACTTACTTACTAATGATATCATCATTGGATTTCTAGCTTTGTACGGCAATACTTTCACAAGTCTCAAATAAATTATAACAAACTTTGAAAGACACGAGATTACTTCAAATTAAGGACTATATTGCGTTACTTGCTACATTATTCTGTTCGAGAACCTCGAATTAGAAGATGGTACTGAAAGTAATGTTTGTCGATCTAGAACTTCATACGGAATTTATGTCTCAAAAGACAAGTCTTTCCTAAGGGCTTGCTATACCTTGTTTTACGAGACATCTGCCAGACTTCAAAAATATTTACATTCCACTTTGTGCTAGTTTGGGCACATTCCCTCAACAACTGACTCTCTTGTGATGCACTTTTGCATGGCAGTTTACGAAAATTCAGCCAGCCATCGTCTCAAATGCCTGTCTTAGCTCTATGACCTTCCTGTGAGAACTGTTCTTGATTTGATTGAAAAGAATCAAAACTCCGTTCGCATTTCATTCACAATTAAAGCCCCCTTTGAAAAACCAAACAAAAGTGTAAATGTATTCTAAATGAAAAAGCATTCATATTACTACACATGCCGTATTTGTTCTTTGTATATGTCTCTGAAACGCCTACCTGGTTCAAACAATGATTAAACAATATCATAAGTAATTTACAATATTCGTGACAATGTTGTATCTTATTTACAATCTCTCGCCTTCGGCTAAATAAGATACAATATTGCCATTCATATTGTAAATAATACGTATTTTGATGATTAATGCTTTAAGAGCAAGTATTTACTAGGGCCCGAAATTTACTGGCAAGGGGGGTATCTCCGATTTTCTTTTAATTCCGCACAGTGTTAGCCTATTATATATCTAAATTCGCTGTGTAGTTAGTTTTTCGAAAAATATTTTTTAATTTTCGAGAAATTCGTCATAAACGAAGTCCTCTTGAAATCGACTCGAAACACGTCAGAATTAGAGACACATTTAACGAGCTCGGAAATAAGGAAAATAACAGTACTGCTCTTAAAAACGATACGACCTTCTTTCTCTCTCTCTAAATACTAGATTGCGTGATTTTGAGGTGAATTGCGTTATGTTTCATGAGCGAATTATTTTTTGGCGAGGCATACATTTTAACTCGCCGAAAGTATCTATTCAACAAAGGTAATTTTCACCAGGCGATAAACCTTCAAATCTTTCTGGGCTGCGCTTGTGAACTCTATGGATGATCATCTTTTCATATATGTAAACATTTCCTTGGGCAAATAATGTAGCGATTAGCTATAGCTGCCGAAAGTTGGTGAAAATGTGTTATTTACTTGACCTTTACAGGTCAATATCTCATATGAAAATACCTATCTGATCTTCAATCACTAGTTTTGGCGAATAAAATACACCAAAATCAAATCACTATGAAGCTCTTACCTCAATGATACGGATATGGACTTGAGAAACGTCAGTTTTATCAGTGTAATCCCATGGTCTTCCTTTTCGACTCTCTATTTATAACTTTCGATGAATGTTCAAGACGACGTCGAGGCAACCGGGTTTAACGTCAAAGTTTGACCCAATTTTTAGCGTACTTTCCTCTTGGTTAGATTCTTACTTGTAACATTCATTGTATCCTCTGATATGATGCTTGATAACAATCGATGGAATACGAATATTCTGGTTATGATTTGCAGTTGAGGACTGCACTGAATATTTTCAACCGCTGCTTGTTTACTCACGTGACCACATATGATACTCAGGGGGTATAGGAAGGGAGCTGGATAGTAGCTGACAAGTGAAAATAATGTATACGAAGCCTTCAATTCATTTCTTCGAGGTCAATTACTTTCATTAGTCGTATCTAACCACAGTTTATCTTTTTCATAAAACGTTTTAAATGTTCTTGCCCGTGAAAAAAAATACATGGGCTTCCTGTGTTCCGGCGCTGCAGACTTATTTTCGTACCTAATATTTATTTTATAAAGGTATTCATAAATGTATAAAGCTTACAAATACAAATTACACTATCACATCAGAAGGGATGACTAAGATTTGCAAATAAATGCATTTCATTGTAATAGGATTAAAACGCGCACCAAGTGTCGAGTATCACTCCTGGCATACTATTTTTAAACAGATAAAACTCGAACTCAAGCCTTCTATCGGAGCCGATAGAAGGCGAGAGTGAGCCTTCTACATTTGTATCTGTTTTAGAATACCACAACTGACTATCTATAAAGCATATTTCCGCTTACGGGAGGTGTCCGCTTACGGGAGGTGTCCGCTTACGGGATGTGTCCGCTTACGGGATCGCTTACGGGATGTGTCCGCTTACGGGAGGTGTCCATTAACATTAATATTTTAATAATGGCCATTCTTATATAGCGCATTTCACATTCGTCCCAATGCGCTTTTACGGGAGGTGTCCGCTTACGGGAGGTGCCTGTTTACGGGAGGTGTCCGCTTACGGGAGGTGTCCGCTTACGGGATGTGTCCGCTTACGGGATGTGTCCGCTTACGGGAGGTGCCTGCTTACGGGAGGTGTACGCTTACGGGAGGTGTCCGCTTGTGGGATGTGTCCGCTTACGGGAGGTGTACGCATACGAGAGGTGTCCATTTACGGGAGGTGTCCGCTTACGGGAGGTGCCTGTTTACGGGAGGTGTCCGCTTACGGGAGGTGTCCGCTAACGGGAGGTGTCCGCTTACGGGAGGTATCCGCTTACGGGAGGTGTCCGCTTACGGGAGGTGTCCGCTTACGGGAGGTGTCCGCTTACGGGAGGTGTACGCTTACGGGAGGTGTCCGCTTACGGGAGGTGTCCGCTTACGGGAGGTTCAACTGTATTATTGTAAAATAAACTTACCACCAAAGTTAGTTTGCTCATGTGATCACTTATTGACTGATCTGACATTTGTTTTGGACTCTCCTCTATAAATGTCATCCCGTAAACAACAACTGAAGCTGCATGTCATTGAATTGAACGCACCTGAACCTACTGGTACAAACAAACCAGTACGATGTAATATGATCCAAGATTCTTCCTTTCCCAGTCCTCGATCACCCTTTGGCCAGGTGCTTGCCTTGCTTTTGTCATGACCAGAAATGGTTTGGGGAACTCTACACCTTGTGCTGGATCCTCGCGTCCATCCTATTCCAAGTGAAGCTCGATGATACGGACATATTGTCATGGAATTTAGATGAGCTGGCTCGGTGAATAAAAATGTCCGACAAAGAATGAGATCGATTTCATTTTGTGGACCTGAAAAGGTCAGAGTAGACTTATGCCTGGAAATATCCTTCGTGGAAAGTAAAGGTATTATCTGAGTTTGTCGCTTTTTGTCTTTTGGATCGAAACTACACTGACGGCCACCAACAAGAGATTTGAACGAACAGCAAGCTTCCACTTTCTAAACTCTGGTAATGAACTGATTTTAAATGTTTTTATTGTAAGGTGACCAAAACACCCCAGGTAGGTGGGGACGGGAGTTATGTATCATTTTTGCAGCTCCATTTTTTCAGAAGTAAAAAAGAAATTGTTTTAAATTATATAGTCTTCGACTTTTACTCTTTTTGCTAGGTATCTATCTTACTTTTCTTCAATTTAAATATATTAATACTGATATCAATCTGATAAATTTCCCTAACTTAAAATTTCAAGGAAGCCTTCTCGCTCTGTCAATCATCCCTATTGCAGTAATTTGCATAAGTTACGTATGTTTGTCTAGTTCTAATCAATGAAGAATTGCGACAGTACAGCTACAATTCAAGAACAAAGTAACGTAAAAACAAATGGGCCTATTGAACCTTTACGCATTTACCGTATCAGAAGAGGAATGGGAAGGTACGCTAAAAATACGGTCAAACTTTTGACATTTTGAACATTCATCGAAAGTTATAAATAGAGAGTCGAAAAGGAAGACCATGGGATTACAATAAAACTGACGTTTCTCAAGTCCATATCCGTATCATTGAGGTAAGAGCTTCATAGTGATTTGATTTTGGTGTATTTTATTCGCCAAAACTAGTGATTGAAGATCAGATAGGTATTTTCATATGAGATATTGACCTGTAAAGGTCAAGTAAATAACACATTTTCACCAACTTTCGGCAGCTATAGCTAATCGCTACATTATTTGCCCAAGGAAATGTTTACATATATGAAAAGATGATCATCCATAGAGTTCACAAGCGCAGGCCAGAAAGATTTGAAGGTTTATCGCCTGGTGAAAATTAGCTTTGTTGAATAGATACTTTCGGCGAGTTAAAATGTATGCCTCGCCAAAAAAAAAAATTCGCTCATGAAACATAACGCAATTTACCTCAAAATCACGCAATCTAGTATTTAGAGAGAGAGAAAGAAGGTCGTATGGTTTTTAAGAGCAGTACTGTTATTTTCCTTATTTCCGAGCTCGTTAAATGTGTCTCTAATTCTGACGTGTTTCGAGTCGATTTCAAGAGGACTTCGTTTATGACGAATTCCTCGAAAATTAAAAAATATTTTTCGAAACTAACTGCACAGCGAATTTAGATATATAATAGGCTAACACTGTGCGGAATTAAAAGAAAATCGGAGATACCCCCCTTGCCAGTAAATTTTAGTTTTATCTCATATTTGTAAATATGATCTCTTAATACCTTTATATGCAGGCAACAGAGGAAACTGCAGGGCTTTATGGTGGATAATTAACTTACACCACAATTATCATATCACATTGTAACTAATAATAATAAATATTAATAATTGTGACTATTGTTGTTATAGAACTAAACCCTGATTGGCTGGAATAGTTGAAATCCCAATAATCCCTAGGAATTCCTAGGAATTCCAAGGAATTCCAAGATCATTTCTTCAGAATCATTGACAGCTCCTAGGAATTCCTAGGAATTCCTAGGAATTCCAAACCTAATTTAATGCAGCTTGGAATTCCTAGGAATTCCTGGGAATTCCAAGTCCAAATTTACCGTGAAAATTCACACCTCCATTCCTAGGAATTCCAAGTTTTATTTCGCAAGGGTTATTTTGTACACAACAACTTTGGAGGCAAAGATACAAAGATCCAGCGCATGTACATCCACCATATTCCACACAGTCCATGATTATTACCTTCTAAGTAGAAAACCTCCTTTTTTGAAGTAACCATTACTTAATTTAGTTCTCCATAAAGCCGAGATCTTTACCCGGTCGAAAGGTTTCGGACTCCATTTTGATAACCGTCAAGACTAAAACTCCGAAAAAATACATAATCCTTGCATTACTTTTATCTCGATAGAGATATTCTTACACATTAATACCTCTAGATACTGAAAATATATACATATGTACACGAAGATCTGAACAGAATATTGAGCGTTTTATAGTCGTCATAAAGAAGACCTGACTGGCCACATATTGTAATTCGTCCCAGCGAGCCGTGACGTCACACTAGTAGGTGTGATTGAGTGAAAATGCTAATTCGAGAACAATAGATTCCTCCCCCCCCCCCTCCGTCCTGGTTAGCGAGCAGTTCAAATATGAATATTAGGACATTTTGGTTTGTACTACGGCAGCCATATTGGTGTACAATTTCCTTAAAATCTTTTCACTGGTAACTTTTAATATCATTTGTAAGGAATTTTGATTATTAAAAAAATGATTTGCTTTAAACACATGCATTTTCATGGCTTGAAGTAAACACAATAAGTCCGAGACCGACAAACTAAAAACTCTGTAACTCAAAAGCAAAATATTGACGTGAACTTTTCCAAGACAACTCAATTTGTATTCAGGTATATTTTATAAATATCCATGTAGATGTAATATTTTGGATTTTGGCATTGCGATGACGTCACTCGCCAAACAAGAATAAAACTCAACTTTGATACATACTTTTCGGACGTTAGTCCTTCGTCGGGGTAAAAAAGACTGTGTTGTACGATATCTCGTATAGCTTGTAATTAGCAGTATACTGGTACAAAGATCAATAAACATGTTGGCAATCCAGAAAGATCCCGTACTTCTATACTTTTCGGACGTTAGTCCTTCGTCGGGGTAAAAAAGACTGTGTTGTACGATATCTCGCACAGCTTGTAATTAGCAGTATACTGGTACAAAGATCAATAAACATTTTGGCAATCCAGAAAGATCCCGTACTTCTATACTTTTCGGACGTTAGTCCTTCGTCGGGGTAAAAAAAGACTGTGTTGTACGATATCTCGTATAGCTTGTAATTAGCAGTATACTGGTACAAAGATCAATAAACATGTTGGCAATCCAGAAAGATCACGTACTTCTATACTTTTCGGACGTTAGTCCTTCGTCGGGGTAAAAAAGACTGTGTTGTACGATATCTCGTATAGCTTGTAATTAGCAGTATACTGGTACAAAGATCAATAAACACGTTGGCAATCCAGAAAGATCCCGAAAACTACTAGTCTTACAAAATACACTCATCTCACGCTGCCAAAACACTTTTAAATAATAATAATAATAATAATAATAATAATACTAATAATACTAATAATACTAATAATAATAATAATATAATAATAATAATAATAATAATATAATAATAATAATTTATATCTTCAAGAAAAAGAGAACGCATTCCACAATATCTCAATGATCTCTACAAAGATAAAGAAGAAGAAGAAGAAGAAGAAGAATAATTATTTTAATGGAAAAAAGAGGCCACCATTACATTTGTCATCAATAAATGTAAAATCGTGAAGTTTCATTCAGATTGACTGTAAAATAGAAACGTTAATAAGTTTTGAAACTTAGACATTTTCCAAAGAAATATGTTGGGCGGGCATTGGACGGGCATGCATGCAGCATAAATAACATTTCTTTGTAAAATATCCTAATTTCAAGTATCCATAACTTTTGCATTTTACAAGCAGTCTCAACAATACTTCATAATTTTACATTTTTTGACATGACAGATTCGATGGTGGCCTCTTTTTTCCAATAAAATAATTATGTTGTGCCAGCGTGAGTTGGGTGTCATGAAATTTATGCCTTAATTTGTGTTCATATAAAAACTTTGCTCCAAATGTTTATAATTAAATGAATGCTTTATACCTTGAAGAGATGACAAGTCAGGATCGTAGCGACCTCCTTTCTGCAAGTCTTTCTTAAATGTTTCGTTAAAACTCCTATAATACTTAACAACAGAGGAAATATTATCGCCATTCTTCCCCAGCTTCGACTGTAAGTCGTATTGACCATATACTTTACAATACTGGTCCACTACAAAAAGACAAAGCAAGAGAGACAGTGTTGTCCAACGCATCGTGCCGGCGTGATTTAGTAACTGACCCAGTTGTAAAATAGACTGGGTTTTTGACCGAGTTAAGTACCAGCTAAGAGCATCAATAAGTAATAATCGAGGCGAGGATTTATCGGCGCGCAGTCGATTTCCTTTTGAGGCTTTTTAGTTATTATTTCACAAGCGTATACTCCCCACATACACTACACGTTATCACGTTAAAGTACTAACTAACAATGGGGATACAGCGATAAAGGGATAAAAATACATGGGAATTAGAAGGAAATGACATCATCTTACATCACTATTCACTGCCTGGGGTTAACAATGTGTACCTGGTCAAGAATATGAATAAATAAATAGTAAAACATGTTAAAAACGTTGGCAGGTTTAAGCAGGTAGACTTTAGACTTTTTGATTATTTACACATCTTTATATTTGACTTTATTTGACTTTTCTATGATATCTGACTTTAGTTGTTTTCTTATTCAGACGTTTCGACTGTAAATCCACAGTCAGCGACAAAAGACAAAAGTATATTTTCAATTTAAACATGAAACCTGACTGCAAGTTTAACATTCTTAACACCATAATATATTTATATAAAATAACATATATATAACGCGCGCTCTGATTGGCTAAAAAGCTATGTGATATAAGAGCACATAAACATGGTTCATGACCTTGAACGACCTTGAAGCGATGCAGTGGATTTGATCGACCACAAAAGTATTTTTTTTCTGTTGTCAAACATGTTTTATTTACCAAACAAAAGCCATAGAATTACAGTTTTTCTTGTTTAATTAAGTTCAAGTTCTATGTAGATGTGGTTTTGATGATTTTAAACCGAAAATTAAGTAATTTTGCAAGAATTGAGCTTCAACAAACACGGCAAGAAGTCGACGAATCGTCCAATTATTTTTGTCCACAATAACGAAGAAAACTAAATATAACGGCTCAGTGTTCTTAATCACATACTAACCATTTTGTAAGTTATATAGCTACACATATTTTCTCAAGTGTACGCCGGCTGAAAATATCAAGAAAATTTATTTATACTGACAAAAGAGTGAAAACAGAGCGATTCTTGTAGCTACACGGCTGGTTCGCCAGAACATTCATATCTCTAGTAAAATATGTCAAAAATGAAAAAACATCTTCAAATGTCTCAGAAACGTTTATCGTTTATACATTCTTGTCGAGAAAAGCGATGAAAAGATTTAAAAATACGACAAAAACTGTGGATATTTGGCTACCTGACTTCGTGCTCCATTCATCAAGTTGTCAAATATTTCAGAAACTTTGACTCTTCGTCATTGATCGTGATTCGGCTCAGCTTTTCTCACTTTTCTTCGTGTTTTGTGTTCACAGAATACAAAAACAAAGTGTAACAAGCATTCTTCTGTAATTTTCTGACAGAAAATAGCATTCTTCAAAACATTTTTCGTGTCAAAACTGACCAAACGGGGAAACGGCACACTGATGAAAGTTGTCGAGTCGCTTGCCATTTTGATTTCTTTCGTGAGATTTGATTGGATGATGGGCGATTTCTGACGCTTTTCAGGAGAATTGAAGATTTGATCAGTAAAACCTCGCGTAAATAAAGGATTTTTACGAAAGAAATCCTTGCAGTTATTTTATAAAAACCTTATAAAATGGTTTTCCATGTTTTGTGCTCTCGCCGGAGGCTCGTGATTTTAAAGCTTTTCTCGTGTTCTCCCAACATCCCGCGTGTTGATATAAGAGCACAAAACATGGAAAACCATTTTATAAAGCTTAAATATCTTTCACTATATATAGCTTCCGCGATGGTCTTCATAATATTTACTCGATACAACGTCCGACCCCTAAATATACTCTTTTTAAAATTTGCGAACAAGTTTACTTTCTAGAATCAAAGTACGTTATCAAGGTTTCGTTATCAAACATGTGTATTCAGTCGAAGTTTCAGATATACAACGACCTGTTGTACACCCATGAATACACCGTAAATAAAAAAGAACAAGCATAAGCCAAGTCCCCAGAGGCCGGTAGCAGATACACGTAGCGGGCTTACTTGGCATAGCGCTGGCTGGGTTGGCCATTATAAGTAAAACTATATATGCCGATATATGAATACATTTTATTAAAATAAGACGTCCTCTGCGGTGTTGGCTTGTTGCTTTTAGCGGCGATAACCTTTCGGTGAACTTAGAAGTCAGTAACTCGACAATCGCAACACTTCTACATCAAAGAAATTGTTAATTTGCTGGACACCAGTTAATGCTGTTGGCGTTTTCACTTGAAAAAAAACACAACAAATATCTCCGCTCAACCGGTGCCAACACTCTAAATATTAATAAACTACTTGTTAAAGGTTTGCTGACGTGACTAGTAAGGGAAAGGCTATTTCGCGAGAATCAGAACGACATTCAGATAATTTATCGTAATTTTAATTCAATAATTTGGAAACAAATTTAGCTTTAAGGTTAGGGGTTTAGGGTTAGGTTTAGGGTTAGGATTTGGTATTTATTGTTATTATTTACTCTTTATTATTGACTGTGTTTATCGGAATGTCGTTCTGAGTCTCGCGAAATAGCCTCTTCCGACTAGTAATGTTTCAAAGCCGAGAATGAGGACTAGACGGGGTTTCCAGTCCTCTTCCGACTAGTAATGTTTCAAAGCCGAGAATGAGGACTAGACGGGGTTTCCAGTCCTCTTCCGACTAGTAATGTTTCAAAGCCGAGAATGAGGACTAGACGGGGTTTCCAGTCCTCTTCCGACTAGTAATGTTTCAAAGCCGAGAATGAGGACTAGACGGGGCCGAAACCCCGTCTAGTCCGAATTCGAGGACTGTGGATTACAGGCTACGGACTATGAATCAGTTCGTTCGGTCAAACTTTAACGGAATAAAAAGTACAAGTGTTCGTTCGTCGGATGCTCTTTATTTCCAATAAAGATTACAACTGAACATTTTAGTTCTAAGACTTGCTTCATTTATCAGCCACTTCAAAAACAGTGGAGGGCTGGGAACGATTTTCATAATTAATCTAATTAAGAAATGAACAAGATATCAGAATTAGTAAGTTTCAGGAGTTTGATAGGGTTTGGACAAGCAGCAACTGGACTGCAGACATTTAGAACTGCAAAATTTACAAAGAAATGTTACTCGGAAGTGTCCCTACTAAACATACATTTATGCTGTTTGTTCCTTAAAATTATCCTGGGTGGAAACATTGCATTGGACAAGCTCTGTTTGATGAGAACGTTATAGAAATAGACAAACGCCCAAGTTGGCATATTTTTGGCCACGCGGGAGTGGCCGTTTATTAACATAACAAATATATGTTTGGAATCACCTTAAGGTGACCTGTCTACTTTAGTACAATGTTCTCAGAAAAGGTGAGGGTAAAAACCGGCACAATTGGTAAGAGAACAAATGGAGAATGAAGCCATTAGAGGGAGGAGATGGGGTGGCGGAGGTAAAATCGTGTGTATCGTTCAATTTGTGAACGAGCAAGATGATGAGTAGAGGGACGCCTGGTAGCTTTGTTCTCTTTCCGGTTATGCCGGAAGTCCTCAAGGCGGAACTGGAATTGAATATCGCAACAGCCCGCATAAAAACATTTATTTTATTGCATAAATTAAATTGCCTTTATGCTGTTTGTTCCTTAAAATTATCCTGGGTGGAAACATTGCATTGGACAAGCTCTGTTTGATGAGAACGCTATAGAAACAGACAAACGCCCAAGTTGGCATATTTTTGGCCACGCGGGAGTGGCCGTTTATTAACATAACAAATATATGTTTGGAATCACCTTAAGGTGACCTGTCTACTTTAGTACAATGTTCTCAGAAAAGGTGAGGGTAAAAACCGCCAAAGCCATGATGGAATGGACATGCATCAGGGCACCCCACCCAAGGCCAATGCAATGTTCCTCAAGTAGTCTTATGTACTGCTAATCACGGCAGCCGGCTTTGAGCTGAGCTCCTGCTTCAGCCTGAGACCGGCCGCACCAAAATTGTAGGATGAAGCAATGTTAATATATGTGAATTAAAAGAGACTGGCCTCGCCCCTGCAGAGGTCCAGCTCTCCCGTCAGCGTATAGTAACATAAACTGTAAGATGACTAAAGACCTTCGCTCCTGCTAAAAGTCATTTCCTAAGTTGATAACGTTCTTTCTATATATATTTCACTTGAACTGATGTGAAAGAAACTGGCCTCGCCCCTGCAGAGGTCCAGCTCTCCCATCAGCGTATAGTAACATAAACTGTAACATAACTAAAGACCTTCGCTCCTGCTAAAGGTCATTTCCTAGGTTGATAACGTTCTTTCTATATATATTTCACTTGAACTGATGTGAAAGAAACTGGCCCCGCCCTTGCAGAGGTCCAGCTCTCCCATCAGCGTATAGTAACATAAACTGTAAGATAACTAAAGACCTTCGCTCCTGCTAAAGGTCATTTCCTATGTTGAAAAAGTTATTTCTATATCTATTTCACTTGAACTGATGTGAAAGAAACTGGCCTCGCCCCTGCAGAGGTCCAGCTCTCCCATCAGCGTATAGTAACATAAACTGTAAGATAACTAAAGACCTTCGCTCCTGCTAAAGGTCATTTCTTAGGTTGAAAAAGTTATTTCTATATCTATTTCACTTGAACTGATGTGAAAGAAACTGGCCTCGCCCCTGCAGAGGTCCAGCTCTCCCATCAGCGTATAGTAACATAAACTGTAAGATAACTAAAGACCTTCGCTCCTGCTAAAGGTCATTTCTTAGGTTGAAAAAGTTATTTCTATATCTATTTCACTTGAACTGATGTGAAAGAAACTGGCCCCGCCCTCGCAGAGGTCCAGCATCCTCATCAGTGAGTAGTAATGTGAAACTATGACTTAATAAGCAATCAACACCTTCGCTCCTGCTGAAGGTCGATTTAGCTAGTTGTTTAACATGCGTGGCGATGGGCCATCTGACAAGTAACCCTTTGAATTAGAGTGATGGAGTTGTTATATACCTAAGGAAGGCCTTGACATTCCCAAATCTTCAACGTCTAATTTGATAATCTGAGAATCCTTGGCAGCGCCTATTCGTATTCGAAAACAGCTCTATCATTGTGGTTTGATTACCAGCTGCTATTAGATATAACATATAGCAAGCACTAGCCGAGTCGCTGAAGCCCCTGCAAACAGTAGCTTAACCATGCTTGGGAAAAGTAAGCAACAAGAAAAACTCACGTACGTGCTGGATGGCCGTCTAGACTGGCGTTTGTGCTGCAAGGATACCGACATGGACAAATGGCAGTATATGTAGAACAGATTATTCTCAACATACTGAATTTATAATCTTAGTTAAACTACATTTAGGCAGCATGCCGGACACGCTAACCCCATTATAAACCCACTGTGTGGGAAAAATTAGGGAACGTGTACCACCGACCATGCAATACTGCAACCTGTGGCAAGGTTCCTAACTAATTTAATAAGAAAAGTTTTGTTTACACGACATTCAGTCCATGCTCCTATTATGTGTGTCACTGCACAGTATCGGTGTGGGAATCCCGTTGACTAATTGCCCATTGGTGTTCCATGTCAGCAGTAAGTTGATTTGGCTATCGGTGCCCTCTCATAGTGGGTGTAGGTTCTGCAAGCAAAATTAAACTCGCGGCCAGTAGAGAAAGCAAACCCAATGCATTTATACAACAAATACCCGTGTTAAAGACACGAAGCAATAACAGTTAAGGGCTGGTAATCACTAAACATTAATAACCCAATGGCCGATCACTATACAGTAATAATAAATGTGGAAGTATAGTAAAAGGAATTTGGAAAATTGGCCATATCTGGCAAAATTGACAATAATGCTGATGATCAACTCATAGCAATGGGAATTACATTTCCAACAATTTATGACCAACATGCAATATGAATATACTATAATACGAATCCAATAGTAATGTCAATGACAATGATCATATATAATAATGCTAAGAATAATAAAAGAAGCAGTAAACGTAATATCGAAGTATTTTAACAAAGATAATATCAATATGTCAATAAAACAATATCTAAATAATAGTGACATGATCCTAGCTAATAATAATAATAATGATAGTCATAAAAACAATAGTTGCAAGTATAGCAATGATTAATTAGGAGACTACGATAAATTACTAATTTACTACTAATAATAATCATCGTCATGGACACTAATAATGCATTGGTCGTAACCATAACAGTGATAATACTTGCTTATTAATCACAACAATACTGATGATAATAATACCGTTGTTATGCTTCCAATTTTAATATATATATTGAATTTTTCTTAATGACTTAGTTACTTTATACCAGTTAGCATATTTTACTATTTTTTGTGTATTTTATAGGGAGGTCCACATGTTTGTCAGTCTTTGACTGTAATGTGTTTTAAAACCTCATTAAATAACGTTGTCATTATAATAATAATTAATAATAAAGAATATGGAAAATTGATAACGTAAATAAAATTAAAATTAATAATATTCATAGTAATAAAATTAATAATGACAATAATAACATAATAATGTTACACTCACACTACCCCTCCATAAGATGTGTTGTTTTCATTCACTCAAATTCACAGTTATCAAATATAAATGGGTAGGGACGAGCCATGTCAAAACAATACATTGTTGACGAAGACGGCAAGCCCAGTAAAAACACACCTTGAGGTGTAACCTCGAAGATAACAATAACAATCCTTAATGGCGTAGCCCCGAACAATTATAACAATCCTTGAGGGCGTAGCCTCGAAAGTAACAATAACAATCCTTGAGGACATAGCCTCGAAGGTAACAATAACAATCCTTCAGGGCATAGCCTCCAAGGTAACAATAACAATCCTTGAGGGTGTAGCCTCGAGGATATAAACAACTGAATGATTGATTGATATAAATGAAATTAAAATTAGCAAATTCTTGCAGGAAAAACCTGTCAAGACGAAATAGTGTTGACACAAAGCTTTCCTGTGGCAACGCATTACATGTAGGTTCATAACAATAACCCATTTAACAAGACCAATGATACATAGTATGGTGTAATATAATAACAAATATTGCATAGATAAACACACCTTGAGGGCGAAGCCGAAAAGGTATTCCTTGAGAGTGTAATCTCGAAGGAAAGCAATATTGTACAAAGTCTGAGTCCTTGAGGACAAAAACCTCAAAGGCATTCAATAATATAATAATAATGACACGAATGATGATTCAATAATAATAATAATGATAATAATAATAATAATAATAATAACAATAATAATATTTAACAATGATAATAATAATGATAATAATAACAATAATAATAATGGTTGCGTGAAAAAAACTTATATTTCAGACAAAATAGTGTTGATGCAAAGTTTTGAGGACCTTAATACCACGTTATGTACGTAACAATAATATTTTTTATAACTAGAGCAAATAGATTGTATGAATAGAAATTGTAATATACATTGTAACCAATATTGAGTATATGAACACACCTCGACATAGAAGCCTCGAAGGTATTCCCTGAGAGCGTAATCTCGAAGGAAAGCAGTCCTCGTGGGCAAAACCTCAAAGGCAATCAATAATAATAATATTATTATTACTAATGCTGATTATGGTAATAACAAAGTCATGGTACTGGTCCATATTTAATATACATGCATGTACTCCGCGGCTGAACAATATAGGGTATGGCACCATCAAATAACACAAGATATTGGATACAAAATGAAATCGTATGCTCCACAGCACACAACGGTGCGTAACACATGAATGGCACATGACACGTATGTATAATGCCTGGCCGCGAGGATCATGCTACACCGTGTTATACACATAAGAGGGTGATAAATCGCCCCAAATAATGTATAACTATTATAAATAAGTGTGAGGGGTATAAATAACCCACTGCACAATGTTCGAAGCACACATGACATAATAATTGTGAGGGTATAAATAACCCCCTATGCTCATGGCACCCGACATAATAGCATACCAATACATGATATTATATAGGTGCAACCCAAATCCGCCTGCGGGGAAGCATGTATACACTAACTTGATACACTTTAAACATGAATTACTATGCCTACTAAGGGCACATATTCGTATAAAGTATGAATAATAATAATAATAATATTCAGTTGTGCAACTGCTAAAGGTTCGGTACCGGTCCCGTTGTACGTAATTCAATAGAAACAACAAAAGACTCCAATTTATTCAATGGAACGAAGAAGCTAACACAGAACAATAGGTTTGTACGTGCAGAAAGACCCCAGATGAGTGACCCAAGATTTTAGGGCACATGGTCTCTCCTGATATGGCGCTTCCAACGTCGCTTTCAATGATTTAGGGGGTCTATCTTCCCAAAATAGCCCCACATTCGATGTCAAATATAGTTGTTCCGATATATACTTAACTTTTGGTAGTCTTGGATAGAAGATGGCTGTGATTTTTGAAGATAATCACGGTCCACTCATAAAATCGTGTGTATCGTTCAATTTGTGAACGAGCAAGATGATGAGTAGAGGGACGCCTGGTAGCTTTGTTCTCTTTCCGGTTATGCCGGAAGTACCCAAGGCGGAAGTGGAATTGAATATCGCAACAGCCCGCATAAAAACATTTATTTTATTGCATAAATTAAATTGCCTTTATTGTAATTGGTGAAGATATTTGAAAAGCTGTTTAATACTCGTTCAACATTGAAACGTTGTAAACTTACTAATTTTTGCTATGTTCGTTCTTGTGCTGGGGTTCATTTTCTTAATCAGAATAATTCTAAAAACTCGTTCCCAGTCTTCCACTCATTTATGAAGTGGAAAAATGATGTCTTGTATTACTAAGGGCCAAATCTCTCGATCCATCTATTGAGTAGAGCAATCTTTGTACGAGTCAAACTGGTAGCAAGATGCAGATTTCGCCGGCCATGCTTCAATCGACCCGAGAAAATGCCAGTTACTGCATAGCCACCCCCGCTCCTTTTGACAATGATTCCTGCGCCCTCCTTTTTTACGCCACTCTTACAGTTTGGTAGAACTATCCCATATCGTCTGTACAGCGATTTGCACGTCGACCTCTGTAGTTTGGAATTGTTGTCGAACGCTAAACGTCAAACGAGGATAGAATTTGAATTAATAATTGAACATTAAACAAGCAGATATACAGCTATTTCGATAAAGGTTGGTGAAGGTTTTTTTTTTTTCATCTTGCATACCAAGCCCGAAATGTATTGTGGATCATATGTAAATAATGTCAGCATGCACATACAGAAGAAAATATGCTGGTTCCATATTGCGAAGACAAAGTTGGGAAAATTCCCAGAGTTCACATTGTTGTGACCTTTCGCTGACTCCATTCACATCGCCCATAGTGCATTTCGGGCCTGGTATGCAAGATGCAACAAAACCTTCACCAACCTTTTTTGAAATAGCTGTATTCATTCGCTGTGAAAATTGCATATGCTCAAATATAGAATTTCATATACCAAATAAGGACGGGTCAGGGCCGTACGTATTTAAAAGCAAAAAATAAATGAAAATCGTACAGTTCTCAGTATACTTTTAATTTTTGGTATCATTTTTGCCTTGCAAGGGGGGGGGGGGCAATTGCCTCCCTTGCCCCTGTGCTGTGTACGGCCCTGGGGCGAGTGTGATTTTGGTGTGGGCCCGCGTAATATCGAGTTATTTTCAGTGAAATTTATTTTATTATTTTCGGTAATAGCGAAATCAGTGTCCATTAGGTGAGAGTTTGTATTTTGCAATATTACTGGGATTCCGCTATCCTGCGGAATTTTTATCAGCTGAAATGTTCTGCTTGAATGAACATTAAAATGAGATTCAAAATTTCGGTCAAATTGAGCGGGTCTCGAAATGTCGTGGTTTTTCTTCTCTGCAGATTCTCGAATTTTTCAAAGGCTCGCCTTGACCATTCGATACTACTAACAAACAAATCAAATATAAACAACAGATAAAAATAACATATATTTAAAAAATACTAACCCCAAATAGTGACGTCATTGATTTTTGTGGTCATCGATGACGCTGGCTGCATTTGAATGCTTGGTAGACCAGGTGAGCGCGTTAAAGTGATAAGAGCAAAGTCGTGGCTTGGTCCTGGCAATCTTTTCCCTCCCGTTCTTCGAAACCACCAACTATGAGGCATGTGGAAGGCAGTAACACCGTACCATTCGAGCAACCCGCTGGTCCCCAGAAAACCAACTTTCACGTTTCGAGGATGCTGTCTGTAGATGCAGTGCGCTGATGTTAGCACGTGTCGATTACCAACCAGGAAGCCATTGCACTGCCAGCGACAGTTGCGTCCACACGAAACTATGGCCGTCGAAGACTTGGGACTAGAACTTAGTCCATTGGCACTGATTTCAGACAGAAGAATGAGTGAAAATAAAAACATGGAGATAATGCAATGAATGAGTTGTCGGTCACCAGGCCCCCTCATTTTATCCCATCAATCGCAAAGCTTTCTGGGTATATCAGGGGGACATTCAAAGTAATAAAATATAGGCCTTCGCTCACTCGTATCACTGTATGTTATGACTATGAATTCTACATATTTGCCGACAAACACGTGGGAAATTGAAGCCATCGAGAACTGTAATAATATTATTTGAGCCCTGTATACTAGAAGAAGTATGGAGAATCGCTCGCCTACAGCTCGTGTTTCTCCATACTTTCGTGCTCTCTTCCTACTTCTTGAGTGCTCTCGGCACTTCCTAAGTGCTTTATTATCGACTTTAAGCATCGAGGATGGGGACATGAGGACGACGAAGTTCGAATAAAGTGTTTTGTTGTCTATTGTTTTCATATTTGTTTCTTTTTCCATGTTTTCACTAAATTTGCGCCTCCTTTCATGAATGACATCGTCTTTTTGTGGTCCGGTTGACCGAAAACAACTCATCTGCACAAATAACGAACTGACGTTCTCGTTCTCTTTACAGCGTCAAACATACGCATTTCACATTGTAGTTTAGCACTCAACGCCTGAAGTAAGAACAAATATAATCGAGCTTATTTCTTACATTCCAACAAGAAGTTATTGAATTTTGTAATTAGCGCTATTGGCGGTTTCTCTGCCGTCGTCCTCACGTCCCCGTCCTCGATGATTAAAGTCCCTATTACTGAACGGAGCACGGTTGAAGCTGTACTATTTGCTTTATTATATAGAAACTATGGATTTTTGATCGAAAAAGAACAAAAATGGTAAAAAAAAGGCAAAAAATTTGTGGTCGAACCTGTGCAATTGCTAACTAATGAACTTAACAGCGTTGGAAATTTGCTAGACATACTCGTAATCGATTTATCGATCAAAATGTGTTAGTAATTATATTTTGTGAATGGTCAATAACTTAATGATCACAATTAATAACTTAATTGTGTTTTTTTTAATTAAAAATCAGCGAGTGAAGTGCGCATGCGCATGCTACTGAAGCCACGTTACGTCATCGAACGAGCGCTGGGTTTGTTTTTCTTCACAATTTTGGTATTTTTCTTATACAAACAAAACAGTCGAGAAATGATGTCATCAAACCGTGCTCCGTTCGCTGATAGAGCATAGTTTTCAGCCAATCAGAGTGCGCGGATTGACTTATTATATAATAAAGCTCTATAGTATCCCAAATTATTATATGGTCAAGTTACTCTCGCCTACGGCTCGTGTTTCTCCGATCTTCACTTCTGTTGTGCTCTGGTCACTTCCTGCGTGCTTTATTACTGAACGGAGCACGGTTGAAGCTGTCCAGTCTGTTTGTTAAATAGTAGCCTACGTGAAGAAAATAATATCCTTCAATTCTTACCTCTTGTCCATACTAGAATCACTGATTTGGTCGTCACTACTATCTGTCACATTTTTGAGATCCTTCCAAAGCTCTAACAATTTCGAGCCATTTTGAAAAATTACCTCAGACAAGATTACATTGGGAGGGAGGTATTGTAAAATCTGTTCAATTTCTTCTTCGCAGCTTGAGTTAGCCTTCAGAAGAACCGATCCAAGTTCCTCGACGTCGACGAGGACTTCTTGCGATTCATCATCGCCAAGTCCCTGTTCTTTAGGAAATAAAGCGTTCTCTTTTTCTGTTAACCAAACCCACGATACCACTGAAACCTTTCCTGGAATATTTGTGTGAGGGCTGTGGTGCAAACAAGACAAGTCAATAGATCGTTTTCACTACGTCATCGAAAACAATTCCGGACTTTATTTTGAATATAATTGAACAAGTACGGGTTTTTCACCCGAAAGATCAGTCAAAATCATGTATCTCATCGACAATCTGTGTCATAAGAAGCTTTCGTTACCGAGAAACAAGCGATCAGATATGCTCATACAGTAAGTGTGAACGTATGGTGTATGAAATCATATTTACATACGTTTGCATAATTGTTGAGTAGCGTAATTGCATAATCGAGGGACAAGATGCTTGACTACCAAACAAAATGGGAAAATATATATAATAAAGGTATAGATCATTTCACAACTTATATGATTTTCAGATATGACTGTATTCTTAGTTAGTTTATTTTTAATACATGCAGTCAATATATTATAGCATTGCTATGTAGAGTATGTTGTAGTACTGATCAGTAGTAGAATTGTAAGTAGTCCGCGGTATTGTAATGTAATGTAAAGTTGTAAAGTAGTATATAAACGTGTAGAATATCGAAATGTAATGTTGCAGTATCAGTATAATAAATAATATAATAATAATTGAGTAGCGTGGCAATCACGTGACCATGAGAGTAACATAACTGTTAACATAAGGGGCAGGGGCAGGGGCAGGGGCAGGGGCAGGGGCAGGGGCAGGGGCAGGGGCAGGGGCAGGGGCAGGGGCAGTTGTCCCCTGGCAGGGCGACAAAGATACCAAAAGGTGCTGAGAAATGAGTACTATCTTTATTTATTTTGGGCTATGTACGGCCCTGTTTTGTTGTGAATTTTGAGTGTAGAGTGTAGAGTCGCGCAGAGCGAAAACATTGTAAAAACAATCTATTGGTTAGTAATTGTCAACCAGTCCTTTTGTCTGTCTGTCCGCGGTATTTGACTATCTGCCTGTCAGAAATCCGCTCTGTCTGCCTGTACCAAGACCCCACAAGCTTTACCGTTAGATTTAAAAATATAGATCATTGCTTGATTGCCTGCCTGCCTCTCTGTCTGTCGGTGTGTTAGGATTTAAAAAGATCAATCAGTTTGTTTGTTTGTTTGTGTTTGTTTTCAATGTTGTTGTAATTCTTTTCTAATTTTTCCTTGTTTATATTTTAATTATTTTTATCCTTTCCTTGTTGTCAGTTTTCTATCCTCCAGATATCTACTCAGTCTAGCTCGTATATCCATTTGAACAATAGCTGACATTCCATGGACAGTAAAGGAGGATTACAGGGCCGTCCCGGCATGATTTGCGCTCAGGTTACTAATCATGATGAAGTAATCTGATGAAATACATGGACATAACGCAGCTGTTTCAATGAAGCTTGACGTCGATAAAAGAGCTCAAGCCTACGCGACAAGACCGAAAGGAACCATGGGTAATGTTTGTGAAAAGGTACAGAGGTATTACAATAGAGGCGGGAAAGTTACCGACGGTACCGTGCCGTGCCGTATTGAAAGAGTGGAGGCCAGAGACAATTCGATTCAAAATTTGTCTTGGCCTGTTTGAAATGAAATAGTTACAATATCATACAGCTTTTCATAGAGGAAGTTCCATTTTTGGTTAATTATTCAAGTTGTTACCATAATGCAGTTCGGTTTTCGAATGACCTATAATCCTCGACAGCATTTGTTGAAATACTGAGGTGTATATCAATACCGTTTGTTGTAATTTGTGATGTCTTTGCTAACATTAGCAAGGTATGTTGACGACCCGAAGTTACCAAATCACCCATGGTTCCTTTCGGCCCTGTCGCGAAGGCCTGGATGCTCTTAGCGACAACATTTGTTGAAACAACTGAAGAGTCACCTTCGGAGCCGCTTTTAGGTTAGAGAGAATTGCCAGTGTTATTTGGCAAACAGGCTAAAAGCGTCTCGAAGGAGATAGACAAACATATCACTTACATGGCTATGAAATTGCTGACACACAATGGATCTCTGTATAACGCAAAGTAAAAGGGATGTTTGCTGGTGGGTCCTCGTCCATCAACAACAAAGCCAAAGTCGGCAGGGCTTTCATAGTGGTTAGATGGGCCAACAACTGACAAGGCCAGACCGTAGTTGTTGGTAGAGTTTTTGATCCATGTTCGACCTGCTTCGATTATGTCGAACTCTTGCCAGCCCTCGTCACAGATACTCATCTTGCGAGTCGCCAAGAGATGCAAGGTTTGGTTATGTTCTTGGATCTTGTACAGATGAACTTTGTAGATGACATTTCCCAAGAAATTACTCTTTGTTGGCGATGTTTTGTGTTTGAAAATTCGGAACCTTGCTTGAGTAAGTTGCATGTCCATGTCCAATCTAACGGTTGTTTGATCGAAACGGTATTTGAATGTTGAGTGCTTTTTCAGCCAGTCGACCTTCACTGGAAAATAGTAATCGCTTATAAGGTTATAGATAGTTCAAATGTGTTAATTAACTGAAACAGCTAATTTCTTCACAGGGAGCCCAAGCTCATTATCTGTGAAGACCGTTGTTTAATTTGCATATTTACAGTAAATGTATGTGCGGCTTTAAAACATCCAGTCCGTACTTCAAGATTTTTCGTAAATAATAAAACTTTTTTTTCACTAATGTGTTGTTCTTACTACTTTCGATACTGTGACGGCGTCACAGTATCGAAAGTAGTAAGAACAACACATTAGTGAAAAAAAAAGTTTTATTATTTACGAAAAATCTTGAAATACGGAGGGATGTTTTAAAGCCACATACGTACATTTACTGCAAATATGCAAATTAAACAACGGTCTTCACAGATAATGAGCTTGGGCTCCCTGTGATTTCTTAGGCCCAGTTCAAACGCCGTACTTTCCAAGAGCCGTTCTTAAAGTGCATATGACATAAAAAAAATTATTGGCCTCAATTATGCAGATTATTGGTAGTATCAAAGAAAACATAATCAATTTTCTGTGAAATGATTGCTTTGAAAGATATTTTCGAAAAATACATCAGCTGTTATGACGTCACTTTGTTTGAAGAGCCTCAAAAATAACCAAAATAGTCATACTTTTGTCCGACCATAAGACAAAAACATAAACAGGTAAAACTTCTAACTTTTATGGTGTTTAAAGTATTATATCTGTACTTTTAATCTACTTCAAATTGTTTGTTGTCCTTTTCGTTTTCTAGCACAAAAAGCGATCAATATTTGCCATGATTTCAATGAAACCAGGGTGCTATCAAACAACGTGACGTCACACTTCACGACATGTTTTTCACAAATATTTCTAAAAGCAATAACAATTATTTGTGATATTATTATTTCCATCATTAATCTATGTTATAAAATGAAAAAAAATTGTGTCATATGCACTTTAATTACTTCAAAAGAAGCCGGCTCATTAATATATATTGTTTGAAATGAGAACGGCTCATGGTTAGCACGACGTCTGAACTATACAAGCATCAAGAGTTCCAGACTTCCGGTATTATTACAAAGGAATAGTGAGCACCAATTCTAGACACAGGGAGCCCAAGCTATGTTTTTGCTCACTTTGTGCTCACTTTTCCTTTGTAATAATCTCACAATGCATTGCGCGCGTACCGGAAGTCTGGAACTCTTGATGCGTGTATATAGCCTTGGTAATCGCATTTTAAGACTATTTTCAAAGTTTAGCGTTCGAACTAACGTACGCTTACACTGAACACCAATCTTATTTACCAAGACCATCGGTCTAAACTTATCGTATTTTTACGTGTTTTTAGATACGACATTTCTCAGTGGCCGATATCCCTGTAAAACACGGTAGTTTATACAGCTATTTCAAAAAACGTTGATAATTCTAAATAGTGGGACTCGTGTAATATTGTCTAACTAAAAATTATGGAACTCAATGCCTAGCAGCATCCGCTTATCAAACACATTAAGCAATTTTAAAGGTTTGGTTAAGGCTTATATTTTTAAGAAATATTTGCCTTAGTTATATTAACATATACTTTACGAAATTAATTTACGAAAGCGCGTATTGAGCGCCAAAAATCAATAGCATGGAGAATACGTTTTGTACAAGGCTGAAACTGCTTTAGTAAAGATCTAGAGTTCAAGTTATTTGGGATGGATTTTGAACGGTAAAAGTGAAATTAGAGTGTTAAAAATTTGATTCAGGAAAACTGTCCACATGGGCTAGATCAGTATATTTGCTAGTATTGCTGATGTTTTCCCATGAATTACCTCAAATTGGAAAAAAAAAGCAGGAAAATGGCTTTGTACAACGCTAAAACAGCTTTAGACAGACAATTTAAATTGATTTAAAAAAGAAAGTTAGAGTGTTAATCCAAAGCGAAAATCGAAATTCAAACTGTTCAAAAGCGCTCGTTTTTGGCGCTTTTGGCGGATATTACGCGATGTTGAAATAAATTATCCTCTTAATATTTTTATAGTATACATTGGATCTTTATTTGATTTGATTAATGTTACTAGTTTTATGTAAGAGCATAGAGACAATAGTAATATGCTCCAAATACTTATTATTATTATTATTATTATTATTATTATTATTATTATTATTATTATTATTATTAACTGATTATTATAATATATAATAAATAATAATAATATATTTTTTATGTGTATTCTATCAGAAACAATATACTAGCTCCATATGGCGAACAAATCGCTGTATATTTACTTTTTATTTCAAAATAATGCCCTTTGGTCTTGGAATGCACTATTCAGTATGCAGTATTCAGTTTTCAACGTTTTTAGAAATAGCTGTATAACTGATATACAGTCATTTGTGTTTACTGACCGCTGGATGTGTTTTGAAATTTGATTGGGGTATCGTGATTCCCAAGCGGCAGAAACCAGTGATGCATTTCAAAACACATCCAGCGGTCAGTAAACACGAGAGGTTTTCAAAGCAGTTTCGAATACGGAAGACTTGAAGTGGCTGGGTTTGCTGCCAAAGTTCTCCAAACTGTATGTAAAGAACACTCCTTGGTGAAGTGTTTTTAAATATGTTGTTCAATATTTTGAACAATTATATATTGAAACAAAATCGACGGAAATATTTTTAAACGCAGAATACAATATTTTGGATTTTCATATAATACACAACATAAACCTCTTGCACATTGCTCATTGATAAAGTTTGTTGTATGTTTCCGATTTGCGCGAAATTTTCCCTACAGTTGCGAGTGCATGATATAAAGCTTTCAGATAATAGTTTGAAATTTAGTTTTATTTTAAAATTTGTACGGCAGCGCTGACAATGTGTGTGAGTATAGTATTTTGTACTAAAATTTAGCAGTGCAGCATTTTCCAAGGTGCGGATTTTCTTGAAACTTGGCACCAGTAACCTTCAACTTGTACAATTGTGGAAAATATAAGCATTATCTCCGAAAATGGAGTGTTTCAATATCGATTGTAACTCAACAAATGTTGTCTTTATTACAATAAAATTGTGCTTTTTATGAAATTTACGAATACCTGATTATCAGGATGAAAAATACCGGCCGCAATCGGTGAACGTTTTGCTGCTCAAATCATCGATTTAAAATGAGACCCATCGTTCAAAGAATTAGTCCGAGACCGACAAACTAAAAGCTCTCTACCTCAAAAGCAAAAGACCATATCGACGTGAATTTTTTTCAAGAAAACTCAATTTGTATTCAAGTATATCTTAAAACTATCCTCGTAGATGTAATATTTTGGATTTTGGCATTGCGATGATGCTCGCCAAACAATAATAAAATAAACTTTGATACTAAAAATCTTGTAATTGCAGCCAGGATGCATTATATGACACTAAAATTGGTTGTCTCTGGCTTATGTAATTGTTATAAACTACAAACGTTTCGATCCTTCCTCGGATCTTCTTCAGTGTAACGATCTTGTTGTAATGCGTATGCTATTTTTTAAATCTGCTAGCGCGCTGGTGCTGGATCGAGCTCAGTACGAGAGAAACTTTGATACATATACTGTCCTTCGTCGGAGTAAAAAAAGACTGTGTTGTACGATATCTCGCACAGCTTGTAATTAGCAGTATACTGGTACAAAGATCAATAAACATTTTGGCAATCCAGAAAGATCCCGTACTTCTATACTTTTCGGACGTTAGTCCTTCGTCGGGGTAAAAAAGACTGTGTTGTACGATATCTCGCACAGCTTGTAATTAGCAGTATACTGGTACAAAGATCAATAAACATTTTGGCAATCCAGAAAGATTGACGTCATCAAAAAGCTAATCCAAACTATTCACCTCACAAAACTGTTTGTTGGATATCTTGTCTCACGTTACCAAAACATTTTTAAATAATTATTTTAATGAAGAAAAAGAGGCCACCTTTACATTTGTCTTCTAAATAAATGTAAAATCGTGAAGTTTCAGATTGATTCTAAAATAGAAAAGTTATTAAATTTTGAAACTTAGACATTTTCCAATGAAATATGTTTGGGCGGGCATTTCTTTGTAAAAATATCTTAAATTCAAACATCCATAACTTTTAAATTTCCATTTTACAAGCAATCTCAACAATACTTCACAATTTTACATTTGTTGATATGACAGATTCTATATGGTGGCCTCTTTTTCCAATAAAATTATATGTTGCGCCAGCGTGAGATGGGTGCCATGGAATTTCTGCCTTAATTTGTGTTCATATAAAAACTTTGCTCCAAATGTTGATAATTAAATGAATGCTTTACCTTGAGTATGTGTCTGTGAGAAGGCAGTATCGTAGCAACCTCCGTACCGCAACTCGTTCTTAAATGTTTCGTTAATTACATTATTATAATAATCAACAACAGAGGAAATATTATCGCCATTCTTCCCCAGCTTCGACTGTAAGTCGTATTGACCATATACTTTACAATACTGGTCCACTACAAAAAGACAAAGCAAGAGAGACAGTGTTGTCCAACGCATCGTGCCGGCGTGATTTAGTAACTGACCCAGTTGTAAAATAGACTGGGTTTTTGACCGAGTTAAGTACCAGCTAAGAGCATCAATAAGTAATAATCGAGGCGAGGATTTATCGGCGCGCAGTCGATTTCCTTTTGAGGCTTTTTAGTTATTATTTCACAAGCGTATACTCCCCACATACACTACACGTTATCACGTTAAAGTACTAACTAACAATGGGGATACAGCGATAAAGGGATAAAAATACATGGGAATTAGAAGGAAATGACATCATCTTACATCACTATTCACTGCCTGGGGTTAACAATGTGTACCTGGTCAAGAATATGAATAAATAAATAGTAAAACATGTTAAAAAACGTTGGCAGGTTTAAGCAGGTAGACTTTAGACTTTTTGATTATTTACACATCTTTATATTTGACTTTATTTGACTTTTCTATGATATCTGACTTTAGTTGTTTTCTTATTCAGACGTTTCGACTGTAAATCCACAGTCAGCGACAAAAGACAAAAGTATATTTTCAATTTAAACATGAAACCTGACTGCAAGTTCAACATTCTTAACACCATTATATATTTATATATTTCACTATATATAGCTTCCGCGATGGTCTTCGTAATATTTACTCGATACAACGTCCGACCCCTAAATATACTCTTTAATTTGCGAACAAGATTACTTTCTAGAATCAAAGTACGTTATCAAACACGTGTCAGTATTCGAAGTTTCAGCCATTGAAATACAACGACCTGTTATACACCCATGGATACGCCGTAAAAAAAAGAACAAGCAACAAGCCAAGACCGCAGACGTGGCAGATACACGCAAACACACGTTGCAAATACACGTAACGGGCTTACTTGGCATAGCGCTAGCTGGGTTGGCCATTAAAGTGTCTATCATCCCTGTGAGATTGTTTTAAAATATATTCAATATAAACTGAATAGTTGGTGGGTTCAGTATTTTGTGATTTGAACTTTGCGTTTATGAGTTATAGAGGTTTGAAATCTCAATATGCAAATTAGATGACGTCTACTAAGGAATTTGCCATAACTTATTTAGACTTTTTCGAGACGAGCTTATATTTTGAAATGGGGAAAAAGTTATAAAATCATTTATAAAATAACATATATATAACGCGCGCTCTGATTGGCTAAAAAGCTATGTGATATAAGAGCACATAAACATGGTTCATGACCTTGAACGACCTTGAAGCGATGCAGTAGATTTGATCGACCACAAAAGTATTTTTTTCTGTTGTCAAACATGTTTTATTTACTAAACAAAAGCCATAGAATTACAGTTTTTCTTGTTTAGTTAAGTTCAAGTTCTATGTAGATGTGATTTTGATGATTTTAAACTGAAAATTAATTTTGCAAGAATTCAAACACGGCAAGAAACAAACTCGACGAAATTGTCCAATTATTTTTGTTCACAATAACGAAGAAAACTAAATATAACGGCTCAGTGTTCTCAATCACATACTAACCATTTTGTAAGTTATATAGCTACACATATTTTCTCAAGTGTACGACTGAAAATATCAAGAAAAGATAGCCGTATTTATACTGACAAAAGAGTGAAAACAGAGCGATTCTTGTAGCTACACGGCGGGTTCGCCAGAACATTCATCTCTAGTAAAATATGTCAAAGAGAAAAAATATCTTGGAATGTCTCAGAAACGTCCATCGTTTATACATTCTTGTCGAGAAAAGCGATGAAAAGATTCAAAAATACGACAAAAACTGTGGATATTGGCTACCTGACTTCGTGCTCCATTCATCAAGTTGTCAAATATTTCAGAAAGTTTGAGGACTCTTCGTCATTGATCGTGATTCGGCTCAGCTTTTCTCGCTTTTCTTCGTGTTTCGTGTTCACAGAATACAAAAACAAAGTGTAAGAAGCATTCTTCTGTAATTTTCTGACAGAAAATAGCATTCCTCAAAACGTTTTTCGTGTCAAAACACCAAACGGGGAAACGGCACACTGATGAAAGTTGTCGAGTCGCTTGCCATTTTGATTTCTTTCGTGAGATTTGATTGGATGATGGGCGATTTCTGACGCTTTTCAGGAGAATTGAAAATTTGATCAGTAAAACCTCGCGTAAATAAAGGATTTTTACGAAAGAAATCCTTGCAGTTATTTTATAAAAGCCTTATAAAATGGTTTTCCATGTTTTGTGCTCTTATATCAACACTTGGGATGTTGAGAGAACACTTGAAAAGCTTTAAAATCACTCGCCGGAGGCTCGTGATTTTAAAGCTTTTCTCGTGTTCTCCCAACATCCCGCGTGTTGATATAAGAGCACAAAACATGGAAAACCATTTTATAAAGCTTAAGAGTGGATGCCAGTAAGGATCGAGACTAATTCTTCAACTCAAAAAATTCGAATTTAATTTTATTTCTCCATATCATTCCTTTCGATGACCTATTTTAGGGAAAAATACTAAAAAGTTCCAGCGAATTTTATTTTAGGAAAAATTTCCAGTTTTTAAAAACCCGTCTATCTACTTAATTTTTTTGACTAAATTATAAGCCAAATTTGAACAGTCGGTGTGTGTGCACCTCTAGAACTACAACAATGACATTAAGAACACTTAATAAACGTTTCTTGGTCTTTTCTACTGTGTAATTTATTTTTCTGTAACTTCTGTAGTTATTTTTCAAATTTGGTTTTAAACAGGTATACTGAGCGCCATGAACGGAACGTTGAAATATAGGCAATGTTTGAGGTACGAAAAATGAATCTGGTACATAAATTTTTGATGAAAACGCCATGCCCTAGGAAAGCTTCACGTTTGCTCTATCAGTTTAGAAAGTTTCAAGCATGGGAATTCAATGTAGCATTTTTGAGAAATAAAACTATTATGCTTGGGACTGCCAAAATTAGCATAATTTTCGTCCTGTGGCGGACATTTTTGTCATCCAAACACAAAACCTAACGCCAAAACACGGCTATCTTGCATTTTTAGTTGATTGCTGCTGATGGAAAACAATGTTCGAGTCAATAGGAATGATTTTCAACAATGTTTGTGTTTCGATGGTCGTAAATAACTCTCGCAAAAGTTAAAATTAGCATAGATGGTCGATCAGATAACAGCAAAATACGAATTTTGTTTAAACAACGTATATACGAAATTCCACCCATTCAAGCAAGTATGAATTCTGTTTAGTATTATATTTTATGATAAAAACTATTATTTCATGCCGCAAAAAAATTATTCGAAGGGCAGTAGCGTGACTTGCAGCAGCTACATTGCGTTACATAATTGGCTTGTCAACAAAGTGGAGCATCGTGTCAAAATATCCGAACTCTTCATGATAAAGCGCCAGTTTGAACTAGAAATCAGTGCAATTGTTTGTAAATCTTATTTGGAGCAAACTCTAAGCATTTTAGAGTGAAGAACCACAATTTTCGGAAACGGTGTTTATATTTGATCAATGAATATGCTAATTGTCACTATTTTAGGAGCTTATGTGGCTGAAATAGCTCAAATATGGTTGAAAATAACTCTTATTAACTCCAAGATTGTTATCAGTTGGCAGCGAGCAACTAAAAGTGCAAGATAGTCGTGTTTTGGAATTAAGTTTTGTGTTTTAACGACAAAAATGTCCGCCACAGGACGAAAATTATGCTAATTTTGGCAGTCCCAAGCCTAATAGTTTTATTTCTCAAAAATGCTACATTGAATTCCCAAGCTGGAAACTTTCTAAACTGATAGAGCAAACGTGATGCTTTCCTGGGACATGGCGTTTTCTTCAAAAATTTATGTACCAGATTCCTTTTTCGTATCTCAAACATTGCCTATATTTCAACGTTCCGTTCATGGCGCTCAGTATACCTTGTTAAAACCAAATTTGAAAAACAACTACAGAAGTTACAGAAAAATAAATTATGCAGTAGAAAAGACCATGAAACGTTTATTCAGTGTACTGAATGTCATTGTTGTAGAGCTAGAGGCGAACACACACCGACTGTTCAAATTTGGCTTATTATTTAGCCGAAAATGTTCGGTCGACAGACCGGTTTTTAAAAACTGGAAATTTCTCCTAAAATAAAAATCGCTGGAACTTTTTAGTATTTTTCCCTAGAATAGGTCATCGAAAGGAATGATATGGTGAAAGAAAATTAAATTCGAATTTTTTGAGTTGAAGAATTAGTCTCGATCCTTACTGGCATCCACTCTTAATTATAAAGACTGTGAAAATATTCTGTAAGTTTACAAATGTCAATAATCAACACAAGGGCGTTTTTGTATAATAAATAGAGAGATTTAGCAAACACGACGTGACGTGAAAGAGGACGGCGCGCGCGCTGACGAATAACTGTGAAACGACCGTTGGCGTCCTCAACGTCATGAAGAGGACGTGAAAACAAGTGAAATGGCGTCGTGAACTTGACGTCGCGACGTTGTCACGGTAGTCACGCAATGCCAAATGTGATATATTCGTCATCTAACGTCGTGTTCTCACGTCGCGTCGTGTTTGCTAAAACTCTCTAATGATTCCTTAGTAGACGTCATCAAATTTGCATATTGAGATTTCAAACCTCTATAACTCATAAACACAAGGTTCAAATCACAAAATACTGAACCCACCAACTATTCAGCTTATATTGAATAGATTTTTAAAGCAATCTCACAGGGATGATAGGCACTTGTAAAATAATTATATATGCCGATATATGAATAAATTAATAAGACGTCCTCTGCGGTGTTGGCTTGTTGCTTTTAGCGGCGATAACCTTCGGTGAACTTAGAAGTCAGTTACTTGACAGTTACTTTTGCATGCATCTATATAATAATAATAATAATAATAATAATAATAATAATAATAATAATAATAATAATAATAATAATAATAATAATAATAATAATAATAATAATAATAATAATAATTTGTCCCATAGGAATTTCCATCTTTATATATTTCGCTTTTAGTTTATATTTTGACTTGATAATGACATGAGCCAACGTCGAAACGTCGTCTTTTACCATTGTGTTACTAAGAACTTACTGTCGCTAAGTTTTAACTTAAAAGTTATTATCTAAGAATCTTATTATTAGAATAATTAAAAAAATAATAATAATAATAATAATAATAATAATAATAATAATAACAAGACGCTCAATGAGCATATACTCGGACATTATTAAAAAGGATAATGCAGTAGCCGAAATGATATGCCTGTAGGCTTAATCGCTTAATAATATAGACTGCAAAAATTACTTGATGCTGATTGGCTGAGAGCAGTGCAGTTCAAGTGTAACACCAGTGCAAAAATCTGTAATACCAGTGCAAAAATCTGTAATACCAGTGCAAATATCTGTAGTACCAGTGCAAATTACAACATTTTAAGGATCCTGATTGGCTAAAATACAATGGAAAATGATATTAGCCAATCACATTGCAGTAAATCACATCACATTGCAGTGGTTTCCATGGCAACAGAAAATTCACAGAAAATCAAGAAATTCAAGTGGCGGACCTATGTCGAAAAAGGGTTCAAAAACGCTGCCAAACTCACTGAAAATCCATTTTATACAGTACAAAAGGCAGAAAGAATGCGAAAGAAGGACTCGCTGCCTGTTATTCTGGAGTTAGCAAGCACCAAAAACAACATTTTCACCATTTTATAGACTCGACATGAAACTGAGTTGACGGGGAACTACTAGAAAGGAAAACTACGTGATAAATGAAGAACTTTGTTGGCTCTTGTAAGCAAAAGGTTCTTCAAACTTCTACAAATTAATGAGTATTCAACTTTGGTTTGAGTGGTCAGCAAAGTAATCAAGAATACCCAGTGATTTACAGTAAGTTTAGTCGAATTTCTCTCTCTGAGTGCGTGAATGAACTCAGTCATGCTCGATTAATAATAATAACTGAAGATCAAACTTTTGAGCTTTCGGGAATAGAAAATCAGAGTTATGTACGACGTTTCAACTTTCTAAAAGCGATGAACAGCCTTTGTACTTATTACTTTTTGTTGCTATAATCAGTATGTAGTGATTGTTAATGTGTTTGTAGTGTCGATTAATTTATTGATAATTAATGTCAAATAAAAGAGTACTACGCTACGTGCATGCTTGTCAACATGTGTCTTTTGCTGTCTAATTTTTGCTAAATTTTTGCATCCATATTATTAATAAGTAATCATACGATTTCTCGTTCAATTTGAATTAATTTACACTCCTGTGTTTTTCAAAGAGCTCAAATTGCACTCGCCCTACGGGCTCGTGCAATTTTGAAAAACACACTCGGAAACTATTTGACCCGTTTGAGCATATACTTACTTCATTAGGCATTCAGATATTATCGCCCCAGTTTTCAGCCAATCGAAACCCTGCAGGAGGGAGGGGGTGACTCTATTGTTCAAAAATGAAGCACTCATACCTGCCAGTGTGACGTCACAGCACAGGACATAAGTATTCGTCAGTTTCGAAAATCGCGCGCGAAATTTACAGACGTGTTCGCCAAGTCAGCGCGGGAAAACATGCAATATTTCAACGCGGCCGCTCCGTTTAGGCGGGAAAAATTGATGGATGTAAACAAAAAGGATCAGCTCACCAAAATCGCGAAAAATATTTGCAATATGACCTAAAAGTAGTGAAATAGAAGCCATTTTATTAGCACCACTCCAATAAGTTTTCTTTGACGATCGAACGTCTTACACATGTCTTAAAAAGTTTATTTTTTGATGTAATTATTTGTGAAAATGCATTGATTTTTGGTTATAGTCGTTTACCGTTCAGTTTCTCGTCTTGAACCACTGAAATCGCTTTTTCCAATTCACTTCTCTAACTATAACCGGCTTTCTTCTTCGCAGACCTCCTTCTATAACCTTCGACCAAATGCAGAGTTCGCTGAACAGATTTTTCGCTGAAATGGTGTTGTTTTTCCTCGTTATAGCTTCGCTGTTATATCTTTCACGCTTGACCGTCAAACTAGAGCGTTTTTATCTCTCCCGGTGAATAATTTTCGTCTGCCTGTACGTGTTAAGTTCTTCGTGGAGCCGGTTGTTTGGACTTTCTTCAGAAGGCTTGTGATTGTTGTTCTGGGGATCCTAACCAGTCTCGATAGCTCCGACTTGTTTTTCATTGTTTTCGATAACTCTACAATATTTTTTTCTTTTCGTCACTCAGCTCAGCCCATTTACGGCTCACAGCCAAAACTCAAAACATTTTCACGAATAATTACGATTAAAAAATAAACTTTTTAAGACATGTGTAAGACGTTCAATCGTCAAAAAAACCCGAATTGAGTGGTGCTAATAAAACGGCTCAGTGCATTTCACTAAATTTAGTCCATATTGAAATAGTCCGGCGGCATAGCTCGTGAAATGTGCGATGTTTGATACAAGCACTAAACTTTGCAGGATTATAAACATAACCATACTGATCAATTCCTGATATTGTGCCAAGCTCGATTTTCTATTTCCAGCTAGTTAGCGGCAATTAAAAAATTTTCATGCGAAGTATTTCTTCTTGTTCTTTTTCGAGAATGAATGCAGGTTTTATTTCAAAATACAGATGTCAATGTACCAAATGTGACTTTTAAGCTGTTTGGACAAACTGGTTGACACAGTAGAATCCCAAACCCGTCGGTTCTCATATTGGACGGTGCAGCCGGTTTGCATTCAGATGTTAAAGCCGCAATTTTGTAAAACATTTCTGGAATACAGCTAAGGTTTTTCTGCCATACATCGCACAGTCGCTAGAAAAAGTACAGAGACTGGATTTGGTGTGGGATGAATGTATCCCTAACAGTTTAAAACAAACACGAGTGAGAAGCGAGGCACCGGCGCAAGAAGGAGAGTTCTTCCATCTGTTACAGTTCCCAAGAACTCGCAAGACGTCTTACGTTCAGCTGAAAGGAGGAGAAGAAGGAGCTGTTCTCATTCCTGTCAGAGCAGGTCATGACAATAGTGATCAAAGGCAAACAGATCATAGCTACACATGGTACAGAGGTACTCTGCTCTCCATCTGTGACTGAAAGCAATAAGCTGTCACCCTGAGAAGCCGATACGATAATGATGGTCCATGTGGCTGACGCAGTAGAGAAAGGTCACAAATCAGTCATGATTCGAATAGCAGACACTGACGTGGTTGTGATAGCTGTTGCTGCCGTTGTCACTCTAGATGTGAAGGAACTTCGGGTGCCCCATTGGACAGGAAAGAACAACAGGATCCTACGATCGAGGGCTGGAAGGACTTCCACCCACCCTAGACGCTCTTCAACTGCACACGAAGTGAGCCATGTATGTAGCCACGTATCAAGGAGGATACGTGTGGGGACAAGCAATTAGCCCGATTCCAACGCCTGTGCTTCCTGACCCCACCGATTGGGGCTGGACTCTCGATAGAGAAGGGCCGGAAGATGCAACCGCGATGGGTTACCTTACCAGCAGCAACTGGTCCATTGTGGCTGCAAGAAGAGCTGCGGCAAAATAAGTAAATGCGCAAAAGCAGATCTTCCATGCACCCCTCTTTGTGTGTGTGATGGTCAGTACATTCTCGACTAATTATCGCAAGTAAGAAATATATAGGAAATCGTGAGATAACGAAGCTACGGGCAATTAAGCTATATACGCTGTATTGCATATAATATAGTCAAAACGACAAGATGCCCATTTATGTGATCGATCGTGGTATTTTAAGGTTTCCGTTGCCATGACAACGCATAGTTAACGATAAGAGTGACATGTGATGAAACACAACGTAAACAGGTTGGTAGCACTGAAATGACAGTACTTGCTGAAAATGGCGACGAAAAACAAAGAAATGCCATGAATATTAATAAATTGTGGTTTCCATGGAAACAGGTACAATTCCAGCTTGGCACTATATCTGAAAATGCTTGTCTTGGTGTCCACTATTGGTCTGCCAAATTTCATCCTTGTATCAAAAAGTGCACAATTTTCCTGAAATTTCGAGCTATGCCGCTGGACTAAAAATGGTTTTTGCGATTTTGGTGAGCTGTTGCTTTTTGCTTACATTCATCAATTTTCCCGCCTAAACGGGGTGGCCGCGTTGAAATATTGCATGTTTTCCCGCGCCTCTTGGCAAACGCGTCTGCAAATTTCACGCGCGATTTTCGAAACTGACGAATACTTATGTCCTGTGACTTAGCTTCAATATGGCGGCCAATATGGTCTTCTTGATACCGACTATAAAACGCTCAACATTCTGTTCAGATCTACATGTACAGTCTATATGTATATATTTTTAGTATCTAGAGGTATTAAGAGGAGATTTTTTACGAACGTGCGTATTGAGCGCCAAAAACCAATAGCATGGAGAATACGTTTTGTACAAGGCTAAAACTGCTTTAGCAAAGAGTTCAAGTTATTTGGGATGGTTTTTGACCGGTAAAAGTGGAATTAGAGTGTTAATCCAAAGTGAAAATTTGATTTAAAACTGTCCACATGGGCTAGATCTGTATATTTTCTATTATTGCTGATGTTTTCCCCTGAATTAGCTCAAATTTGAAACAAAAAGCAGGAAAATGGCTTTGCATTGTACAACGCTAAAACAGCTTTAAACAGATAATTTACTTTGTTTTTAATAGCGTGTGCTTAGTTAAAATAAAATTAGAGTGTTAATCCAAAGCGAAAATCGAAAATCAAACTGTTCAAAAGCGCTCATTTTTGGCGCTTTTCGCGGATATTACGCGATGTTCAAATAAATATCCTCTTAATGTCATTGTGTAAGAATATCTCTACCGAGATCAAAGTAAGGCAAGGATTAAGTGTTTTTTTCGGAGTTTTAGTCTTGATTGTTATCAAAATGAAAATGAAATATTTCGACCGGGTAAAGGTCTCGGCTTTCTAGAGAAGCTAAATTAAGCAATGGTTACATAAAAAGGAGGTTCTGCTTAGAAAGTAATGATCATGGACTGTGTTGAATATGGTGGATGTACATGCTCTGGATCTTTGTATCTTTGCCTCCAAAGTTGTTGTCAGTACAAAATAAGGACACGATCGATGCACTCGCAAAATCGAAAATTTTAAAAGCTTAAAATTTGAGGCAAATAATACTTAGAAATACGAAATATCTATAGAAAGCTAGAGAAAACTATAATCTTCTGCGCTTAGGTTGATTTGTAACCGAATTTCTTGCGTATTAATCTTTGTGCACATGTACACCACAGGAAGCCCAAAATCCGAAGACAGAATCATAACATATATGTCATGCTTTTTTTAATACTCATTCTTTCCAAGAACCTTGTAACAGGAGTGGAACAAACTGCTCAGCCAAGTAGCTTTAAGCCAATTTCTATGATTTATTAATTAGTGTATTTATTAGCTTATTACTAATTGATATTATTATTTAATATTAGAGTTGTTACACTTAGACTGTGTGATTCCAATAAACCTGGGCCCGCGATAAACCAACACCAATACACACTATTAGACACTCACTCTTTTGTTTCCTTTTGTGTCTTTGCATCTAATAAACACTGACAGCTAATTAACCCGTGAAACAAAATATAATAATTAGTGATTAATAGTCAAATCAAAACAAAAGAGAACAATGGAATTATAAGTGTCTAGTAATATCTACTTGGCTAATATCTGTTTCACGGGTTAAGTGCCATCACTCTATTAATTATATTTTATATGTAAATATATGTTATTAACATGGTCTATAATATTCAGTATTTCAGATTTCAATTAAATGGTATAAAAGTTTTCTTTTCAGTCTGGGAATTATTGGGTATTCCTATAGGAATTACTAACAATTTTCAGTTGATTTCAAAGCATATAGTTATCAAAAATTCCCAGAAATGTCAAGGTTTTCAGTTCAACTGGTTAATAGTCTTGTACTTAGCATGTTGTATTAGCTTGTATTAATTACTAAGAACAGTTACCATTTTCTGCATTGAACAACCGAGAATGGGATCATTGTATATTGTATCAATTCTAAAATCAAGCCTGACTGATTATGAAATATTGAGCTTTAAGGTGCGGTAATACGGGCAACAAAATCGTGCAACTTGTCGCGCAACATTGTTGCGTTGCAAGTTGCAGAGCAATGTTTCTCGTATTACCACCGTTCGCGCAACTTGTCGCGCAACACATTTTCGTGTTGCAGGTTGCAAAACTTTGTTGCACAAAGTAGAAGCTCTTTCTACTTTATGCAACAAAGTTTTGCAACCTGCAACAAATGACCGAAAATTTAACTTGTTGCGCGACAAGTTGCGCGAACGATGGTAATACGAGAAACATTGCTCTGCAACTTGCAACGCAACAATCTGAAAATGTTGCGCGACAAGTTGCACGATTTTGTTGCTCGTATTACCGCACCTTTAAGTCTTGTTGTAAGACAGTTCTCATTTTCAGAATAAACAACTAAAAATACTGGTATATAAATTCTATAAACAAAACTGAAATTGAGGGGGGGGGGGGGGGGGGGACAAACCCTGGATAAAACACAGGGGGGGAGGTGCACTCCCATATATTTGCTATATGGGTATGGGCCGGCCTCTGGATAGGGTATATAATCTATCTTCAACAGGGTATGTATTTACAAGATGTCACTGTCTTATATATGATAGGGTCAGGGTTTACAGACCCCAGTACTACGTGGGACATGCACCCCCTATCTAAACCTAGAACAAGACCTGACCACCCTTCACAGCTCCTAGAACCTTTATTCGAGTACACTGAATACAGTATTTATTCTTATTCTCGTTTTGATATAATCTAATTCTCTCTTTATCATTGTGTAAATAATATCTTAAGCATAAGCTTATAAAGCTATATATCTTTATATTTATACTGTCAGAAACTCAGTCATTTAATTAAACACTAACTAAATTAACTAAATCAGTGAAACCAAGGCACATTCGATTTCATGAGTGATTAAATAACTAATGTAAAAGTACTTAGCAAATAAAGAGAACACAGTTTCAAGCTGTTTCACCACGAAATCCAAGGAAATCCATATGACGGTCTCCATGCAATTATCGTGTCCTTATTTTGTACACAACAACTTTGGAGGCAAAGATACAAAGAATCAGAGCATGTACATCCACCATATTCAACACAGTCCATGGTTATTATCTTCTAAGCAGAATCTCCTTTTTTGAAGTAACCATTACTTAATTTAACTTCTCTAGAAAGCCGAGACCTTTACCCGGTCGAAAGATTTCGGTATCCATTTTAATAACCGTCAAGACTAAAACTCCGAAACAAACACTTAATCCTTGCATTACTTTGATCTCGGTAGAGATATTCTTACACATTAATACCTCTAGATACTAAACAAATATACATATAGACTGTACATGTAGATCTGAACAGAATATTGAGCGTTGTATAGTCGGCATAAAGAAGACCAGATTGGCTGCCATATTGAAATTCGTTCGAACGAGCGGTGACGTCACACTGGTAGGTATGAGTGAGTGAAAATGCTAATTCGAGAACAATAGAGTCACCCCCTCCCTCCAGAAACCCTGGAACAGACATTCCTGAGCGATACGATAACATTAATCGCATTTAGTGGCCAACGAAAAATAAAAAGAAAGCGCATTATATAACTCGGACTTCCTCCGGAAGTGTCCGAGTAATAACAGGAGCCCATAAGTAGGAGCATCCATGCTACATATTTGGTCTGTGTCACGGCGTTTGAACAAGTTTGGCCAATTTTAGAACACGATTCCTCGAAATTGACCAATCACTGTGCACTTCCGGTTTTAATTGTAGCAACTCGTTTTCTTTGTAGCAACTTTATTCAATTGCCGCAACTCGTGAATTTGCAGCGACAGTGATTGGTCAATTTCGTGTTCTAAAAATAGCCAAACTTGTTGAAACGCCGAAATCTTGATGAGGAAACTATGCTTAATATTAAATGTCAAAATCTTAAACCAATCGATTAAGCACATTAATTAGGACTAAATTAGACCGGGATCAATTAGTGTAAATTTGTGTTTACTTACATGACCATGCACTCAAACACATAAATGTCGTTAGATATTATTCTCCCTAGTTTATAACTATATTATTTCGATACAACTAGTACAAACCATATGTCCGTCAAACAATACTAACTAATTAGTACTAAATAGCACTGCTGAAACAATAGAAAACAATGGAGATAACACTATTTAGTACTATTCAGTAATCATGACGAGCTTTGTATAGCCATGAAAAATATGCAAATTAGATTAGGAGCGACTGAGTCGCGCTTAAGCTAATTAGCATTGTAAGGTGAAACCAGATAAACGCACCATATTTTCCTACAGAAGTGTGAATTAGGTGCGTTTTTTCCGGTTTTGTCAATTGAAATGATGTTACAAATTGTTGATCTGTTGTTCGTAAAGGAAACTACAGTACTTGCAATGAAACTGAATAATCTCCAAACGTATGCCGTTGTTTACACGATGAAATTTGTACCTGAACTTTGTGTGAAATAACGTTGCGAGTTTTTTACGTGAAAACTTTGCATCGTATAATACAGTCGGTATGTCACTGTATTTGCAAATTTCATCAAAGAACTGACGAGACTTGTGTTATTAATAACTATTTAATATCACTGTATATAAATGTCAATTGGAACTTTATTTCGTTTCGTGTTTGAATTTTACGCGTTTGATCAACTTGTGGTCAAATTGTCTTAATTAATTTTCAATGAGAAACTATAAATATTCAATACATACACGATACATACACTAAGTTGGACTACTGTACCTACCGGTATTACTTTATAGAAATACTAGAACAAATATTTTGTGAATTGCTGGAATTAACTCTCAGCCATTTTTACTCTCCTCAACGTTCTCGTCAAAAAAGCTCTGATATGAATGCACTTGCGATGGATGTAATTTCTAAAGCTAGCGTGTGTGTTTTTTCAGTGAACGCCGGAGAAATGTAAGAGTTATTGGCTTATTCACTCATTTGAGAGAAAAAAAGTCAAAAATTCGAGCTTCGTATTTAATCAAATATTCCAAACACCTCGAAACAGGCCACGTACATCTAAATTAATCTGGTTGATCTGTGTTTAGAATCCCTGATGACTAAAATACTAAATGTAACAGTATGTAAATGTACCGTATTAGAAAGGCGTTTAAAAAATCAATACAAAACTAAAGAGAAAAACACGCCTTTAAGTCAGCTAATGACGGACGGTCCTTAGGATCGGCTGAGAGACATCCTGAAATCAAGGAAGGTACTGTAAACGAACAGCGATTAGCGACAAAAACAATCATTTTGGCAAAGGAATATATATCGCTACTAAAACTAGGTGGCAATGAGCCATTTATAATTTCAGGAGCAATATAATTATCCGCCCGTTGTAGGTGGAGCGCCTTTGGGGTTCGTCGTCTGGCAAGGGCAACCCTCTCACTACATCCAAAGTCAACAATGACTGGGTTGTATTTTCCAGATGATTCGTCCTTTTCAAGAACAATGTTGTTGGCTTTTAGATCGTTGTGAACGAAACCATATCGGTGGATATGTTCCAGTGCGTCAGCTGTCAAAAACAGTATTGAAAACCAGGTTTCAGCTGGCAACCCTGGCTTAGATCTTGTGGCCTGGTATATAGTGAGGTTCTTGTTGTCGTCACCGTGGTACAACAAAACGATTTGGACAGGTTTTGCTTGTGTGCACATTCCAAACAAGAAGGGTAATCCTTTGTGATCTCCAAGACTCTGGATCACATCGGCTTCTCGTTTGGCTTCTCGTTGAAGTTTAGCTAGCGTCATCCTTCCATCGTTATCAAAATACTTCTTAACCGCAACCAGGACGTTCCGGTATTTCGCTAAATAGCACACTCCAAATGTCCCTTTACCAAGTGCTTTCACATTATCCAGTCTTGAAATAAGGGATGGATCCAATTCTTTTGAATCATGCCTCCTCGTGGTCGCTTTTTCCGTACCGACAGCGGGAATACGTATTTGCCTTTTGGGTTCGTCGGCTTTCTTTGTCTCAGGATTGGATATTTTAGGTCTTTTAGGGTTGGGTATTTTGTCCAATGCTTTCTTGACCATTTCGAGGCCACGTGAACTTTGGAAAGCATTTGAAACTTCGTTCCGTTTTGCTATGGTTGTGTTGCACGGCTCTGCAGGCGCATCCTCGATCTGCGGCTGCTGCTCTTTCAAAAACTTTTGCCGTCTTTCCTCGTAATGTATCGCACGCACTCTGTCTTTCTTCCTGGCCAGCCACTGCTTCCTCTTGAATTTCTTTATATTCTTTAGCTTATCACGATATGTAGCACCAGCATTAACTTTAATTTTGCCCATCTTAATATAAACAGTCGACTCCGTATGCTAAAGAGAAGATATCGACTATCGAATTACAGTTGAACCCCTGTATCTCGAACTCGGTTATCTCGAACCCCCGCTATCTCGAACAATTTATCGATTCCCATTGGAGTTCGAGATAACGGGGTTCTACTGTACTGTCAACCAACGCCAACAATATCTATACTTCCGGTCAGTTACAATCACCGCAGTTCAGGCTACTACTAGTACGACCAGTACGACTAATGATGCCATCTAAAGTGTTCCAAGTTTCTTGTGACGCTTGCGAAGCAAGGTTCAATACTACCCATGCCCTAAAGAAACATTGGACAGCCAAACATTCCAAACGAAGGTTCCCAAGAAATCTGACGTTCTATAGAAATGAGGATTGCGAGGTTATTCTTCATAAAGCAAAACGAATGCCGAAACACTCGGTTGGCTACAGATTTTACTGCTCTTGGTTAAGAAGTGTGACGGAGCGAATCAACAACGCGCATCATCCAAAATCTCGAGGTAACGTCTCAATTAAATTGGAAATAAACAGGCAGCAAAGGTTAAGCTAGAGTAGAGAATACCCGTTCTCAAAGAGTGCGGCTACAAGAGCTTGATATCAGACGGGTTGCTCCTTGATACAGCAAAGGGTTTACTTGAAACATATTGTTTTTTTCCTACAGCCAAATGGAATAAAATAGAAATTCTTCATGTTCCAATGGAGTTCTTCCAAGAGTTTTTGTCCGATTTGGGAAAACCTGAACCGAACTCGGTAAAGGACATGCACCACTGGCGCCCACCCATGATGCAGGCGTCTGTCCTGAGAGTGTCGTACAAGATTTACGACAAACCAAGCTTTGAACGAGTACTCGGTGTATCTGGTTTGAATTTAAAATCGAATGAAAAGTGGAGTGGCCAGGAAGTGATATCAAGTACACCAGCGGTAGATGAGATCACAACTGCACAAGACGCTATCAGAGTAGCAATGAGCAGAAGACAGCAAAAGAAAGTAACTACCAGCAGCCAAATTACAATTCATGAAGGAAAAAAAACCATCAAGAGAACTAGAGGTAATCTGGTGGCCGAATATGTATCCCAACACCAAAAATTATGGCAAACTGTGTTTGCGATTCTATGTCGGAAAGGTTGTATTTGAATGATTTTTTTTTAAATTATTCGTTATTTAGACCTACTGAATTCTGTCTTTTTAAAGTGCATATGTGTGAAATGCACTTTAAAGAAAAATATATCAATATATGCTACCTACACATAGAAGCCGGTTTTGGAAAAGGACAGCTGACTAAAGACTAAAATAAAATTAGGCTGTAATGAATTGGAAGTTATAAGAAATTCAGTACATCTAAATAAATGAAAAGTGGGAATACACTGATATAGGTCGATCTGAACATAAGACTGTGACAAGGCTTTGTTCATGTATTAAAATATATATTTATTTGTTGCTATTCAAACCATACACTTGAGTACCCAAGCATGTCAGCTATCTACGGGTCTAAAGCCAATTTGATATTCACTATTTTACAAACTATAATTATAATAACTAGGGTAATTTTGAAGTGACCCAAGTAGACACCAGGCAAGCCAAGCTCACACTGACATACAGGTATACTGAGTACCCAAGCATGTCAGCTGTCTACGGGTCTAATGCCAATTTGATATTCACTATTTTACAAACTATAATTATAATAACTAGGGTAATTTTGAAGTGACCCAAGTAGACACCAGGCAAGCCAAGCTCACACTGACATACAGGTATACTGAGTACCCAAGCATGTCAGCTGTCTACGGGTCTAATGCCAATTTGATATTCACTATTTTACAAACCATAATAATAACTAGGGTAATTTTGAAGTGACCCAAGTAGACACCAGGCAAGCCAAGCTCACACTGAACATACAGGTATACTGAGTACCCAAGCATGTCAGCTGTCTACGGGTCTAATGCCAATTTGATATTCACTATTTTACAAACCATAATAATAACTAGGGTAATTTTGAAGTGACCCAAGTAGACACCAGGCAAGCCAAGCTCACACTGACATACAGGTATACTGAGTACCCAAGCATGTCAGCTGTCTACGGGTCTAATGCCAATTTGATATTCACTATTTTACAAACCATAATAATAACTAGGGTAATTTTGAAGTGACCCAAGTAGACACCAGGCAAGCCAAGCTCACACTGACATACAGGTATACTGAGTACCCAAGCATGTCAGCTGTCTACGGGTCTAATGCCAATTTGATATTCACTATTTTACAAACCATAATAATAACTAGGGTAATTTTGAAGTGACCCAAGTAGACACCAGGCAAGCCAAGCTCACACTGACATACAGGTATACTGAGTACCCAAGCATGTCAGCTGTCTACGGGTCTAATGCCAATTTGATATTCACTATTTTACAAACCATAATAATAACTAGGGTAATTTTGAAGTGACCCAAGTAGACACCAGGCAAGCCAAGCTCACACTGACATACAGGTATACTGAGTACCCAAGCATGTCAGCTGTCTACGGGTCTAATGCCAATTTGATATTCACTATTTTACAAACCATAATAATAACTAGGGTAATTTTGAAGTGACCCAAGTAGACACCAGGCAAGCCAAGCTCACACTGACATACAGGTATACTGAGTACCCAAGCATGTCAGCTGTCTACGGGTCTAATGCCAATTTGATACTCACTATTTTACAAACTATAATTATAATAACTAGGGTAGTTTTGAAGTGACCCAAGTAGACACCAGGCAAGCCAAGCTCACACTGACATACAGGTATACTGAGTACCCAAGCATGTCAGCTGTCTACGGGTCTAATGCCAATTTGATATTCACTATTATATTTAACAAGCTATAAGAAGTAAAGGATATTGTTGAAGTGACCATTGTTGTTCATGTACATTATGCAGGTGGTATATATTTACACCCAGTCAAGGATTTTTACCATGAGTCTTGCCCTGAGACTGTCCATTTCATTGTACTTCCACATTATTTTACCAATTGTGTTGGAACCCTGGAGAATTAAATCCCTAGCAGCCAGAACTACACCAATTCCACAGCTTCCACTTCCTATTGAGCTTCGATTCTTTGATACTTGTGAAGGCATTCCAAAACGTGTAGCTCTTGTAAGTGACAGCCAGAATTTTGTTTGGAATTTAGAATTTGGATAGAGCTCACACAGTAGATCCAAAGCATTCTTCAAATTCATCAGGCTGTTTCTTGGAAGGGTCATTTTCATACCATCATCAAACATTATGTGTTGGTTAACAAGATCAACAAATATTAGACCCCAATGGCTCTGAACTGGAAAGTGTACAGGAATCAACATCTGTGAAATCTTCTCTGGGCTTTGTACATTTCTCATCTGTTGACTTAGCTTTCTCTTTTTGAAATCCTTGTCTGTAGCAGACATCCAGAAGAAGAATTCTGAGGGTAGTACCAAAGTGTTGTCTATATCCTGTTTCAATCGCCTCCTCTAAGTACTTTCCAATGCATACATCGATAAGGAAATTGTCTACATATCGTTCCTCCACCAAGTCACTATAATTAAGAGGATCAATGGATTTTCCATTACCCTTGAGTATTGGTGTATTTGATTTGGTGTGAAACAATGCTTTCTTGACATTGTCTTTCTCTGCTGGAGTAAGACTAGCATTGTGGCTTATCCACTGGGTTTCAGAAGTAACTTTGTGCTTAATGCTAGTAAAATGACAAAATTTCTTGAGGATTGACAAACCTTCATGGTCAAATTGTCCAATTCTATCAATCTTCACACCAACATTTTGTGATGGATGTCTAGTTCTCTCTCTGTCAAGCAATCTTAGAGCATTATTAACTATATCTTGACAAGGACGTTCTGGTAACAGGTATGGGTCTACTGGCTGAAATGCTCCATGAATACCAATTAACTTGGAAGCAAAACGTGAAACCTTTGGAAACCTTCCTACCAAAGAGGCCATCTCCCACCTTGTCAACTGGGTAAGCATAGAAACATTAAGTGATGTACTGGGTGGTGTACTAGATGGTGTACTAGACACTGAGCTTGATGGCGAGGCAGAACATGGAGGTTTTGGTGCCAATGGTGTGCTGGGTGGTGTACTAGATGGTGTACTAGACACTGAGCTTGATGGCGAGGCAGAACATGGAGGTTTTGGTGCCAATGGTGTGCTGGGTGGTGTACTAGATGGTGTACTAGACACTGAGCTTGATGGCGAGGCAGAACATGGAGGTTTTGGTGCCAATGGTGTGCTGGGTGGTGTACTAGATGGTGTACTAGACACTGAGCTTGATGGCGAGGCAGAACATGGAGGTTTTGGTGCCAATGGTGTGCTGGGTGGTGTACTAGATGGTGTACTAGACACTGAGCTTGATGGTGAGGCAGAACATGGAGGTTTTGGTGCCAATGGTGTGCTGGGTGGTGTACTAGATGGTGTACTAGACACTGAGCTTGATGGCGAGGCAGAACATGGAGGTTTTGGTGCCAATGGTGTGCTGGGTGGTGTACTTGATGGTGTACTAGACACTGAGCTTGATGGCGAGGCAGAACATGAGCTTACAGAAATGTCAAACATTTCTTGATATTCTTGTTCCCAAGATTCAGGTGAATATTCAACAAGGGATGACATTATTTCATCTGTAACAGATGTTCCTTTGGTACTATCATAGGCATAGACAAGGAAATCACCACCAAGTAGTTTTGTGAACATCTGGTCAATCACCCTGATCCACACTTTAGAGGCGTCAGACCATGGCTCTTTACTTTTTGCCCTCCAACCACATCCTCGAAAGTAGAAGTCATTTTTTCCTAGTATACAATGTAGATGTATAAACAACATATTAAACTCTAAATTAATAAATTCATTGTCAATTCTTACCTGAATTTAAGCATTTTACTGCTTCACGAAATGCATACCTCAAACCAAGTAAATGTGTTGCATACCAGTGGGTGAGTATTTGGTCCACTGAAATTGAAATTAATAATATTTAAACAAGTACATGTAATATACAATATTGATGTTGGTACATAATTATACATTTTATGTAGTATTATAATTAAATTAGCATAAATTTGGTATTAGTATTGACTTAGAGTAGGATCAATAGTATTAGTAGAAACTACATGTATAAACTAGCATTATTAGTATTATTTAATTAATTATTTTTTTTATTCGTGGTCAATGGTAAAACCAAATTAATAACATACTGTGAGCTTACATGATTGTCCTGGACCTGAGGCATCATGGTTTGTGGCTCTAGCAAACAACTGTCTATGCAGCTTATGGGACGATTCAAATCCTTGTCCAGAATAGTGGTATAGAGACCGGAACTGCCTTAGGAGCATAGCACTATGGTCTATAGTCAAATGACCATAGTCACCAGTGCCAAGGTGAACACCAAAGAGCATCTTTAGGAGAAATCCCCATTCTTTGCACTAGTTAAAGAATAACAATTAATGCTTACATGTACAAAATGTATATACATGTATATGTGTACAACTAGTATATAATATGTGCTTACAAAACCATATCAGATAACATATTACCACACTAGGTACATGTACATGTATATTAATGTAAACTTGTGTAATATTTTTTTGAGATGTACCTTAATGTCATGGATGTCGATAAGCTGTTCGTCATCTTCACCAAAAACACCATCTCTCATCGTCAGGGCGATCTCTCTCCATTCACTGCACACCTGATGATTGAAATGTACAATATATATGGTGGTACTTTTAGGAAGTCTCTCTTTCTTCAAAACCTATATTTATAATAATTATTAGCCATAAGTTTGAAATTCCATGGGGTAAGGTAGTATTGGATTAATTAACCCCTTGGAATAGAAAACTGTGGGGGTGAAAAACAAATCCTCCTTAGCTTAGATAGATAGATACATGTTATTTTCACACGATAGTTCTATCAGTACAAAAGTTCTGGTTTACATAAAAGCTGTGCTTACATGGGGGTATGTATATTTTATGGAACCACATGTACATATTGTTTGAATGTACCTTTTTGAAAAAGTCAATGTGCAACTCTGCTGCATAACAAGCCAAGGCATCAGAACCAGTATTTGGAGGTACATGTACTTTATCTTTCATTTTCCTCCTCTTTTTCCGTTTGGGCTCCTTGGCATCATCCTCGACGTCATTCTCTTTAATTTCCTTGTCTTCAGTAACTCTGTAAACTTAGTTGCCACTTCATCTTGTCTATTCTTCCAGTTTTGAAGTGCGGTGTCCAAAAAATCTTTAAGGTCTAACAGAAATGTATCAGTTATTAATAATTTAGCACAAATGTCAAACAAATTGAAATCTAAAACATCATATAAAAAGAGCACTTAATTTTACTATACTTTACTTGTACTTTACCAGTACTTATTATTTTCTATACAGTGTACATAAGATTTCAATTTAGTTGTCATGCTTCATGACACACCGCCTTTTTGTATTCGCATACTTGGTCTCGCCATCCTCCAATTAGCAGTTAGATCAGAGATAAGATAAGACAATCCTGCAAAGCTGATTGGATAATGGCCGAGACAGAAGTATTGGAATACATTATAAGTGGCCATTCATTTGAGCTGCGTGCTGTAACATGTCAAAGATTTTGAATTCTAAGATGTTGAATCTCAATAAACTACATGTACGTAATATATATTAAATTGATATATTGTGGATTAACCTGGACATTCATTGATAGAGACTTCTTCTTGCCTAGTACCAAAATCTCTGAGAAAATTCCCACTGTTGATGATCTTTTGTATGTACTGTGTATAAATATACAGTGATACTACATTGTATTAAAGTGTACATGCATTCTAAAAAAAAACTAATAAATATGCATTAAATATATTTATTATATAATCTACAGTTTTACAGGGATTTTGGCAACTGAGAAATATTGGCCAATCGGTGATCTTAAGAAAATGTCTAACACAAGTAAAAAGTTTATATAATAAACAAAATAATATGGATGAGATATGAAATTTATCTTCTTGTGTTCAAACTAGCTACTGTATCTTATCTACAGAGATAAGTTTCATATCCCCGCATGCCCATGTATTATTCTCTATTTCCTAATTTTCTGTGAGGACAAATTGTAATTGGTCTACACAGTCAATATGCTTAATCCCTGAATTCAAGGCATTAAAATATTTTTATTTATTATTCCACTTGACATGTGCATCATTTTACCATATTAGGGCAAGAGACCACGCAAAATATGATAGTGTATTACACAGTAGCTCGCACGCACACGAAAAACAGAGCAAAAATGCCTCAAAAACTTCAGGAAACAAAGAAACAAAGTCAATGGGGCAAGGAAAAATATGATCTGCAAGGAGTAAAATATACAATGTATGTGCGTATTATCTGTCAAACCATCAAATAAACCGTATGTCTTACCTCTTTCCTCTCCCCAAAGAAACTAATATATTGCAATATCCCATCCTCTGCAGCCTCTTTGCATTGCAAATAATATGCTTTCATCCTGTGAATTGGAAGTGCAGCTTCTACAATCCCATCCAGGTTCTTTAGTATTCCTCTCTCAGTACCACCTACAAATCAGATTTGCTTTCAGTGATTGGTGATGCGTGCATGCATGCATGCATACACAAGCATATTTATAGGCATACACAAAATATTTTACAATATCTGCAATTACTGTATGTGCTTTTTAATATAACTTGTAACTACTGTAGATCAAATAATTTAATTGATTGAATGTCATTGAGAGATGCTCTCATGCAGTGATGAACCATTATCACCTGTTGTGATTTATTATATATTTTCATGAATTGAAGATGAATATACAGTCATTCTCAAAAAGGTTGTCCAGTTGAAAAGACTACTAACAATACTACAATAAAGTCACGTGATTCTTTATGTAATCAATTTCCTCGCATGGAATTTCAATTTGAGATGCAAAAGTAGGCAGCATTGTGATGACTGAATGTAATGGCGCTGGTATCAATTTGCAGTTCTGCACGCAGAAATTGAAAACATAATGAATCATCGATGTGACTTTATTGTAGTCTTTTCATCTGGAAAATCTTTTTGAGAATGACTGTATACATGTATTGATGTACTCTCATAATATATAGTTACCTGAAAATGAAGCTACTTTGATATTTGCCCTGTTGATTTCACTTCTTTGTCCAGGCTTTTCCTTCACAGTAACACGAGAGAAATCTCTGGAATTTTCTGGACCATAACTTGAGAGAGCTGCATTCAGTTCATTAAGGCTACCTACTCTGTAGGATAGATAGCCCAATGAACCAATAAGCTGCTCTGTATTTCTCATTTCACAATGCAGTGAGCAGAGATTTACATGGCTTAAATCTTCTTCCAAAAAGAACATTAAGTCATCTCTTAATCCTTGAAATTTTAAAAAGAAATGATAGGATTCAAGGAAAAAATCAATGTTTAAAATTTGGTTGAACATTGATCTTGACACTGACTCAGCAAAAGTTTAAACTGTACATATGTATGTAATATTACCGTCCAATATTTGCTTTTGATTTGAAACAAGCCATACAGGTTTCTTCTGGATTTGCTCCATGGTCTGTACAAGCCTGAATGACAGTAAAATTGTATCTTGCAGTAAATTAGTGATAATCTGAAATTTGTTTCTTTTCTTATCATTTGTATATATAATTTTATCAATGTTGACTCATTTGATAAAAATATAATACATTATCAAAATAAAAGTACCAAGTATTTTAACTCAATGGACTTACTCTGATTGCATCACAGAATGCACAAAACTCAACTGAGAGTCCCTTTCCTCCCAAGACAAAGTCTTCATCATTTTTCTTGGCCAATAACAGCAACAATGCTTTGTAGTCAATGGTCACTAGAAATAAATAATTGAAAAATGGAATTGAAATATTATACAGTCTCGATGAACAATATTTTCAAAAACACAATAATTACCTGTAAATGTGATGTTATAAGTATTACCATCCACTACAATACCATTCTGTTTAATTTGATTCTTCTGCATATTCAGCTCAGATATTAACTGTTTCAATTTGTTTCTAAATAAATAATAAATACAGTTGAACTTCAGGTTGCGACCACTCTTGTGAGTGACCACCTCTCCTAAGTGGCCAGTTTTCCAAAATACCAAAAGTTCAGTTGATCCAAGTCAAATTATTAATAGTTGAAACCTCTCCTGTAAGTGATATTTACTGACTGCATGAGCAGCCGTGTTGTGTCGGTAGATATATATCTACATGTATATCTCTGATACAACACGGACGCGATCAATGCTGTAAATGGCTTCTAAACCTCCATCCCAATTTACCTTGATTGAAAACAGTATTAGGTTTAGTTAAGACATATATATCTTTTTAAGAAATATTTGCCTTAGTTACATGTATATAAACACAAACACGTCACTGAACACTAAATGAACACTTTTATAAATCTTTGTTTTATTTATTATTATTAGTGTTGCTAGTTTACGTGTAAGAGCATAGAGACAATATAGTATTTAATGCTCCGAATACTTATTATTATTACACAAAATCTAAGCAAATAACACAAGAAAATTACATAACTTTCTTGAAAAGATACTTTTGACGTCACTGTCATACACAGGATACACCTCAAGTCATCCCACATTGGAGAGAGCTTTTTGCATTCGTAAGTAGGTAGCCTTAAGGATATTCGTAACTTGCTGTCGGTGCTATGCAAAGGTCAATGATACAAGTAAATGAGACCTTTGCATGAACGTATGTACCTGTGTCAGTTCTATATCACTGACATAGAACTGATGAATAAAACATTAGTGCTTTATCAGTGATACAGCAACAGCATTAATGTTTTATTCATCAGTGTCTGTATCGGGGTATACAGACCTATGCATGTGACCGATTCAACCAACCTGGTTGGATCAATAAATTGCTCATGAATTATTAATGAGGTTTAGAAGTGATACTCACCTGTTTTCTTTACAGTTGGCGATACTAATGGGATATATAGAGAGGGCACTCTCAGAGCTCTTTCCCTTAAAGCCAATAGGAACAATACCAACTGCAACCTGGCTCTTTCCTAAAAAACATTGCATTGATATTTTAATTTACTGATAAACATGCAAAATAAGTAGTGCATGCATGCATTGTATATATCACATCATTTGATTATAATAAAATTAAGCTACTAGTATACAGTGTACATTAATAAATAATATACTTTAGATCATGTATTGGACTTGAGCACTTTGTCACTTGAATGCTATTCTACTGACATAACATACCTCCAAGGGGACGACCATCAAGTTTGATATTAAACTCCATGTCTGAGCTAATATTAGTTGAGTGCAGGCACTGTTCCCTAATTGCCCAAGTAATGACTGTTCGCAGGTCCACACTGTATGCATCAAAGTCCAGTTCAAGACGCTTCACACTGAACATCTTTCTGATAACTTTAAAAATCAATGCCTTGACTGCCTTTATTGCATTTTTGGTAAGAAGTAGAGGGGTATCAGCTTTTTTCTAAATAAATGAAAAGAACAGAAAACTATACAAATTTGTTCCTATAAACAAATTAAATCTATAAAATGACAACTGGTTGAAATGCATGGGTATAAATTTCACAGTATGAAATGTCTCCCCAACATGTGAGACAATCTGAACGAATGAATTGTAGAGAATCTGAATGAATGACTAAATCTTCCAGTATGTGGGATAAACATTTAGTACTTGTATCCATTGTAAGTTTGTACATGAATTATCAATCTTCTAAATTAATTGTCATGGGCCCTCTGTGACATGCAAAATACATGCATGTACATGTATACTATATACATGTATGTGGGTATAATTCTATATACAGCCTTTTGCAAAAATTCTGTCGCGACCAAGTATATAAGTATATCAGTATATCGGTATATCACTATATACCCGTGTGAGTCCCGCATGCCCGAACGCTACCCGTACACGCATTTCAAGATGGTTGACTGTACAAGCGTGGATTGGAGATTCATGAATACGATACAATCTACACACAAACGTTATTTTCACATTCATTTGATAGTATAAATCTTCGGGTATATAGTGATATACTGATATACTTGGTCGCGACATAATTTTTGCAAAAGGCTGTAATAGTACATATTATGTACTATTGATAATTATATAGAATTACCCACATATGTATAGTTAGAGGATATTTTTACTTACCCCGCTTTTACCAAGTCGTGTAATATTTAAAAGAGTTTGCCAGGCATAGTCAGGAAGTCTTGCTTGGAGTTTGAAGAAAAGAAGTGCCCAGTCAGGCACTCTCATGCTGGAGAGCAATATTTGGTACTGATCAGCAGAAAATAACTCAGTCAGGCAATTGGATGTTCCTTTGGTCTTGCAAATTGAATCTGCAATTTCTGACAGCATTGTCCTAACAGATTCCTGTTGTTCCCCTGAGCCATGCATCAGCATGTTTCCCAGTATAGAGCCGACAGACTCCCTGTAGGAATCACAAACATCACTCATGGCAGAAAAAACTGTCTGACATTGACCTATAATAGCCTTCTTCTTCTTCGTAGGGCCAATCGGACTAGTCTTAATATCGGTAATGTTTGGGCCTTTAGATGAAGGAGTACCATGTCTGGGCAAATTGGCTTCTTGGTTCTCATCGACATTCCCTCCAGATGACAACTTTCCAGGGCCAGAGAGGCTTGTTTGAGAATTGGCGCCAAAATTTGCATCCTCGATAGAAGCCCCATTGATGCAGTTCTTTACACATTCAAACAAACTAGAATCTAAAAATGCACTTGGTAGTTCTCGTTGTCGAAAAATTCCAGCAATTAACCCAAAAGTGGAAGCTGCATAGGTTTTGCTCGGTCCCCGTTGTCTATTTACTTCCGTACTAGACTCAAAGAGTTGAGCTTCGTATGGCCGCCTTTTCCCGCCGTCACTGTACACACTAAGTTCTCGTGTAGACACACAACAAATTTCGCTGGGAAAACGAGTAAACACAGCATTCTTTGCAAAGTCTCTTGGTCTAACTCCGCAAAGTGATTTTGACAAAGCAAACCAGCTCTTCAGAGGATCGAGGGTAGCAGAAACAACCCGAATACACTCGATCTTACGAGATGCTTCTTCCATCGGTAGTCGGCGCCAACACTCAAAACTTACAAAGAGCATCATATTTAACTTGAATTTCCCGCTCTAGTAAAGCATTAACTTTTAAAAAATGGCACGTACAAACCACATGAGTACACTGTACTCTGTAGTTAAAAATTGTACACAGCCGAAAGTCGACAATAACAAGCAGGCGTCTCTCTCGCTAAAGAGAGGAAGCATGGCACTAGAGTTTTACTTTTCCAGGGAGGGTAGGCAAGGGTTTAATAGGGCAGATGCTTTTCGCATTTATCGCCTTTATTTCCAAAATCCATGATTAAACGAATATGTTTATTTTTCAGATTCACAGTATGCTATTCTAAAAAAAGTTTTTAACTGTATTTATTATGTGAAGTCCACGCAAGCGTGGCGTCCTCAGTACCCGAGGACAGGGTATGTCCTCAGAGTCGTCACGCAACGCAACGTTGCTTCATCATGATTCATGAAACCAACCCGTGTGCATGCGCTGTATTCGAAACTACGAACAAATAGCTGGATTACATTACAAGAAGGCTCAATATGCTTGCCGGTTAAGCCATACATTATATACTGTACAGTTCAATTCCGAACAGGTCCGGGTCTTGAAAATACTTGAATGGCCGGCAATCAAAATATTTCATGATTTTCAAGGAATCATCTTAGCTTATTGAATTCAAACCCTTCTATTCTTCTAATAATACAATTGAGCGCTCTACCAAGGTACAAATCGTCACAAACAATAATGAAATATTTTGATTGTCGGCCATTTAGTATTTTCAAGACCTTGGCCGGCTGCCGGCCATTTAGATATAACGTAACCCATTTATTTACCGTAATTCTCCGGGACAAAATACCGGCTGTAAATATTTTTTTCTACACTTACTTTTACTTGTCATCGCACTATAAATATATGAACCTAGAATGAATGTGCATGCTAATTGATTTGTGTCATGGGTATCCCACTATCTATCATCGCGCGTTAATCCTGACTGACTTTTTTTACACTTGGAGAACACCCCGCGGAGATTGTTTTTTAAGACTATAAAGCTCGTCATGGTACTATTTCACGGACATATGGTTTGCACTCTAGATAGCTTGTAGTTTCTACCATGTAACATGCAGTATGAGTTTGACACAGTATATCAAACTACACTAACAATAACAACTTTATTGTGTTCATTTGTGATTACATTGAGATATATGCGTATCTGTGTATACAGACACACATATATATAGATGTGTATACAATTTAATGTTGGAATTGAGTACAGCTACACTCTACACTATACACTATACACAATATTTATAATATTCATTAATAATTCATAAGGCAGACACCCAATCGTTGACCACTATTTGGGTCACATGTCTGCCCTTATATCCCCCAATACAATCTAAAAGTACGGGGAGGGTTTGAATAGTCAGCAGGGAAAGGGTGGGGTTGACGAATAATAACAATAGATAATTAGATCTACTTAATATGCTAGAAAAAATATAGAATCTTAATAGATCTATTAGTATGTTAGAAAAAATATAGAATCTTAATAGATCTATTAAATATTCATCCTAAAAAGAATAGAAAATAAAAATAAAAACATTCACAATTCGCAATTCGCAAAATATATCATTTATTTCCCAAATTACTAAGGAAATTTCGCCTATAGTTACTTCTAAACTACTTTAAGTTAAAGTTAATCGTACAGTTTTTAAAGATTGCATTAGTTGCAACATTATTTGTAATGTTCCTCGGTATATTCAAAGATGCTACAACTTCATCTGATACTGATCAATGTCAAAATTGCTGACAAATGGCAAATTCATATTCGCTAAAGCTTCATCAGATAACCCTGCATAACCCATACTCCCGTCCCTCTTCGGTCTTAAATAAAATGCTTCTACTTAATACATAGTATGAACAAGATTCTCTGTATATTTTTTACCAAGCAACTGCTGTTTCCAAAATATTGCCTACTCGTCTTCTGTTACATTTTCTCTGGGATCGATCTTTTTGGGTTTCTTCTGTAACTCCAAGTTTCGTAGCCTCTCTCATCTCGGTATCCAGGGCTTTTCGAAATATACAAAATCTAAAAATTGTAAAAATATATATATGTAATATATACAATATGAGCGGCCGATCTGTATTGGGAGACAGTTTTAAATCTCCAAAGCTAGTACAATTAGTTACCTTCGATCATTCTTGTTCAAAATATTCACCGCATTCTCCACGTTGATTTCTTGTAGGTGTCTATTTATCCCACACACAATTACGTAAAGTGATTTAGAGGGTATAGCGCCTTCCATTCTTGTTAACAACTCCTCCAACAAATTTCTTCAGCCAAAAGTTAAGTGTATGTGAAGACATTTCTGTTAGATTGATAGTGAGGTCTTCGACGGCTTCAATATCACTGCATGGAAAACCAACAGTCTCGTGTTTTACTACTTTGTTGCCTCTCACTTTCTGCCACTCTTCAAAAATCTTTACGCTCCATTTCGTAGTGTGCATCCTATTTTTCGGTACGGTACCTTTCAACCAAACTTCTTCATCATTCAGAGTTTTAGGCTGTCGAAAACTCCGAGCCATCTTTTCTGTTCAGAAGCAAGAATGAACTGAATTTCGAAATTGATCTTACCGGTCCAGCAGACCGAGAACAATAGCTACTTCATTAATTAACTGTGTATTACATCACCCCACTCTAGCATTGTTACGATATGAAAGGATCAGTAATCAACGTCTTTTTCTTAAGAACAAAGCCATAGAATTCCACAACAGAGTTACATAACTTCAATGTTCCCTTTCAAAGTATCTTAAACTGATTTTTTTCTATTGTGAGCAAACAATAGCTATATTGATGAATATCATAAGCCATATACAATATTCGCGTCCGATCTGCATTGGGAGATACAATGGCTCGCTTTCGGCTCGCCATTGTATCTCCCAATACAGATCGGCCGCTCATATTGTATATATTACATATTTGTTTAGCTGTCATGATACAGAATTTACATATTACGTTGGTCAATTAGAAACCTCGTAAACCTGACGTAGGTTGCAATGCATAATTATCTGTAAACTCGCTATAAAAATAGTCATGGACTGTGGATTACAGGCTACGGACTATAGATTGTGGATTACTAGCCTCCTATAAAGCAAACGCGTGTCCAGGCTTCCGTTTTACTTCGATTAGTACCGGCGAAGTAAATCGGAAGCCTGGACACGCGTCTGCTTTATAATGGTAATAGGACTGAGTGGAGTCCAAATCGGTCTATAATCATATGAGTGATAAACAAAATTGGACGACCGCGTAGCGGAAGTCCAATTTGTTTATCACGAGTATGATTACAGACAGAATTGGACGACACGAAGTCCTGTTACCAATTAATCATAACTATCACAATTTCCGAGATAAAAGATCTTCATGATAAACAATGCTAAAATGCCCCAAAACAATGACATGTTTTGGTGAAAAAAAGCAAGAAAAGTTAGTGAAAAATTTATTGAGCGCGCGCTCGATAGCGTAGCGATTGCATGATAGCGCGCGCATTTTACTGAAAAGGTGTAATGTGATTGGCTCTTGCAACTGTCCAATTACAACTGTCCAATTAATGCTAAAATAGGACAGTCTCTCAACCAATCAGATTCGAGGAAATTGTAATAGTTATGATTAAGGAGGCTATGGATTACAGGCTACGGACTGAAGACTGTGGATTACAGGCTACGGACTATAGACTGTGGATTACAGCCTACGAACTATAGACTGTGGATTACAGCCTACGAACTATAGACTGTGCATTACAGGCTACGGACGATGGACTGTGCATTACAGCCTACGGACTATGGACTGTGGATTACATGCTACGGCTACGGACTGTGCATTACAGGCTACGGACTATGAACTGTGCATTACAGGCTACGGACTATGGATTGTAGATTACAGCTTACGGACTATGGACTGTGGATTACATGCTACGGCTACGGACTGTGCATTACAGGCTACGGACTATGAACTGTGCATTACAGGCTACGGACTATGGATTGTAGATTACAGCTTACGGACTATGGACTGTGGGTTACAGGCTACGGCTACGGTCGACTGTGCATTACAGGCTACGAACTATGGATTGTAGATTACAGCCTACGGACTATGGACTGTGGATTACAGGCTACGGCTACGGACTGTGCATTACAGGCTACGGACCATCGCACAGAAATTTGTGTAACATCCGGGATATTATCCTAATTATATGCTAGACCCATTCCCATTACGGCACTCGGACACTCGATCTTCGTAATATTTACAGTAAAATCGAAGAAAGTCAATGTTTAGGCTGTCATTTACAAATGAACCAGTGATCTACGATAAATTGTAACAACGGAATACAAAATACTTGCGACTGAAGTTTACTTGCCAAGTTATCGATTGTAAATATCCTTAATTTCGTCCTCTAGCGACTTTTTCAGGGTGAATGTCGGGTCTCCGTAGTGTTCGTATGTATGGGATTTCAGCGTGCCAGCAGTTTGATCGATTCCTGTTGCTCAGCCTTGCGAAATACAATAATTGTAACACTTGAATTTTGGTGCCCCGACATAGCTGGATTGCTTCCAATATCAAGCTTTCTTCCATACCAATGTTCACTAGCGACTTTTCTTGAAGTTCTGTTTCATACCAACGAAGCGAAGCAGTCGAAAATGTCAAATTGCGGGACGATGTTTAGCTTCAAAACACTTCCATCGGCTGCCATTTTCCTCTGACCTTGCCTTGCAGCCTAGCCTCGATTGCTATAGTTACAGAAATTTAAGCACCAGTTTCTTTTATACCACGGACAAAATAAGCCGCGAAGTAAGGGGAATTTATGACATTGGAGCGAGCGTTTGGCCGGGCGGGAACTGGGTTCTAGTTTGAGAGATTAACCCGCGAAATTCACTATAAGCTTCCAATAAAAGCTTTTCCCACCAAATTTTCGATACATTTTCTATTTTAGGGAGAAACTCTGAGATTTAAATAAGGATCGTGTATCGTTTCTTCAAATGCAACCTATTTTAAGGATATGACCGATTTGTATGGGTAATTCTGTGCGATACTATGGACTGTGCATTACAGGCTACGGACTATGAATCAGTTCGTGTGGTCCAACTTTAACGGAATAAAAAGTACAAGTGTTTGTTCGTCGGATGTTCTTTATTTCCAATACAAATTACAACTGAACATTTTAGTTCTAAGACTTGCTTCATTTATCAGCCATGTCAAAAACATTGGAGGGCTGGGAACGAGTTTTCATTATTAATCGAATTAAGAAATGAACAGCACATCAGAATTAGTAAGTTTCAGGAGTTTGATAAGGTTTGGACAAACAGCAACTGAACAGCAGACATTTATAAACTGCAAAATTTACAAAGAAATGCTACTCGGGAGAAGTGTCCCTACTAAACATTTCTTTGTCATTTGTGAAGATATTTGGTCATAGCTTTCTCGTTCAATATTGAAACTTTGTAAACTTACTAATTTTGCTATGCTCTTTCTTGTGCTGGGGTTCATTTTTTTTAATCAGAGAAATTCTAAAAACTCGTTTCCAGTCTTCCACTCGTTTTTGAAGTGGTTAAATGTTGTCTTGTTTTACCCCGGCCTGGGTAAACTCAATCTAGTCTTTTTGATCCAGCTATTGATTTTATCAATCTTTGTACGATTCAAACTGGTAGCAAGATACATATCTCGGTCGTGCTCCGAACGACCCGAGAAAATGCCAACCACTGCATAGCCACCCCCGCTCCTTTTGACAAGGATTCCCGCGCCATCCTTTTTTACGTCATTGTTACAGTTTGATAGAACTATCCCACTTCCTGTGCGCTGCGATCTGCACGTGGACTTCTGTAGTGTGGAATTGTTGTCGAACGCTAAAAGTCAAACGAGGATAGAATTAAGAACACATTAAATCAAGTAGATATATCCGTTCGCTGTGACAATTGCATATGCCCAAATATAGATAGAATTGCTGTCGAACGCTAAAAGACGAACGAGGATAGAATTAAGAACACATTAATCAAGTAGATATATCCGTTCGCTGTGATGAAGACTTTTGACTGTGACAATTACATATGCCCAAATATAGATATACTTTCATATACCAAATAAGTAGTTGGCCGGGGAATTTGCAGTTAAGGACGTTCGCGCGCATTGTTCACGCGCATCTCGAATCGACGAGAGAGAGTTCGAAGGCTCCATGCATACATGGGGTAGTTCAATTTTACTAAAATATCGCCTTCTCTTAAATTTTGTTCCACATACTTCATCAAATTGCTCTTGAAATCCAAATTGTTTTGCCAATCGATGTTTCTTACTCTCGAAGCCATAATTAGTTTTTATACATGATTTGTGAAAGAGTACCATGCATGGGAAATCCAAGCCCGAAATGCGTAATGGTCTATGACGTCAATGTGCCACGAGTGTTTTTTTTTTTAAATAATTTTTATTTTTTATTTTTTATTTTTCAAATTTTTATATATATATTTTTTTTCAACAAAAATAAATAAATATATAAAATAATCAAGCCGAATTTCCGTAGTTTATATAAAAATTGCTAAGGCGTTAATGGACCACCATACAGTTCTTAGCGCGCGTAGCCGCCTATTGATTAGCTCGCGCTACAATCACGTTTGTTTTGTTTGTTATTTACGTGGAAGAAACATCTTTGAAAGTGAAATAATGATACCCACGTACAACAACACTCTTAATTTAGTTTTTAAATGGTTTGTCAGTTCAATGAGCATTTGATTTGATTTTGCCTCGTCGGGCGATTGATTTGTTTGAGTTGCTCTATTGAGCGATGCCACGATTCGGCGAAGGCCAACGAGCTCGAACAGGTATAGATAGGTCAGCGACAATGTCTCTGTATCTGGGATACTTCAAATGTCTTTCAAAGGCATTCAAGTGCATGCTGTCCACGATGTTGTCTCCTTCGGTCTGTACACTGAGTACTCCATTGTGGAACTGGACGCGACTGAGCACACAACTGCGCTGAAAAACTCATGAAAGAACATTGTCTTCACCTCGAAATGTCACTCGTCAATCGTTTGTGAAGAACACTTGCTTTCTTTCGTGGCTAATGCAACATGACCGCGCAAGATTATGCGACGTCTACCGCCGACTGTACTACACATTTACAGCCCAGATCTCACTCGGCCACAAGAAATCATCGCCCACGAAAAACATATTAAGTCCATTTGCAGTCACGACATAAGCTCGGCCCAGATCGCACTCGGCCACGTCAGAAGCAGGAACTCCGTCAATAGTCTTTATTGCCTGGTTTCAATCATTAATTAGCCATTACCAAATCGAGCAGGGGACTGATACCAAGTCCGTAAAGCTAATTCAATTTGATACTAGTAAAAATTGCATCATTTTCTGAGAGAAAATATCAAACTTAGCTAGTCTGCAAAGTTTGGTGAACTTCGGCTTAATATTGACGATGCTAGACAGCATCAAAGATGTCTATCTCCCCATACAAACTCTGTAATTTTTTGACGCTGTCCATCCGAACCATACATTCACTGTAAAATTTTGTCTGGACAACACAATTTCAAAAGTTTATAATTCGATACAATTCGCTCAATTCACATCAAACTTTGCACAGATGCTAATTTCAACATGCTCTTTCATGTCATGAACTTAATTTCGTAATGACATTAATTCTAATAAACTCGTTCCCAGTCCCCTGCTCGGTTTGATAGTGGCTAATTAATCATTAATATTTAATTAATCAGCTGTTAAAACTCCTTGAATCTCATTATTTGCTTCAAATGACGGGCAAACACTGCCCTCCATGTGCTATCAAGCAGAGAGTATTCTATTGAAAAGGTGCAATTCAGCTGATGAAAATTCCTCACGAGACCGGAAATGACTTATGGCCCTTCTAATCTAAAAATATATATATCGACAACAAACAGCAGCCACGCTGTTCGCGGTAGACCACAAAGATGACGTTCTGTTGGATTCGTGTCCTCAGTGGTTCTTTGAACTCAAGCAAAATCATTTGAGCAACTCAGTTACAAAGTCAGTACAAATTTACAAAGTCTGAGTTGATACGAACTGTAACTGAAACGAACTTATTGGAAGAAAGGCGAAGAAGATTGATAGATGTCCGGAGGTGAACGATCAAGGAAAGCACACGAGAATAAGTATTTATTAAGTTCATTCCTCGAAAATTGTGATTATTTTCAGACTGTATTAAATGTTTTTACTCGGGCACTTCCAGAGGGAAGCCCGGGTTAGAAAATGCTGTTTTTTTCGTTGGCCACAAACGGGTCGAATAGTTTCCGAACGCCTATCGAACTAAATCCGAACGTATGATTATGATTCGCTCAAACGGGTCAAATAATTTCCGAGCGCATATCGAATTAAATCCGAAGTGTTGTTCGAATCGACCATGCATGGCCACATGGATTGCAAAATGGCGTCTGCACAATCGGAGAGGGAAGCATATCAAACTTATATCTTGCATCATTGAACATTTGCTTCTGTTGGGATCCAGTATCAGGCGGACAACGTTTTTGTTAATGCGCTTGCGCAAAATGATTGAATTACAAAGGTACTTTGTTTACCAAAGCACGTTTGAGGCCCGAATGATCCAGCAATTTGTTCTGTGACCACTAGATAAAGCAGATTCGTACGTGACTGGTTTATCATTTCTCAAATCATCTTTTTCCTTTGACTGATGTGTAAAAAATATATAATAGAGGATGGTAAGCTGCATATGTTTCCTCAACAGGGGAAAATATATCACAAATTCGAACTTACTTATTGATCGTATGTGTAAATATTGGAAATTGCCTTCAAAAAACGTTCTTTCCGAGCCATAATGAATTTTCGAATTCCCCTATGTACGGCTACTGCATACAGAGCACCAACTCAGAGCACCAATATGATGTTCACGATTACCAAACAAAGAGTTTTAGATTTCATTTTGACGCAGCTTAATTATATCCAATATACATGTATTTTATATCAAAACGCGCGTAACATTACAGAGCATTAGAATCTGGCGGTAGGTTTTTGATTGGCAAGGGATTCAGAGGGTTTTTGTGTGTAGCGTACGTCACGCTCTCCTATATCTCTTCAGAGATTTCAACTCGATCGATTTTGAAGAAACGGAAATTGACGCGGTCAAATATATATATTTTTGCTTGAATTGCCACCTTATTCATTCCTCACATATTCGTCTTTTATATTTTGCTGGTAGGTTTTTTATTTGTATTTTAGCAATGCAGTAAAAAGCAAAAATGTATCAAAATCATGCTGTTTTTATTGATAGACCGCCGTCGCCTCATCTCCATATGTGAAACAATGACCTTTTGTATAACATAAGTTTGATATGCATTCCACATGCTGTTCGTAGTAGGCCCACAGTAAAAGACGTTGTTATTATAAGTTCCGAATGATTTTGGGACACATCGAATGCATGATTTCCGAAATTAGGCAAAGAGACAGCATGCAGCTTCGTCGAGCTTCGTCAGATCACAGAGTCTGAATCGTCTGGATGTTAAATAAAATATGAAGTTCGGGGATGATTTTCGATTACTTTTATTTGACCCATTTTCCTCTGCGTCTGCCTGAACATTCTTGAATAATCATTGTTTTACATGTCCAAAGCTAGAGAGCGACGTATTTGATTTTCCAGTAGATTTTGTTTTGGTACTGAACAGGTCGCCTTGGTCTGTGTCGCTGTGCTTGCTGACTGCACGTCACGCCGTGGTTGTTTCACCAATTGCTCAAAAACCTGTTTAAAAGGCATTGGACTTAAGAAATGAAGTACGTCTTCCGTGTTTTCATGCTCTCATGAAAACCTCGGTACGTTTGGGAGAATTCTCGAGCAGGTCCAAACACTCGACTACGTCTCGTGTTTGGACTGATCTGCTCTCGAATTCTCCCAAACGTACCTCGGTTTTCATGAGAGCATGAAAACACGGAAGACGTACTTCATTTCTTTTATAAAATAATTATTTTTTCGAAATAAAGTACAAAAACAAAAGGTTAACAGACGAAAAAACATAAATCCTTTATTGTCAAAATCGTAATTCTCAATACATTGCACCAACCAATCAGAAAGCTCGATTTATGTGACTTTGATATGATTTTTTTTGGCTGTGTTTGAACCGGCCATTGCCAGAAATCGGAGACATTTTGCGTCTACGATTATTTGTGTCAGCGGAGTTACCCAGAATCAAAAGATTATGCTCAAATTCATGTAAACTATGTGAAATCTCAATCACAAACTAAAAGTGTGAAGCGATCTTGATCATACATCCTCTACATTTTAAAATAATTGCAAATTTAGCAAAAAGATACGAAAATGGTATTTACCACAGGAAGCCCAAAGTTGAACCCCCTCCCCTCTCGTCTCTCCTATTTCTCGCTTTTTGAGCCTAATTCAGCTAACTATCTCTGGGTTTCCTGTGTAATCTAACAGGCCAGGCTACTTATGTAAACATGGCGATCCAAATAATCTTGACAGAAGCGTTTACCGAGTGAAAAACAACGGTGAAAACAGTATATTTACTCAGTATGCTTCTGTATCGGCGAAAGTGGAATTTAGCTTATCTTTGGCTGGACTTTGTCATATTAGAAGTGGAATTTATGGCCAAACAAGTATGATATTCTGTGAGTTTAGATGATGTCCTTTCGAACTGGCTATCGGGAAAGTGTGTACCACGCTCGACGAAGCTGCTACCGGACTCCAACTTTTAGGAATTTACTCAATTTGACGGCCTTTTACAGTAAATGACAGAGGTGAGATGTTGTTGAGAGAGCGATTTTTGAAATCGATTTTGTCATACTTTATTTTCGCTTGATTGTAAGAAGTGTACTCGATTCGAGCACCCAAAACATTAAACTTGTGAATTAGCTATCGGGAGTTTGCATCCGAAGTTTAGTTCTTCAGATATTTCTGATTTTCTATGTTTTGACATACATTTCTACCATTTCTCTTTGATATGTAAATGTATGAAAAGCTTATGAATAATGAGCTGCGCGACCAGGCATGTCTCTGATTTCTGGGTATGAAACTGTGGGCAAGAAAATGTCTCATTTTAATTATGATTTAACCTCGAATCAAGTTGAAAACCAAGCGAAAAGTTAACAGTTATACATATTGTGTTAAAAAGAGCAGTTTGAATACAAAAGTGGAGGAAATAGTTCTTTTTGAAAGCAAAAACGTCGACTATTTGTGATCGTGGTTCTCAGTGAAAGTGCTGAACGAAACATGGACAGAACCGATGGAGCAAGGTTCATGCTTGAAAAAAACTCGCTAATCCGACTGTTTGGGATATTGTTCATTGCTGAGAAGTAGTCTGTTTCCTTCAGTTGTTTTGGCTGCTTGGATTGAGTGCCTGGCCGAGCACATTACTGCACTGTTGGAGCTGGTTGGAAGATGGCCGGGAGTTGTATTACTTGCAAGTGACTGCTCGTTTCGGTGACCCAAAATAGCTATAATTTGGCAGTTAGGCAGCCCTGCGTTTGACAACAGAGTGATGGCAGTTGGCCTAACACAATGATTTGTATAGTTCTCGGAGAGATTCTCGTTGACACTCACTTATTTCATCATATTTCCAAGCTTGTTTACGCGAGGTATTCACACCGGTTTTCATATCATCGAGTTGATTTTCATCAAAACCAGACGTTTTTTCTTAGGTGGATCACTAGCATTCTGTTATTCAAGTAAGTTAATTTCAAAGTTTTGAACATTATCATCAGTCATTTAAGTAAATTTGCTAATGAAAATGTCGTACACTGAAAACAAAGTTAGTTTTAGGTCAAAAAGTCGATGAATTTCGTTACGTCATTTCGATGTTTTCACAGGCAAATGAAACACGGCTGATTAGCCAATCAGAGCGCGCATACTATTCAAATTATTTTATAAAATAAAATGAAACACAATTCTGAGAAACTATAATCAGGATTGAAGTTTATTTTATTCCAGGTTTGAAAAATCAGAAGCAAAAGGAATCGTAAAAATCGTACTTCAAAACTTCATTATTTAAAGCAAATAGGCCGTCAACAACGCCACGGAAAGCAAGGTCAAGAGAGCGAGGATTTGACTGATCTCCCAATAAATAGGTCGCGCTACTTCCGTCTGATGTGCGTTCACGCCGTGACTGCATAATTATGAAACACATTTCTGAGAAATATATCTTATCTACCTACATTGTGATTTACAAGTTGGTTTTCACTTCTATGCATAAGAAAATATAATCCAGTGAATCTCAATGTCAAAGTTTCAGTCACAGCCGTATTTATTGTCGTCACGCAACGCTCTCCAAACACGACTGCGAAACCACAGGAAGCCCAAGCTCTGTAATGCCCGAGTATACGCTCAATTGAGCGTCTTGTTAATCATTTCTCAAACTCATTAATAATTCATTAGCTCAATGAATATTTAAAAAATACAAACCCCAAATAGTGACGTCACTGTTATTTGAGATCATCGATGACGCTGGCTCCATTTGAATGCTTGGTAGACCAGGTGAGCGCTTTAAAGTGACAAGAGCATAGTCGTGACTTGACGCTGATAATTTTGTTCTAAAAACCCAACCAGCAGGATTTGCGATGCCAGAAACACTGTACCATTCAAGCAAGCCGCTGGTCCCCAGAAAACCAACTTTCACGTTTGAAGCAGGATAAAAAGCGGAATGCTGTGTGCTGAGGCAGTGCGCTGATGTTAGCACATGTCGATGACCAACCAGAAAGCCATTGCACTTCCAGCGTCGACAGTTGCGTCCACACGAAACTATGGCCGTCGAAGAATTGGGACTTAGTCTATTGGCACAGATTTCAGACAGAAGAAGGAGTTAAAATTTAAAATTTTAATTTTAATTTTAATTTTGCAATTTTATCCTATAAATCGCAAAGTTTTTTGGGTATGCCAGGGACATAACAAGTAATAAAATATAGGCCTTCGCTCACTCGGCGTATCACTGTATGTTATGACTATGAATTCTACATATTTGCCGACAAACATGTGGGAAATACTCCCGTTTCGAGTTATTTAGACACCGCTGTACTCCTTGACAAAATACGCGTTTGCTCAGGCTTAGCCTCAATCCAGAGAATAACCCGTGCAATAAGCATTCAATAAAAATAGAAAAATCAACGCTATACGACGTTTCGATGTCGCAGACATCATTATCAAGTGAAATGGGAAATATGGGAAATGCAACCTTGCTTAATTTAATTTATTCTTCTTGTACTTTCACTTGATAATGATGTCTGCGACATCGAAACGTCGTATAGCGTTGATTTTTCTATTTTTATTGAAAACCATAAGCCAAACCATAAGCATTCAAAATGGTTTCTATTGTTGATTGTCAACACTTTTTCGCGTTCTCGTTGGTATTTGTGTGTAATTTACACTGAATTGAGGCTAAGCCTGAGCAAATACGTCTTCTGTCAAGAAGTACAGCGGTGTCTAAACAACTAGAAACTGGAGTATTGTAGGCATCGAGAACTGTGATAATCGAGCCTACACTTCTTTCGTGCTCTCTCTCTACTTCTTGAGTCTATCGTCTGCTAGTCACCGACACTGAGGGGAATAATTGTATTAGTGGCACGAGTGATACGGGTGATATTCAACATAATATATACACCTATTTCAACAAAGGCTGTCAAAGACATCGGGTCAAACCAAGACCGAACTGCATTATGGTAACAGCTTGAATGGAGTGGATACCAGAGACAATTCGATTCAAAATTTGTCTTGGCTTGTTTGAATTGAAAAAGATACAAAATCATACAGCTTTTCATACAGGAAGTGCCATTTTTGGTTGTTTAAGCACAGGCAGCCCAAGCAATACATTTGTGGAGTGTGCGAACGCGATTTACAGTGAATGTATGGGGCGAAAAATACGTATTTTTTGTTTTAATAAATTTGAACATACCTTGGTCCTGTGTTGTTGTTGATGCTATTTAACGTCATTCTGGCTGGTTTTTAGCCGTTTTAGAGCGGTTTTTGAAAAATTAGCCCACCAGTCAATAAAGATTAGAAGGCTGGCGACTCCAGCTCGACATTACTTGTGTTCGATGGCCAAGAAAATCATGTTTAATCCATCTTTTGCTTCCAAATCGACCCGAAGCCGTCTCTCTAGCTTGAAGTTTCGGTTTCACATTACGAATATTTTTGCCATTGGGGGCTACGGAACGTAACGAATTTGTGGTACAATTTCCTCCAGTCCCTGTGGGAGACGGGAGGACGTGAACCTACTCCATGGTAACTATCGTCCAATCAGATCGAGTTAAAGTCAACGGTCAAATCGGTGTCCAACCCTGACGGCTAACGCATAATCTGAAGCAAAAAGTGTAGCAGATAATCGCTCTTTATTGAGGATTTCATGAGGTTTAACTCGGGATCTGTGGATATAATGCCGGTTTCTGGAGAGAAGGATCATCGAGCTGTGGCGCTGAGGGGATTTTGGAAGCAAAAGATGGATTAAACATGATTTTCTTCGCCATCGAACACAAGTAATGTCGAGCTGGAGTCACCAGCCAATCTTTATTGACTGGTGGGCTAATTTTTCAAAAACCGCTCTAAAACGGCTAAAACCCAGCCAGAATGACGTTAAATAGCATCAACAACAACACAGGACCAAGGTATGTTCAAATTTATTAAAACAAAAAATACGTATTTTTCGCCCCATATGCATACATTCGCTGTAAATCACGTTCGCACACTCCACAAATGTATTGCTTGGGCTGCCTGTGGTTCAAGGTGTTACCATAATGCATTGCGGTCTTCGAATGACTTTTAATCCTCGACAGCATTTGTCAGTTGAAATACTGAGGGTGTCAATCTCGTCGCCAGAACCCACGTTCCTCTTGGTCAGCACCGAGAAACGAGAGGCTCTGGCTGCAACCGATTTTAGTCTGAAAATCTCGGACCGGAAGTTTAAACTGCGCATGTCCTAACAAAATGGCGGGTATTAGCGATGGCGGCTTTCAAGATGCGTTGGATTACGGTTTGAAAATGATTGAAAAAGCTGACATCAGTTTAATATTCAAACAGTACGAAGTACTGAAAGCCGTTGGTCAATCTAAGAGAGGTGATAATTTGGCCATACTTCCGATTGGATACGGGGAAACTGATCGCTGACTGATTCATATCAAGAAATATGTACTTTTTACGTAGACCAGCTACGGAGACTGGGCACGAGTTTACCGGTCACCCTGTGTTAGGTTTCCCAGTCTTTTTGGCCGTGTTACAAAATGGAGGACAATGTTTACATTCATTTACTCGATTTGCTGTAAGTTTGGATGGATTTTTCGATAAAAATCGTACTTTTAAGCGAAAAATATTTACAGGGTTTCCAAATATGGTAAGTACAATGCCCAAATATGGACATAGGAAAGCTGGCCGAGCAACAGCACACTTTAATGGGGGATTTCTTGATATGAGTACCAAGTTACGAGTGTTTGACTTCTGCCATGGCCAATAAAATGTTTTAATACATCTACAACACCATGCCAGGACTCCATTATCCTTGTGATATCACCATTGAATGCGTTAATCCGAGATCAAATGTCAAAACTTCATCTCCAAAACTTAGAGAATCTAGACTGAACGTTTGTGTTTTCCCTCTGTTGTGTATTGGGCTTCCTGTGTCTTATTTGATCGGTTGTTGGGAAATAGATCCGTTATCTGTCCGTGAATTCACTTCTAGAATCCTCTCCTTTTGATATCTTGAATTTCTAAAACTGCTTTCACAATAAAGATTAATATCTACTTGAGTCCTGTGTGTCATTTGTTTAGCGTTTAGAACGGCTTTTAGCGAGTTTCGGGACAGAGTGTATCTCTCGGGAGCTCCGTATTTGAAACTCCGCCATTTTCTAACTAGTCAGTTTACTTCCGGTCCTTCTATTGTTTTTGCCAAACCAATCAGAATGCTAAAAAAATCGGTTGCAGCAAGAGCCTTTCGTTTCTCGGTGCTGACCAAGAGGAACGTGGGCTCTGGGGACGAGATTGTGAGGGTGTATACCAATACCATTTGTTGTAATTTGTGATGTCTCTGCTAACATTAGCAAGGTATGTTGACGACCCGAAGTTACCAAATTACCAATGGTTCCTTTCGGTTCTGTCGCGAAGGCTTGGATGCTCTTAGCGACAACATTTGTTGAAACAACTGATGAGTCACCTTCGGAGCCGCTTTTAGGTTAGAGAGAATTGCCAGTGTTATCGGGCAAACAGGCTAAAAGCGTCTCGAAGGAGATCGACAAACATACCACTTACTTGGGTGTGAGCTTGCTGCTACGGCATTGAGCTTTCCTCTTGTAGAACGCAGCATAAAAGGGATGTTTGCTGGTGGATCCTCGTCTATCAACAACAAAGCCAAAGTCGGAAGGGCTTTCATAGTGGTTAGATGGGCCAACAACTGACATGGCCAGACCGTAGTTGTTGGTAGAGTTTTCAAACCATGTTCGACCTGCTTCGATTATGTCGAACTCTTGCCAGCCCTCATCACAGATTCTCAACTTGCGACTCGCCAAGAGATGCAAGGATTGGTTATTATCTTGGATCTTGTACAGATGAACTGTGTAGATGACATCTCCCAAGAAATTACTGTTGTTTCGCGGTGTCTTGTCTTTGAAAATTCGGAACCTTGCTTGAATAACTTGCATGCCCAATATATCCTTCTCTGTCCAGTTTTTGAGAGGGTATTTGAATGTTGCGTGGTTTTCCAGCTTGTCGACCTTCACTGGAAAATAGTAATCGCTTATAAGGTTATAGATATTTCAAATGGGTTAATTACCTGAAACAGCTAATTTCTTAGGCCTAGTTCAAACGCCGTACTTTCCAAGATCCGTTCTTAATTATTTCAAAAGAAGCCGCTTCATTAATATCTATTGTTTGAAATGAGAATGGCTCGTGATTAGCACGACGTCTGAACTAGGCCTTAGTAATCGCATTTTAAGACTATTTTCAAAGTTTAGCGCTCAAACTAACGTACACCAATCTTATTTTTGAAGAGTTCCTAATCAGCAATCTCTCTCTGTTATAATTGTATCTCCTTTCCTATTCTATTGTTTAAAGCGGGAATAGTACGTAAATCGTTCAAAATTCGGTTTAGCTGAAACTTCACTGAAATAATCTCAAAGACCCATACAATCACCGCTTTTTTTTTCTCTCGAAAATTCCAATGGAAAGTATTACATTTTTTTGAATCTTTATTGGTGTCAGTGACGTCATGTACTCAACCCAAACAATCGCTCCGTACAGTTTCTTTATATTTTTAATTAAAATGTCTTGAATTGTTATATTTCTATGAAGCTAAACGTTTGTGTGAAGGAGTTTTCTTACCTTATTTGTGCTTAGGATTCAGGATTGTTTGACTAGTTTTCTTCAATGCAGAGCTGTTATCTGAATAAACCGTTCAGATATTTTGATCATAAAATACAAAGAAATGCATGGAGCTGAGTTTGGGTTGAGTAAGTGACGTCACTGACAACCTCTAAAGATTCATAAAAATGTATTACTTCCCATTGCAACTTTCGAGAACAAAAATAACCGGTGATTGTAGGGCCGGGTTTTTGAGATTATTTCAGTGAAGTTTCAGCTAAGCTATTTTACTTAAAAGTAACGCTCCGTGTAAGAACGATAGCACTCTACCGCATTGTAAACAAAAACATAATCTAATTATCCAATTTAAATCCTGGACTGTCATTGGTCAAAAACAGATTATTCCCGAAACAATACCGAAGATATTCGTTTTCCTTACCGATTTCTTCCTTATTAGATTTTGGTCTATTGTTTCCAAATGCTCCGAAGTTTGTACGGAAATTGACCGTGAGGAAATCGATTTGTAGGCTATTGGCCATGCATATACCAAGTATTTTGGGACGCCATATTGAATTCCTTGTTATCACCTTGAACGAAGCGTTTCATCCAAGCGAAAACAGATCAAAATACAACTTTTTTATTATAAACTAGTGTAAATAGATTGTAAATAGTATATATCTTCTATGGAACATGAAAAAGACGGCACTTTTCAGAGCAACGTGTGGAATCATGGCTGATCTGCAGTGTACAATCAGGCTCGACCTTTGCACTCCAGCGCGGGCCGGGAGAGGGAGAGCAAATTATTATTATTTCTGTATGGACTGAACTGATAAACCACATGTACACAACGAAACGAAAGATATGCCCTATGTTCCGTTCGTTCCTTCGGTGAAAATGATCAAATACATTTTTTAATGTTTATTTATTTCCAGTCTTGATATTTTTAGCTTCGGCATTGGACGGAACCATAAGGTGTTATTTTTAAAGACAAGATGATAAGAACAAAGGAACATGTTTTCTGAGCACTTCACGTAGCTATAAACTTGGACGTACCGGTATACTGCGGCGCTTGGTTGTTGATATTTTACCATCATGTTTGGACGGCCAATGTTCTACCTCTCAAAGAAATTCGAGTCTGTAGCTATTTTGGTGAATGTGAGATAGAGACCGGAGATGATATGGGGAATATCCAATACGCATTGTTTTGGCCTTTCATTTTGAAGAGGACTGATTGCTTTTGTAAAGACATTTATTCCCGGATTTATCGGACACAAACTGAAGACATATATAAATTTATGCCCCTCAGCTCTGTTGACTTGTGAGGCCTTGCACTTTGCTTGTTTGGTCCTTGACTTCAGTTCATGTTTTATATACGATAGGTTTGTTACTGATATTACATAGGGATACAAAGGATTGCTTCCCGATACTGTATCTGGACATGTCAATGTCACCAAACTGCTTTTGAATTAAGACCGAACAAAGCTATACAATTACAGCTTTTGGCATATATCGCTCTTTTGGGAAGTTTCCTCACGGCCAATTTGTCTCTAATACTCACTATGGACAGATTATTAGTATATGATCGTAATTCATCAAAAATAAGTCAATAAAAACGTACTTTACTCTAATATATCCTGATTTTTAGATTCAAATTTGCCGCTTTTCCCTCGTCCACCAATGATTGCAGTGAAAATAATTGGATTATGTTTTCTCATTAATGGCTCCAGATGCGTTAGCCCTATTGTTTTCGCTACAGTTCTTACACGGAACGTGTACAGTAGTACTCTAGCCAAAATAATTAAGAAAGATCTGGAAGGTGCGAGTTTCGCGACAAACGACGAAAAATTAGTTTGGGACCCCTGCCACAGAATCACTTGGTTAGGTCTAGTTTGGGACAGCTACCAAGGTATTATCGAGATAACACCAAGAAGAGTTGAAAAAATACTAAACACTATGGATAGTTTCAGAGAGCGCAAGTTTGTGGTTACGACCATATAGGGTTAGCCTCCTTCACCGGTCAGATCATTTCTACTAGCCCAGTATTAGGAAACATTACTCGTACTCTGACCATAGTTAGTAGAGGGGACTCTACTAACTATGCTCTGACTAAACACGGCTGTATTCTATTAATCGTATGCGCCGAGCATTGGGACTCCGTCATGCAGCTTGCACATTATTGTATCGAAGACGTTAATTTCTGGCAGAATAACTTATTAAGTTAAATCAAGGGTAGGCTTCTATTCTCTTTCGCTTCGCTTAGCAGAGTAGAAAACGTTTCATATTTAAGTGATAACGACAATACAAGTTGGAGGGTAGCCATCCAACAAATCAGTGTTTATTAGTGTACAATGTATAAGATAACAGTGTACAGCGTAGAGAGTTGATAGACCAATAACTGGTTACAAGTTTAAAAAGAATCTATGAATTAACGAAGGCTGTTTTAAGAGGAGACTTTTTACGAACGCACGTATCAGTTGAGCGCCAAAAACCAATAGCATGGCCATGAGGATACGTTTTGTACAAGGCTAAAACTGCTTTAGCAAAGAGTTCAAGTTATTGGTGATGGCTTTTGAAAGGCAAAAGTGAAATTAGAGTGTTAGTGTTAATCCAAAGTGAACATTTGATTTGATCATAACTGTCCACGTGGGCTAGATCTGTATATTTACCATTGTTGCTGATGTTTTCCCCTGAATTACCCAGTCAAATTTGAAACAGAAAGCAGGAAATGGACATGGCTTTATACAACACTAAAACAGCTTTAGTCAGACAATTTATTTTGGTGTTAATAGTTTGTGCTTGGTTAAAATAAAATTAGAGTGTTAATCCAAAGCGAAAATCGAAAGTCAAACTGTTCAAAAGCCCTCGTCCCATCCTGGCCGGATCGCACATGAAATGGTTTCGGACAACCAAGCGGCAGCAAAGATCGTTGAGATCGGAAGTATGAAACCAGATTTACACATACTAGCTATCGAAATATTTCAATTACAATATCAAATACAATCAACTCTCAACGTTATGTCAAAGGTCACGTGGTCGAAGGGGACGGGACACGAGCTAAAAAGCGCTTATGAAAAGCGGCGTTGGACATGCTACAAGGAATAGTATGCATAGACAAAAGTTACTGTTTCTCTAATTGTGTAATCGTTGAGCTATTAGAAGGGAGTGAGTAATAGAAGTCGGTACACACCGACGGCACTGGCTGGTGGTTAGATTTTCTATAAAAGTAGGTAAGGGAAGTTGGCACTGGCCAAGAAAAACACCAACGGCACTGACCGGTGTGTATGCACCACAAAATAGCCAATCGATGGCGCTGGCCACGATTGAACTGTATGAGAGGCAGCCTCTTAGCGATTTATTTAATATGGTATATTCTGTTCTTATTTTCACAGACACTGCGTCGAATGTGAAAAAGTTGAAAGACAAATCATTGGCGTTTTTCCAGTGTTTCCCATGAGTGTACGAGAACGCCTCTACGAGACCTAACGATATGAGATATTCTGTTTATGTATTTACAGGCCATTTACTCAAGTCCAACTTGGACTAATTTACCGGAACATCTTAGACCAAACGTCCATATGATACTATAAGTACTATGTTAAAGTCAAGAGTTCAGAGCACAACCCAAAAATATGTTAATGAGATCGAGAAGTTGTTCGTGTGCTGTAAGAGAAAGCAAGTGAAAGTGATGGTGCCGTTTCCAAGCTCTTCTTAAGGTATCAGGGTACCCCAAAAAAACTTTCAAACCACCGGTTTTGATTTTTTTTGATAATCATATCAAATTGAATATTATCTACCATCTCCAAAAAACAGAATCTAAAAATATTTTTTTCCTAAAAAGTTAGAATCAAAAAACAAATTTTGGATTTCATTTGATGGAAAAAGATGTTGACAAGCAAGCTGTCAACAGCACTCACGCAACAGACTTTCCACAAAGATTCAGATGCGAAGAAAGTATCCAAAAATCGTAACTGCTCACTCAAAACATCCTTGAATAACGATGCTAAACCACACACGGTCAAAGTGCTCGCATTTTCCGCCAACAGTAACTTTGTTTTCCTGCCTTGTTGTGTTACGAACGCTACGTACTGTAAGGCGATCTTCTCATGAATGTCATTCATATGTCATCAGGTATTGGATCACATATTTGTGGTGGATTATCCACGCTTGTGTAAACAAAGGCGCCACTTGACTTGAAAACTCTTTTGCCTTTTATTTCGGAAACAAAATAGCCATGAATCAAGCGCACATTTTGAGTTCCCGGTCAAAGGAATTTTATCCAATTTAGCTGAAATTTGGTAGACACTTTGTCAGATAAATATTCTTCAAAAATTGTCTCCGAATTCTAATATTCAATTTCCTTCGAAAGTTATAACTTGTTTTGTAAAGTGTTTTCCAGTTTTGCAGAGCTCGAAGTTTAGGACCGTATAAAAACGCAACGGGTTAATTTATCAATAAACGGAGACTATATCTCATGAGCTTATAAAGGTATTATTCGAGGATTTCAGATAAATTGCGGCTGTATGGGACCTCGGCAATTATAGTGATGTGAAAATCTGAACTTTTTTACCTATTTCAAATACAGTATGTGGTTCTAATTGTGAACACTTTTTGCACTTGATGTTATTTCTCGTCAACATATGGTACGATTATCCTGACCTTTTGCTATGAATTAGCTCTACACTTCAGCTAACATGCAATGGCGAAAATTTGTATCACAAACGCGGACTTCTTATACATATTTCCTTTTCAATATTTGCTATTGTACCAGTGCAGGTACATTAGCGGCAATTTTACTCTATATCTCAAGAACTACATATGCTATGAAGTGCCAAGTTATGCGTGAGCATATGCGTGTTTACAATTACATGCACATCGCAAAAACACGCACAATTTTTCATTCCGATGCTGCTCGTTCATTTTCAACACTTTTCTAATTATTGTTTTGTAAAGAAAAGTGTTATTATTTACCATTTAGCTCATATAAAAACAAACTCCAAACTTTGCGTTTGTAGAAAGAAAATATGCGAACTTTGCCACTGAGAATCTTAAAGGCGCGCTTAAAATTCGAATGTGTAAACAGCAGTCGTCAGCTTACTTTGAATCAAAGTTGAAATTTTGCGCGGAATAAATGTCAGGAAACTCAAATTAGCATTGAATGATTGAAAATAAATCAATATTTGCTTGGGTAAAATATTTTTTGTCGATCTTAACTTTACGGTATAAAAACGGCACTTTTAGTGAAAAGTGTTTACAATTAGAACTGTTCGCAATTAGAACTGTTCACAATTAGAACCACATACTGTATACTGTTTTTGTTCTAAAACTTAATTGTTTTATTGAATTCTGCATTTATTCAGCTTTCAGAACATGTATACTTTATAGAGGTTTTAGCGTAACGAGCACGTGCTAGAGCGTGTTGCGTGCATGATGGTCGTTTGGGGTACCCTGATACCTTAAGTAACCATCTAAGTGTTTTTGTACTATATACAATATGAGCGGCCGATCTGTATGGGATTTACAAACTCGAGCCGTAGGCGAGAGTTTGTAAATCCCATACAGATCGGACGCGAATTGCATATTACTTATCGAATCCAACGATGTATAAGTGGATGTTTTACTATAATTTTGATGATGGGAAACAGTTTGGCCAAGAAAATCCAACTTAAAGTTGAATGCAAATGAGGACGAATCTCTTGCCGATTTACAGATGTCTGCTACGCTTATGATTTCTATTGTATTTGTCTCATTAATTATTCATGAATTCGATAAAGAATATATACACAACAATGATTAGTAGTAAAAATCCGTAATTCAGTCGTGTAACATACATTCACTTGATTCATTTGTGCGTGTTTTTTCTTTTTGTTGTGTGTTTTTTTCATTTCTCATTTCAGATATCTTCTTCAGCATTTCCATACTTCAAAGTTTGGCCGACTTCACATATTCCACATATTCGATAATTTCAGTTGTAACCCTTAAATCCCCAAAGGTTACGTCTTAGCATAGAAGGGGCTACACGTTCCCTATTTTTACCACTCTGTGGTTTTTAGGATTTTCGTGTCAGGCTATGACGTGTAGATTATTGCTGAACTATGTATTATTATAGTTATTCTTGTTGAACCATTTACGAATTGTAGTCGAAATAAGCTCCTAATGGCATTGGCACGGCTGACCCACACGCCCTTTGATTGGCATGGCTGTCCAGAAGAAAAGAAAAGGAACATCGAATATTATATGCGTTGAGCACGTGTACTCTACTATGGTTCCATTTCAGATGTTGAAAGTCAGAATCTGAAGCAGAGTTAAGCCAGACAATATGTCAAAGTCCAGTGTACATATATAGCCTTCACTTCAGTGGGAGGAGTCTTGAACTTGAACTCAGCCGTTTTATTAGAAAGTCTTATTGTATATTTGTATCGGTTTTGATTGCTGTTAATAAATGATTATTGGGTCCGCAGCGAACCAACCATTTATTTCGTAGTCTGTCTTATACTCGTAATTTAAGGGGTAAATTAGAACGTAACTATAGCATTTGTGACTCGAACGTGGTCAGAAAAGATGACCACGTTCGCAGTACGTATCCAAGCGCTGCGGAATACCAAATAATATATATTTTTGCGTGAAATATCCGCCCGTATTCCATAAAAAAACATGGAATAACCAATAAGTATACTGGTACAAAGATCAATAAACCAGTTGGCAATCCAGAAAGATCCCGATAAGTACTAGTCTTACAAAATACACTCATCTCACGTTGCCAAAACATTTTTAAATAATTACCTTAATGGAAAAAGAGGCCACCTTTACATAAAAATAAAGTTATTATTTGTCTTATAAATAAATGTAAAATCGTGAAGTTTCGTTCAGATTGATTGTAAGATAGAAAAGTTATTAAATTTTGAAACTTAGACATTTTCCAAAGAAATATATGTTGGGCGGGCATTGGACGGGCACTCATGCCCGCCCAACATACATTTCTTAGTGAAATATCTTAAATTCAAACATCCATAACTTTTCCATTTTACAAGAAATCTCAACAATACTTCACGATTTTACATTTGTTGTCATGACAGATTGTATGGCGGCCTCTTTTTTCCAATAAAATAATTATTTAAATATGTTATGCCAGCGTGAGATGCGTGTTATGAAATTTATGCCTTAATTTGTGTACATATAAAAACTTTGCTCCAAATATTGGTAATTAAATGAATGTTTTATACCTTGAAAAAGTGTGATGTCAAAATCGTAGCATCCAGGTTTAGTAGGGTTCAGCAACTTCTTCTCAAACGTTTTGTTAAAACTATCAAAATACTGAGCAGTAGAGGAATTTCGATCGATCATACCACTGTTAGCGTTCTCCTGCAGTGACTGTAAGTCGTCTTGACCATATTCTTTACAATCGTTCACTACAAAAAGACAAAGCAAGAAAGACAGTGTTGTCCAACGCATCGTGCCGGCGTGATTTAGTGACTGACCCAGTTGTAAAATAGACGGGGTTTTTGACCGAGTTAAGTACCAGCTAAAAACATCAATAAGTAATCATCGAGGCGAGGATTTATCTGCGCGCCGGTCGATTTCCTTTTGAGGCTCTTTACTCGGGCCCTTCCGAAGGAAGCCCGAGTTAGAAAATGCGTTTTTCGGTAGTAGTAGTAGTCGTAGTTTTTTTATTCGGCTAAAGAATGACGAAAGTATGCGACGTATTTAATCGTATCCGGAGTTTCAAGTTTAACAAAAACAAACGTGAGTGCGTTATCAGAACCATCTGACCTATGCAACCTCAAGACGTATCATTTTCAATAACTCACGATGAATGTTTATTTTATTCCACGTTTGAAAAATTCACAAGGAAAAGGAATCGTAAAAATCGTACTTCAAAACTACATCAAAGCAAAGGCGAGAAAGGTCAATGTTCGAAAATCCGTGTTCTTTTCAGTACGATGACAGTTGTATGATCCTTGTCTGAGTCATACATTTATTACGCGATCTAATTTTAGAACCGCAACGTTAAGCGCTATTTAAAACAGAATTTCCACGCTCAAAACAGGTCAGTGAACGGCAAAAATACAATCGAAATCAAAACGTCCTTAGATTTTAGGGATCTATTACAGAAGAAGACGCTCAGTGACAAGGGAGAATATTTGTGTCGGTGACTCATTGAGGTCACTTGAGGTCACATCTTAAATCTAACAGAAGCAGCTTTTGATTTTTAGTCCTTGTTTTATTCGACGTTCGAACCGTAACTCGAACCCGAACTCGAACTCGATTCCAAACTCGACGTTTCGGGATCTGAAGCTAGAGAGGGGGCCTTTACACGAACTCATCAAAATCAAATCAATTGAACTCAAAGTCAAAAGGTAATCAAATGAACTCAAAGTCAAAGGCAAATCAAATGAACTCGACACATACATGTATATACAGTCTCCCTCGTCACGCAACTGTCAGTCATTGTCAGGTCTCTCCTCACGCAACTGACATTGTCCTTGTCATAAGCCCGAGTGTACGCTCATTGAGCGTCTTGTTAGTTATTATTTCACAAGCGTACTCCCCACATTCACTACACGTTATCACGTAAAAGTACTAACTAACAATGGGAATACAGCGATAAAGGGATACAAATACATGGGAATTAGAAGGAAATGACATCATCTTACATCACTTTTCACTGCCTGGGGGTAACAATGTATACCTGGTCAAGAATATGAATAAATAAATAGTAAAACATGTTAAAAAACTTTGCATGGCAGGTTTAAGCAGGTAGACTTTAGAATTTTTGATTATTTACACACCATTATATTTGACTTTATTTGACTTTTCTCTGATATCTGACTTTAGTTGTTTTCTTATTCAGACGTTTCGACTGTAAATCAACAGTCAGACACAAAAGACAAAAGTATATTTTCAATTTAAACATGAAATCTGACTGTAAGTTTGACATTCTTAACACCATTATATATTTATATCTTTCACTCTATATAGCTTCCGCGATGGTCTTCATAATATTTAATCGATACAACGTCCGACCCCTAAATATACTCTTTAATTTGCGAACAAGATTACTTTCTAGAATCAAAGTTTCAGCCATTGAAATAAAACGAACTGTTTGTTATACACCCATGGATACGCCGTAAAAAAAAGAACAAGGAACAAGCCAATACCCCAGAGGCCGGTTGCAGATATACACGCAAATACACGTTGCAAATACACGTAGCGGGCTTACTTGGCATAGTGTTATCTGGGTTGGCCATTATAAGTAAAACTATTATGCCGATATATGAATAAATTAATAACACGCCCTCTGCGGTCTTGGCTTGTTCTTTTAGCGGCGATAACCTTTCGGTGTACTTAGAAGTCAGTTACTCGGACAATCGCAACACTTCTACATCAAAGGAATTGTTAATTTGCTAACTGGTGGACACCAGTTAAAGCTTTTGGCGTTTTCACTTGAAAAACAAAAATCCGCTCAACCGGTGCCAGCACTTTGTAAATAATACATAAACTACTTGTTAAAGTATTTGCTGACGTGATTAGTGTTTTTCTTGTATTGTCATCGTCATCGTCACCATCATCATTTACTTATTTGCCAGCAAAGTGTTTTTCTCATGCATAATAATAATAATAATAGTTTCAAGATAAGAACGACAGTTTTGAGCTTAGATGTCTAAGCTCAAAACTGTCGTTCTTGTCTTGAAACTATTATTACATTTGCTGCTACATCGACCTTTTGGATCAATAAAAATAAAAATAATTATTATTATTAAATAAATAATAATAATAATAATAATAATAATAATAATAATAATAATAATAATAATAATAATAATAATAATAATAATAATAATAATAATAATAATAATAATAATAATAATAATAATAATAATAATAATAATAATAATAATAATAATAATAATAAAAATAATAATAATACCATCCAAAGGCAGAATACTTGAATTGGTATTTGTGTTAAGCACAATGAAATGCAAGCAATATATATTGACGTGTAGCGAGCGAGTTAAAAAATACGGCAAACCGGTGTTTCATTATATGAGGGAAACAACTGAAGTCAACTGAAAGCGCCATTTTGTTTTGAATCTGTTCAAAAAATATCACTAATTCTTCCAAGCAATATTCGGTCGATCTTTTTATTTTTCATCCAAACATTGTTGTTACTAAACTTTAGTTACTAAACTTTAGTTAATAAATAAACTTTAGTTAATCAAAGTTAATAATAAACTATTAACAAGGAAGTATACTCTTTTAATAAAAGTAACATTATAATAACTGAAAATAATTTTAGCCGTCACTTGCGGTAAACATGGCGGACATCTCCTTCGTCGATGAACATTTTATACCACAGTCCACAGCTACATGTCAGTTTTTAAGAAATCGTTTTTTATATGGCTATTTTTTTTTTGCTTTTAAGATGTGATTTTGTAAGCGGCCGCGCGGTTTCCCGCCATTTATTTAAATAAGAAATCTGCTCAATCAAATTCAAACAAGAAAGTCAAGAAAACCAGCGTTCAGTATAACAATTACAACCGGCTCAAAGTTCGCTATTCTACATATAACACCGTAAGGGATTGATTTCTTTACAATGAACCTGTAAAGTTTGAAATGAGTCAAAAAAAACTTATCCGATGAGTCGCACTGACTCACTCAACACGGAAGCCAAAAACTACAACTACAACTACACTGTTCAAAGCCTGCTGATTGTCGCTTATATTTGTACTTCTAGTTCTTCGTTTATTGCTTTGAATAATTTGGGAGTATTCCCAGGAAAAAATGGAATCGATTGATGTTGATTGAAAGTTCTGACTTCGACGAAAAAAAGAGGATACGTGGCCTCGCTTTACAAAGCTAAAACATAAAAGAAATGTGCTTTGCCTTGATTCACGATGTACACAGAACAGCTGCTTCAAAAACAGGTTCAAAGACGATATATCGTCTAAAACATTCCTTCAAACACATTTGAGTCTATTATGATAAAAGTGATTGAATCTCTTTGAATCTATTTGGTGGATCGTATAGTACAACCTGAGAGTGAAACTGAGTCAACAAATACGAGAGATTCAAACAAGATTTGTCAAGGTAAGCGTGCATAGATTATGGTTCTTTTTTTCCCCGCCAACGACTGCAAAGTGTGTGAGGATTATTCTATTTAGACTTAGCGATGTTTACATTCAATCCTTGAACTGCCTCTCAGTTGTTTGACTCATTGATTGAATGAAAAATTTGTCGCTTGATTGTTGTTGTTTCTCAAAACATTTGCAATAAACTGACCGACGAGTCGTGTTGGGACTTGAAGTCAGTTTTGTTTGCCATAGCTAGATTTGTGTTTTATTATTTAATTATGCCAGGACAAAGCACATACATGATCTTGTGAATAGTTGGATCTGATGAGCTTGAGCTTGATAAGTTCTTTAATTGAGTGGATCGATTTGTTCCGTCTTGTAAACCTCGCTTTCTTTCTCGGCTTTTGATTTTTCTATATTTGTTCGCAGTTATTCGTGATTTCACGGCGTTGGATAACTTTGTTAGCAAGTTTTACCTAGCGTAATCAGAAGTACCGGGTAGGGTTTCAATTTTGAAGGGATTTCGTCTTCTAAGTGACAGGAATTATCTTTATTCTCTTGATTTTACACCATTGTCAATCGTACCATCGTGAGTCCCATCGCGATGAAAAAATTACCGGTCTTCAGTAATCCGACCAATCGGATCGCGCGCATGGAATCAACCAATCACAACTTGTTGCTAAAAATAGCCAAGCTAACAATGTGATGGGAACACGTATATTAAGAGATGGACTCCCCAAAGTAATTTTCCCCTGTATAATGTATGTTTCAATGTTAAGCTTCTTAGCAGACAGAGAGGTGTACTCTCATCGTTAATCAGGGTGTTCCTACGTTCGTCACTCGTTATCGATATAACTACTTTTTCATTTAACAAATAAAACACAATCTACCGTGTTTGCACAGGCTTGTGCAAACCGAGGTGTGTTTGGGAGAATTCTAGAGCAGATCAGTGCGAACACGTAACAGTCTGTGCAAACACAGTATAGATGTGTTTTATTTGTTTTATAAAATAATATATTTTTTCGAAATAAAGTACAAAAACAAAAGATAAGCAGACGAAAAAACATAAATCCTTTATTGTCAAAATCGGATTATCAATACATATTGCACCAACCAATCAGAAAGCGCGAAATATGCCGGACTTTGATGATGTTTTTTTTTTTGCGAGTGTTTGAACTGACCAGCAAACTGTGGGCAAGAAAATGTCTCATTTTAATATGATTTAACCTCAAAAACGACAGTGCTGAACGAAACGTGGACAGAACCGATGGAGCAAGATTCATGCTTGAAAAGAACTCGCTAAGCTGACTGTGTTTGGGATATTTTGCATTGCCGAGAAGTATAGTTGTTTGAATTTGCCTGCTTCCTCAGTTGTTTTTTGACTGCTGGGATTGAGCTAGCTGGTTGGACTGCTGGGATGGAGCTAGCTGGTTGGAAGATTGCCCGAGAAGTTGTCCTAGCTTGCAAGTGACTGCTCGTTTCGGTGACCCGAAATAGCTCAGTATAATTTGGCAGTTAGACAGCCCTGCGTTTGACAACAGAGTGATGGCAGTTGGCCAAACACAATGATTTGTATAGCTCTTGGAGAGATTCTCGTTGACACTCAATTATTTCATCATATTTCCAAGCTTGTTTACGCGAGGTATTCATACCACCGGTTTTCATATCATCGAGCTGATTTTCATCAAATCCAGACGTTTTTTCTTAGGTGGATCACTAGCATTCTGTTATTCAAGTAAGTTCATTTCAAAGTTTTGAACATTATCATCGGTCATTTAAGTAAATTTTGTTAATGAAAATGTCGTACACTGAAAGTAAAATTAGTTTTAGGTTAAAAAGTCGATGAATTTTCCATTAATCTGGCAGGTCGTTACGTCATTTCCATGTTTTCACAGGCAAATGAAACACGGCTGATCAGCCAATCACAGCGCGCGCATTCTATTTAAATTGTTTTATAACTAGGCTCTCAACTACTTTCTAAACTAGGATTTCATTAACCGTTTTCTTTATATGATCTTTCTTGAATATCTGCAGAGAACTACCGACTAATCTTGATGATATGAGGAAACTATGCTTAATATTAAATGTCAAAATCTTAAGCCAATCGATTAAGCATATTCATTAAATTAGGACTAAATTAGACCGGGATCTTCAATTAGTACTCTTCAAATGATTCAGTTTCTGGGCTGTGAAAATAATTCAACTGATTTCGTATAAATTTGTGTTTACTTACACTCAAACACATAAATATCGCGCGTTATAAGATATTATTCTCCCTCGTTTATAACTATATTATTTCGATACAACTAGATAGCTTGTAGTTTAATTTTTACGTGGGTTGCAATGCATAATTATCTGTAAACTCGATATAAAAATAGTTACATCTCAGCTTGTAAAAACAGTACTAGTAAAAACAGAGAACCAGTCAGACCAGCTTGAATAAAGAACCGATACCAGCTTCTACCAAGAGAATCCTTTCCTACAGTTCACTCAGTGAAAGGGTTAAGCCGGGCAACGACTTTGTTATGATGGTGATGACGTCGATGTCATTGATGGAATGATCACTCTTGGCCACTGTAAATGTTCTACCTTCTGTACATGTCCAACAGTGGCCAAAATCGTTCGGCTTCTCACGTCGTGTTGTTGATTTGCATTGAGGTCGATTCCATGATATGATATCGATGCAGACACTTACGATTGTAATGTTTTGTTGTCGTGTTGATGATGATGATTGTGGTGATGATGATGGCGATGATGATGATGATGATGATGAAGACGATGATGACAATAATGATGATGATGAAGATGATGATGATGATGACGATGGTGATGATGAAGACGATGATGACGATGACGACGATGATGATGATGAAGACGATTATGATGGTGATGATGACGATGGTGATGATGATGATGATATGATGTTGATCGTTTCCCTAATGTCATCGTTCCTTTTACTTAAAGGCCATTTCCGTTCTTATTGTCGATTCCTTTCTCTGAATTTTTGCAATTGTATTTCAAACGATCGCCGGACATTAAGTTTGTGGCATCAAAACATTAAATATTGTGCAGTTCCATGGCGTACTGCTCATGTATAAAACAAAAAGGAACACCAAAAGAGGAACGTTCATAAAACTGTCCAAAGTAAAGCACTGTATTTACTGGATCCAAGAACAAAATAGCATAAGAAAGAGAGTAATCAATCCAAAACGGACTCGATATCACTGGCAAACATTCATCTATTCATCTATTCATTTATTCATCTATTTATCTATTCATTTATTCATCTATTCATTTATTCATCTATTCATTCATTCATCTATTCATCTATTCATTTATTCATTCATTCATCTATTCATCTATTCATTTATTCATCTATTCATCTATTCATCTATTCATTTATTCATCTATTCATTTATTCATCTATTCATTTATTCATCTATTCATTTATTCATTCATTCATCTATTCATTTATTTATCTATTCATTTATTCATCTATTCACCTATTCATTTATTCATTTATTCATCTATTCATCTATTCATCTATTCATCTATTCATCTATTCATCTATTCACCTATTCACCTATTCATCTATTCATCTATTCATCTATTCATCTATTCATCTATTCATCTATTCATCTATTCATCTATTCATCTATTCATCTATTCATCTATTCATCTATTCATCTATTCATCTATTCATCTATTCATCTATTCATCTATTCATCTATTCATCTATTCATCTATTCATCTATTCATCTATTCATCTATTCATCTATTCATCTATTCATCTATTCATCTATTCATCTATTCATCTATTCATCTATTCATCTATTCATCTATTCATCTATTCATCTATTCATCTATTCATCTATTCATCTATTCGTCTATTCGTCTATTCATCTATTCATCTATTCATCTATTCACCCTGAAGAACTGCAAGTTGAAGATCCGTGGATCCGTCGATACCGTCGATACCGTGATTAATGCAGTGACTAAGCACATGGATTTTCGAATGTCCGTGAGATTCTCGTGGTTTATTCACGGTATCGACGGTATCGACGGATCCACGGATCTTCAACTTGCAGTTCTTTTAAGAAGTAATAAACATCAAACGATATACAATCTTAACTACTTCGTACATTCAGTTATTATATATATTATATATTTATTAAATATATATTATATATAAATATATAATATATATATTATAATAATATATTATTATATTATATTATATTATAGTATAATAATATATTTATAAATACATTACCACCCTGAAGAACTGCAAGTTGAAGATCCGTGGATCCGTGTGATCCGTCGATACCGTGATTAATGCAGTGACTAAGCACATGGATTTTCGAATGTCCGTGAGATTCTCGTGGTTTATTCACGGTATCGACGGTATTGACGGATCCACGGATCTTCAACTTGCAGTTCTGATAAGAAGTAATAAACATCAAACTAATATATTTATTATATATATATTATATATATATATATATATAAATATATAATATATATATTATAATAATATATATTATATTATATTATATTATATTATATTATATTATATTATATTATATTATATTATATTATATTATATTATAATAATATATTTAAAAAAACATTACCACCCTGAAGAACTGCAAGTTGAAGATCCGTCGATCCGTCGATACCGTCGATACCGTGATTAATGCAGTGACTAAGCACATGGATTTTCGAATGTCCGTGAGATTCTCGTGGTTTATTCACGGTATCGACGGTATCGACGGATCCACGGATCTCAAACTTGCAGTTCTGATGTTGACTACCCTAATAAGTTTATCTATGCTGTAGGGCGTACTGTATTACTGTATTAGTAATACATGTACATGCATTGAGCGTCTTTGATTCATTAGACATATTAGACTGCGATTGTAGCACTGATTCAGCTCTCGATGGCCATTGGCATTTTCTGCACGTGGATATATATGACGTAAACATTACGTAATCCCTGGGAAGCGGAACACTATATAAGAACTGACAGCATTCAGACTGAACTGTTCATATGAACTTGGTAGTTCCAGAGAGAAGGTCTCCTTTTGCAGCAGAAGTGTAATCCATTTGCAGAAGATGTAAGTACAGTGGGCTTCGTCGTGTATTTGCTAATTTCTCGGTATAATCTTCTGGTAATTAATGATTCAATTTGATTCCTTTTCAGAACTTTGAGACTAACTATTCCCTGCAGGCCTGTTCATAAATCAAAACAAAGAAAACAAAAACAAGAATGCCCAGAGCTCAACATCCATCACGACAGCTGAATAGCAAGCAATCATCCATCACGCTCTGAGTGTGACATTCATCTTGGAAATAGCTGAATAGCAAAGCAATCAAGGATGCAGTAATTAGCTACGTAGTGCCAGCTGTACAACGACGCTTTTGCATAGTATCCGTCAAATGCGTATGGCGTGTCCAAGGAGATGCAGAAAGTATGAGAAGAGCCTGGGAACTGGTTTGTGACAAACGCTCTGAGTGTGACATTCATCTTGGAAATGTACCTGGTGTAGCATTTTTCTTTTCTGCGATATCATCTCGAGAAACGCAAACAAAGAAGGAAGGAAAAAAGACATCGGAACAGAAGGACTGTGCTGATGAAGAGGAGGATGATAATATCATGTCGAGCCAACGAACTTTGGGTGAAGCCTCCACATCAAGTACCATCAACACCGCGGTAGAAAAAGGCCGTCTGCCAGCAATTTCATATTGGGTAGCATTTGAGTCTCCCAATGGAGCTCCCATTTCCCTTGTGAGAATACATCGCCAACTATTAAAGTGCGAGGTGGAAATCGACACAAAAGTGCTGACGACACGAAATGGAGCGCCTGGAGAAATCGTAAAAAACCTTTGTACAGTATTGAAAGATCATAACTCTAGCTACATTGGAGACATTGTCAACGCTTCATTTCAGAGTTGTTTTATAGATGCCACCCAAGATATTGATAACAACGATGACCTTGACGACGTCGAAGAAGAGCTACGAGAATGCGCTTTGCGCTTTGTGCTTGTCAAGCCATCTTACGCCAAAGAGATGAAAAGCGTGGTACAATCTCTGGTACGTGCAGGCCTCCAGCTCGATATTGAAGGCATGGTTAGTGGAAACATCGAACTTGAAGATGCCAGTTGTGCCGTCCTAGCAAAAGAAATCACAACAGACCAATGCACCCAGCTGATTAATGACATTGAAATTCTAATGACAAGACTGGGATACGCCATGTATGAAGGTGCAGTTTACAGAAAAGTTCCACAATCAAGGTATATATATTTATATTTTTAAAATATTACTATATTTTTTAAATATTATTATTATTAATATTATTATATTTATATGTTTTGTTGAGGGCCACAAGTTCATCAGTAATAGTTTCACTGTCGCACTGTAGCTCAATAAATAAAGTTGATTATTTATTATTTATTATTCAGGTATACATACTCGTAGAAGTGCGACGTAAGTTCAATCATTGGCACATTAGAAGGGAACGAATCCTTCCGTTCAAGGCTGGTTAAGTTTGGGGAGAAGGTCAAAGAGCGTATAAAGAATCCAAAAAGCTAGCTCATTCGTCAAATCAAAGTCTTGCACGACTTGATAGAAGTAAAAGATGGGTGGTGTTTAAGTATTTCCAAACGAAGATTCATCAAAGAGCCAATATCTAAAGATCAAGTGGGAAAATTCAGGCCCCGTGCATACTTCCATTGCGACCACGACATACTTCCAGACGCCTAAGTTTTTCCGGGAAATCCTTGAAAACAGTCTGAGCAATGACCAGATAAAAGATTTCTGCAACGACTTTCTCAACTTATTGAAATTCCAAGGCAAACAACATAAGGAGAAGGTAACTTGTTTTGTTGTTGTTGTTGTGTTAGGCATGATAAAGAATTAAAAACAAAACAGCTGATACATTTACATATTGATATTTTGTGTATTTTCCCAACAGGTGCCTTGCCTTGTGGGTGATGCCAACAGTGGCAAGACCAGTCTATTTGCTCCCATACTTGGTGTAATACCACCATCAAAGATTGCTCGTGTGACCAAACAGAAGTCATTCAACAAAGCCATGATAGATGAGCAAACTGAAGTCATATTCGTCGATGAAGCCTCGGTAGACATCATGGACATCGACGATTGGAAAATCCTGACGCAGGGGGGCTGGACCGCCCACGATCGTAAGTTTTCTACAGCTAGAGGATTTGTCAATCGTTGCCCTATGCTCTTGACATGTCAAAAAGAGCTGAAATTCCCAAAAGAAGATCAGCCAGCGATGGATGCTCGCCTGAACATTTACCAGTTCAAACGTCTACCCAATAAAGACCCCATGGCACACGAGTGGCTTAAGACACATCCAGTAGAATGCATTACTTGGGCCATCAATCACGCTGGCGCCCTACCAGTCACAGAAACCAACGAAAGTTCAATTGAAGGTGATACTTGTTATTATAATACTACCGGTGCTTTAACCGATTTCGTTATGACGAGCACTTATTGAAAGGCTCTTCATTTTTTTTTCCAGACCGTCCAGGAGAACAGACCCTGTCCATAGAAGACGAGCAGGAACTCTACACGTTCAACTTAGACCAATGCGGCTTAGACGCAGACGACGCAGATGCAGAATACCAATCATCGCTACATGTAGAAGAATCGTCTGAGGTACACACAAGTTCTGAGTCTACAAGAACCGAGACCCTGCAAGAAAAGCTGAAGGAATTCCACCCCAAGAGTTTCGTGGCAGATTGTTTACCAAATTGGTTGAGCGCGCTGATGCAGCGTCTCGGATGGAAAACGAGACAATGCAAAGAATGGTCCAATCAAGGCGAAGGCGTTTGATAGAGGAAGGGATTGTAAATGAAGAAGAAGCCCTCGAGTTCATCCAAGACCCCATTCATGCTCTACCCACTCAAATACAGAAAAGAAGATACGAAGTTCTTGGGAGGGAAAAAGAGAAGAGAGTCGAGATGCTTGAGAAGAACGTCAATGATGTCACCAGTGTGTTCAAGAATCCCTGGGTTCTTCAGAAAGAAAGGGAAATGTTCGAATATTGCAAGGAAAGAGAACAATGCCACGATGTTGAAATGCGTAACACCCTCGAAAGCCTTGTAGAGATAACGGAAAACAAGTTAAAACAATTCCATGAGAAAAGCGGAACGATGCATAAGGAAGCAGTGAAAGAGAGGAAGAAGGTCGTTTTATCACTCGGTTATGTGTGCCAAGAGTTGGTCGAAGAAATTAAAAACGTGTACCATCGCCTACCGATGATTATGGGGGCATATATACAGATGACCCCACCAAGATCAGAGTTGGGAGATGCATGACGGAATCATCCCGGATAGTCCTCAAACACCATCGTGGAGTGCTAGAGAAACTACCTCGGTGGCAAGTCCTGAATTGGAACCTCCAAAAACACCATCGTGGAGTGCTAAGGAAACTACCTCAGTAGCAAGTCCTGAAATGGAACCTCCAAAAACACCATCATGGAGTCATAATCATAGTAGCGGTGTGATGACGAGTCCGTTTCGATTGACTAAACCGTGGTCAACACAACCAATTCTGGCAAGTCATTCAGATCACGCCACTTTTCTGAGTCAGAGAGGAAATGCAAGAAAGCGCGCCACTTCCATTAAGGTTACCCCGGTGAGGAAACGAGCGAAGAAGACGGGCAAAAGTGATGATCAAGCACAGAAGAAGACAATAACTAGTTATTTCTCAAGTCAAAGTTCAATGTAAGCAATGTAATTTGTCAATCAATCTCTTTCACACTATCAATTAAAGGTGATTATGGTAATCAGAACATGAAAATAGTTTATATCAAATACCATAATATAATATTCCTTATCACGTTTCAAACACATGAATAATTCATGAGCAGCACATCACCCCGAGCATTTGATAAAGATGATGTAATAAATAAATAAAATAATAATGTATACATGCCAATAGGAATCTAATATTGTAGAGTACGTTTCAGGTTCAAAAGTACAAAAAACCTCATGAATAATTCACGAGAAGAATGCCGCCTCGCAGTTTGGATAAAACTAGATCCTTCTCGTTCTTTAACTAAACAGTGCATAATCAAAATTGAGACAATAAAAGTGAATACCTATGTTTAGTGTTCCTTGTTGGACGTTGCAAACCTTCTTGAGGCTCGATTAAGTAGATAATTTGCTGTCCTTCCCCTTTGAAACTTGTATCTTGTGTCCCTCAAAATAACCGACCATTGTCCATACCCATGTTGTGTTATACCGGCTTTTAAGCACTCATCCTCTTCTGGTGTGAATAGTAACAGTTTATTTCTTCTTTCGATTTGTGACGTTAGAAGCACAAGGTGGGTCGAGCTTCTCGTCACTCTCATTACTGTCTTTTCTGTCGTTGCTCTGTAGATCTTTCTCAGGGGAAGTGTTTGTGCTATCGGACAGCCTAGAGCAAACGTCCCCGTCCAATTGGGATCCTTTTTCGCCCTGTAACTTCTTCAGACATGCGTGTGCTTTCGTAGCAACATCGCGAGATCGTCGCTTTTGGTAATGGACTTTGGCAACCACGGAACTGTGTTTTTGATCCTCGGTAATCATTTCTTGCTCGCTACTGGTAAGTTGTTCGTGACTTGCGGTCTCGACGATCTGACGGTATCTCGTCGGGTGAATAAACCGCTTGCCGGTAGCATCGAACACCATCTTGCTCATGAGTTTACCAATTTTACTGTGTTGTCCTCCTTTCTTGGTCACGAGAACATAGCCGCAGGTCGGTTTCAAAAGTGGACGAATGTACGAAATGTACGCGTCCAAAACGTGCATACTAGTGTCCGACAAATACAACGAGTCGAACCCAAAGCGTGCCGTTGTCTTGAACTTTTTCTGATCGATGAAACCCTCGTTGCCCTTGGCCGCTTCGATCATGTCCACCGTTAAATATTGATACGTCATTCGACGCGATCCTTTAACTTTGATAAACAAATACACGGCCAAGAACTTGGTGGCAAACGAAAGATCTGATGGAGTTGCTTTGTTAGGTCTTTCCTTGCACACTTTCGTCACAGTTTCATAACGTGGAAAGTGATAAGTTACCACGTGCAACAGCTCATCTAACGTAGCCCAATGTCCCTTGGATTCGAGTGTATCAATGTCCAGATCGCTGGTCCATTGAAGTCTCATCATTTTAGAAACTGTTCTGCGTGCTCGTTTTAGATAAACTTCTGTGGATGTTAAATTTCGCAATACTGCTTCTGAGGCCACTCCATGAACTTTTCGAAAATCGATCAAGTCACTAATGGATCCAAGTATCCAAGGCGACCAGCATGACCAAGGCCCCAATCACTCTGCATGGCATCAACAAATTTGAAGAGAAAATTCGGCCAACTCAAGCTAAAATCGACCATGTCCCAGGTCAAGTCTTCTTCTTCGTCGTCGTCTTCACAGCAAAATTTTAGATACTTGAAACTTCTTCGTACAATCTGTTGAGCTTGCCTTGTACTTTTGCATCCACCACCACTGCCAGTTAACCATGTTTCAAACTCTTTACCTAGCGTAGTCGTAATATCAAATGATGGAATGAGTTTTTTCAAGCACTGTTCTTTCTCGGGGTTTGCTTTGCCAGAAGGCTTTGATGTTGGTTCACTCAAAATGGGCTTGGAATCAAAGAAGTAAAACCAAGAATGCTTGTTTTTGACATTTTTTCTGCATCCTCTTTGAGTCGAAAAACCATCATGATCACACGTTAGAACAGGACAAGGGAACAAACCATCGTCTTCTTCTAAATGTAATCTTTTTGGTTTTGGTGATGCACCGTCTTTGTTTCGACCAGTCGATGTTCTTCACTCGTTTGCTCATTCCAGTGAAAGTGAATATACCAAGAACATTGCATTAGATATATAGTCTTATGTTGATCTCTAGAGACCAGAAACTTTATTTGGGCCAATCAGAATTGTCCACGTCATAGCATGTTCAGACAAGTCTGTTCTTGTTTTGCTGATTCAACAAAAAACGTGTCGAAACACGTTTGGGCACGTGCAGGCATGACTAATCATGTTCAAATCTGCCCAAACGTGCCTGAGCAAGTTTAGGCGATTTAATTTAAGAATTGGTTCATGCTTAGCGTGCGTCTATCGAGTTATGGATGCACGCGGGAAGTTTGGAGAGCACGAGAGAAGCGTAAGAGTTGCTCGAGGCGTAGCCGAGAGCAACTCTAGCTGCTCGAGTGCTCTCCAAACTTCCCAAGTGCATCCATAACTCGATAGACGCACAGCTAAAAGCATGAACCAATTCTTTTATAACATAGCGACGATAAAGAATGACGAGAACTTTTATTTCTGATTGAATGTTAAATTCTCTTATTGCGAAATTTTGATAAACAAACGTTCTGATTGGCTAATTACAATCACGCTAGACTGTCTTGACAAATGGACGTGACAGAAAATCGAGCAGAACCATTTTATCTCAACAAAAGTGTCATAGAAAACATTCAAGATATCAAACAGTTTAAAAGTAATAATACACAAATGGTTGTGGATATCTTGATTGAGTAAAAAGAAATCAGTCAAAGTCAACGGCCATCGCCATCGGCGGAGTTCATCGCACACAATTGCCCAAGAAATTGTGTCATGATCGTGGTTTTGGTTAAATGGCAAATATAAAACACTCCAATAATTTATAAACATTTTGTAAAATAATCCTGTATTTATTTTCCCCCCAAAACCGTGTTTATATATTTTTCCGAAGCAGTTTTCGCAAAATCCCGCGAGAAATTTTAAATTCGGGCACAGGCCCCAATCGGCCAATTCTCTTGAATTCTCAGCCTTTTTCAGTCAAACTTAATCGATCATCTAAGGGAGTCTGGGACCAGAAAACTTGGTTTCCCTGTGGAACAGAGGCTTGGGTACTAATGTTTTCAAAATGGCTACCAGAATTACTGTTTTTGTCGAGGAAAAGCTTGGCGAATTATCGGCATTTGCCTCGAGTCACGGCACTACGGACAAATGTCAACAACTCCAAAAAGGTGGTTCTTGGAATTGTATAAACACAAGAACAAGTTGTGGATTAGAAAGACCAATATAAATACAAGAAATCCCCGATGTACAATTTTTTCTCATGGACACTGGCGAGCAACAAGAAGACGATTTACTTCGTACGCTGACATTTACCGTACATCGGGAGGCCATTTTAGCACGAGTTCACATGAGAAAAGCTGGTTGATAAACACTACTTGTTGTGAAAATAAATGTAAGTCAAGAAACCTTATTCATTGAACTTTTATTTCCAGATGTACAAATGTTTCCTAAGTGTTTCGTATTTACAGCATGTCTCTACAAACCTGAGGACTTTACCGAATTTACTGTAAATTTGCCTGACCGGGAGGTCAAAATTCGACACGGTAGACTGAAAACTAGATGCTAATTAGATAATATCCCGGATATGACATCGAATTGTGTGCGATGTTGTATTCATAACGATGTTGACGTTTTGAACGGTGCAGTTGGTAAATATGGAGCCAAATGGATTTGCCGTGGTTTTGTCAGATTGAGTGACCACCAAGCTGTGATTTTGAACTTCTTTGTGGATAATAGTTGTATAATCACTCTCCGAGGTACCGGTTACCAGGCTTCTCGACAGGACTTCGCTGCAGTTTCGTAGTTGTGATGTAGAAGGACGAGTGTTGTAGTGTGACAAACTTTGTTCGTTCCTGTGGCCTGAGATCGCCATAATGTGTCGGTTTGGGATTCCTGCATTTGACCATAGAGTTATGGCTGTCGCCCTGACGCAGTGGTTGGTGTAGAGTTTTGATAGCTGTGCTTCTTCACTGATAGCTTTCATCATACCGTCAAGCTTGTTTACTCCGAGTGGACGCGCTTCATACCATACGTTGTCGCTGTCATCAACACTCCAGTTTCTTCTAGGATACTGAAAGAGTGAATCGCACTTCGGGTTTAACTTGGATATATACAACTCTAAGGCCTTGTATCCGTCATTTACGTCTTCCGCGTCTCGTACATTCTGGCGTACTTTTCTGTGCTTGAAACGTCGCCTACTCCACCGGGATGGTTCTTGGTGAGTTCGTCATGTGTCATTGTCACGAACTTTCGACCACTTGGATCGACTTCAAACTTGAAGCTGGATGGTTTCAGTTGTCTTTGTCCTTCTCTTCCTCTTCTACAAAAGAAAAGAACCACGTGAAACCATACGTTTCGAAGAAGTGCAAGTGGGTTGCTGAGTGCGAGGACTACCGAGGACTTCAACTTCAACAGGTCTTCGTTTTCAATGGCTGGTTTGTGTGTCACATTTTCTTTCCCTTGGCGCTTCAAACTGATAATTTGTGCATTCAACATCTCGTTTGACCTCTTAAACCGTGGGTCTGAGGACAACTTTATGCTTCTGTTTAGTGGTGGCGCATTGAGATATATTTCAAGGGAGTGACGAAAACCAAGGAGTGTTGATTTGCTATAGACTTCTCCAGATTTATTTCTGGCCTCCGCGTAAAATCTGCGAAGGTTTACATCGAGTTGGCCGATCGAGAATGCTTCAAGCGGTGTTTGTATTTGTTTCTCCTTACACCAAGCTGAATTCAAGATAAAATACATTTAATAGTAAGTACACTTTCATGTGTTTTTATCGACGAAAGCAAACAAAACAATGTTTTTACTGCAATTCTCAGTATTATACGAACTCAGACATTCAAACAGCTGGAACTAGGTTTTTCGCTGCCGTCAATCAAATTCAAAACTCAAACAAATTCAAATTCAACTAAATACATTCTTCGACCAAATGATACATAATTTAGCTCAAAATCATATTTGGTTTCCATTTGGTGGGTCTTCTGACTATTATTTTTAAGTTTACTGATTGTTTATGTTCGTTTGATAGCAACGAAAAACCAAGTTCCAGCCGACTGCTTGGTCTGAGTTCGCGTAATACTGAGAATCGCAGTAAATTGTCAGATTCCCGGGAAGATTGTACGGTTGTACGGTTTTAATATCTTGACCATTCTAGGTTACTGAATATCGAGTATCTTTATCATAATGTTAGTTAATTGAATAAATCAGTATTTAATAAATGTTTCACTATTAAAGCCTACCTTTAAATGTTCCCACAGACCAATTGGTGGTTTGTTTTGTTTTTGCTGAATGTCTGTCCGCCAGAATTTGTTGCATCTCGGACTCCGATAAATTAGCGAAACGCGACGACTTTGCTCCATTTACATTGTTATCGTTTTCAGGGACTAGAAATTCCATTCCGATCGAAAAAGTTAGGAAAACTTTCCATTTTCGTAATTAAATACCGACAGAGATTCGCACTTGAGAAAGAAAAAAATTTCTTCGTCGTGTGGCGACAACATTTGCACACGTCATTTGATGGAACACGGGCGTGCACCATCGAGTTATGGATGCACGCTCGCGCTAATGAATTTGATCGCGCGATAATATGAACTATGTTATAAACGTTCTTAGAGTTGTCTGTGCTCCACCCTTCGGTTATTTTATCCTACTGACTACCCTCTCCCCTTACAAGTAATAGTTTGCACATCAGACCATTTGGTGTCAAATTCACGATCGATCGGACTAAAACGTTCCCCTTTGAAGTCAGGAACGCTTTGTTCCTATGGCCAACAAAGAGGAACGCTTCGCCCTTTGAAAAGGAACAAAGTGTTCCTGTTAATAACCACACAGGAACACTTGTTCATATTGCTATCAAATGGGAACTATTTACACATAACAAGGAACCAATAAGTCCTATTTTGATTGTCACAATGGGAACTTTAGTTCCCTTGTGAGTTAATAGGAACGGTGATAAGGACCGCTTAGTCATAAAGAGAACACAATAATAATAATAACTTTATTATTTATTACAATGTTCTTATGTTGAGTGAAAAGGACCTCATTGTTCCGATAATATATTTTTGGGGTTCCGTTTGACACAAACTAGAAAGGAACAATTGTTCCTGGCCGCACTCCGCTTTTCTGTTCCTAATGTGCTCAAAGGAACTAAGTCAAAAACTTGCGGAACGTTCGATTACCAAACAATGAACTCTGTCGGCTGGAAAAATGGCTTTTTGAAATCGTTTTCACTGCAGTAGCTATCACGACACCATGAACAATATGCTCACCAAATTTGAAGCAATTTGCTTTTGTAAAACGTAAGAAAACAAGTGTCATCGATTTAGGGAAACGGTGATGATAGTTTCCCTAATGTCATCGTTCCTTTTACATTAAGTGTAAAATTCAATCCATTCATGAGACGCGTAGAAACGATAAAGGCATTTTCAAAGAGCTTAACGTCTGATCGACGCAACCGAATGTATTTCGTGCAATTCAGGTTACGACGATTCGATCATGAGGCATTTTTATAGTGATATCTCAAATTTCGTGCGGTCTAACTTTAATGGACCAACTGTACAAGTGTTCGTTCGTCGGTTGCTCTTTATTTACAATAAAAATTACAACTGAATATTTTAGTTTCAATACTTGCTTCATTTATCAGCCACTTCAAAAACAGTGGAGGGCTGGGAACGAGTTTTCATAATTAATCGAATTAAGAAATGAACATGTACAGCACATCAGAATTAGTAACTTTTAGGAGATCGATAGGGTTTGGACAAACAGCAACTGAACAGCAGACATTGATAGTACTGCAAAAATTACAGAGAAATGTATGGCTTCTCGGGACAAGCGTCCCTACTAAACGTGTATATTGACAGTCATGTTAATAGAAATCTAGACCACACGTGCGGACATGGGCAGGGCTCGCAGGAAGTCATACCTTTGGTTAGGATAGGCATTTCCTAGAGGGGGCACGCCCTCCAGTATCTATAGACCAGAATATCATTCAACTTAGGCATTCGAATCTTGCAAGCGCAGAGATAACAAGTATAGCTTTTAGCACATGTTCTAGCATTTTACTAGCACTTTATATAGCAGTATTTTTTGAGCAGTATGGCCTGTAAAGAAGAAAAACGAGAACCTCGGTGCCCAGGGTGTAAAGAGGTTTTATCGAATCATGATTGGGGAATCGCATCTAAATATTGTGAAGGCGAAACGATTATAAGCTCGCCCCGAAAGCAAGTGACCTCGCAGGACCGAGAGACTCCGAAGGAAAAAGCCACCGAAGAATTGGAAGAACTCGCAGAGGAGCTGGAAAGGTGGACATTAGAAGAAGAGACCGCCCGACTAAAGGCCAAGGCCGTTCAAATGAGAAGAGAAATTGAAAGGAAAAAAGCCAATGTGGCAGCAATAGAGCTAGAGCAATCAGAGGTGGAAAAACAACATGGCATGGAGCAAAAGCAACTACCAACTCCACTGGACGAACTACTTCAACCAAGCAACCAACATAGAACCACCCATAATTGGCCCACACCTTTAGGACAATGGCCAACAAGACAGTCAATGATGCCTCGAACACCAACACCAGGACTAGCCGTCGCAACAGCACCACAAATGACGTCTTCAGAGATGTTCCTCCAACCGGCAAGAATAGCTAAGGGTGAGAAGATACTAGTAATAGTAGATTTTGTAGATAACATAGTGCCTCATGAAGAAGAAGAAACATTAAGTGGGCACGGCACGGCGCGAATCATAGTCTCACATGGCCCCAAAAAGCCTAAACTAGAGAACGTGACAATGCAGCAGTGGGTCATTGCAAACACTAGAATATTTAATATACTCGTAAATTCAGGAAAATTAGCCACCACGGAAGATGTCCAACATTATTTAGCATACACGATAAAAATTATGGAATTATCAAACCGGTACGAGTGGAAATCAGTACTACTCTATGACAATGAATTTAGGAAAATCCAAGCCACTTATGACTACCCGTGGAGTTTCGACTCCAACCACTTACATACAGTCATGTTAACGACCATCGGGTCGCAAACAACGAAATCTAACCAACGCGATCGCTTACAATACGCTAATTTCACCACTGAAGTCAAAGTTATTTGCCGTAACTTTAATAGCCCACGCGGATGTACCCTAGTTAACTGTACCTTTAACCATTCTTGTAACCGTAAAGTATCAGGCAAAACATGTGGTCAGTCACACGCGGGACACAGTCATGGGAAACCCCAGAACTCGTCATTTAATGCGCAACAAAGCTGACTAACCAAAACTAACTGCAGTCAGGGACCTTTAAACCGCAATACATGGCTCATGGAACTTCAAAAGGACCAAGATAGCGCTTTTCTGTCAGATGGCATAATCAATGGTTTCCAATTAGCACCTATTGGAACTCACTTTGAGGAGATTAACATGGAGAATTACAAGTCAGCTACAAATCCAGTTAACAGAGATGTCGTAGAACATACTATTTGCGAAGAAATAGCAGAAGGCAATTATAATGTAGTAACGTCTGTTAAGCCTACAGTAATTAGCGCATTAGGAGCTATTCCTAAACCTAATTCTAAGGAAATTCGTATCATTCACGATTGCTCGCGCCCACATGGCCATGCGGTGAACGATTACATCACCACAAAAACCTTTAAGTTTCAAACGTTAGACGATGCTGTCGAATTATTGCAACCTAATTGCTATATGGCTAAAGTGGATTTAAAGCATGCATACCGCTCGGTACCCATTCACCCAGATAATTACAATGCGACAGGTTGTAAATGGCGTTTCAACGGTGATTCTAGATATACATATTTTTATGACACGCGGCTGCCATTTGGGGCAAAATCATCACCAGGTATCTTCCATAGGATCACGCAATCCGTTAGGCGCATGATGGCACGTAGGGGTTTTAACGTCGTGGTCTACCTTGACGATTTCCTGGTGGTCGGGGAAGACAAACCCCAATGTCAATTAGCCTACGACACATTAATTATTACAGGATCTTGGCTTTCGCTTAAGCGCTCATAAGCTAGTTCCTCCTACACAGCGCCTCATTTTTCTCGGGGTCCAGTTAGACAGTACCGCATGTACTATGAGTTTACCCCAAGACAAGCTAGCCGATTTGCAAGAACTACTCGTCCGGTTTAAGTCCATGAAACGCGCTAGCCGTAAGCAATTGCAACGCCTAGCCGGAAAGCTAAATTGGGCTTGTCGCACAGTGTACGGCGGACGAACGTTCTTGCGAAGAATATTAGATACTATGAACTCCCTAAGTAACACGGCCAAGCTGCAGCTAGACAAGAGTTTTCATTGCGACATTAACTGGTGGGTTAACTTTCTCAAGGTTTTCAATGGCACGCGTCTGTTCTTAAACCGAACTCCCACTATAGATGCTGTGACGGATGCGTGCCCCCTCGCAGCGGGGGGGTATTTCCGGGGTGATTGGTTTTATCATCACTTCGAACTAGATAGCCCAACTTGGGCTTCGCTACACATTAACCACAAAGAAACTCTAGCAATAATTCTAGCAGCCAAGCGTTGGGCTTCTCTCTGGGCAAATCAGCATGTCATTATCCATAGTGACAATCAAGCCGCTGTCTATATCATCAATAAGGGCACGACCGCTAATGAACTCATAATGGGACAATTAAGGGAATTGTTCTGGTTGTCGGCCACGTTTAATTTTAGAATAACAGCGGAATTCATCGAAGGAATCAACAATTCCCTGGCCGATGCGATATCGCGACTCCACGAAGCTAAACATGTCATCAACTTCTATAACTTTCTTACTAACCACTTGGATACAGAGAGTGTTAACGCAGTACCACTCGCAGATCATATGTCCGTAAGTAGCAGCCACGTGCTATGGCACAAAAGACCTTCATCAGGCACACAACACACAATACAGATTTAATCGGTCGGTGGCGCGCCTATGTCGCATGTCTGCTCATACAAGCCTTTCATTTTTATTTTTCCAGATTCTCGAGATCCTCTCCTAGCTACTCAATTAACAGCAGAGGTTCACAACTTTAGAACTCATGTATTTGCAGAATCCACAAAAACCACCTACAGCACACATCGCAATACGTATCTTCGTTTCTGCGATCGGATGGGGTATTGCCCAGTTCCGGTCCAAACATCACATCTCCTCCAATATGCAGCGTATCTAGCGAGATCGCTAAAGCCTACGTCTATTCGAAGCTATCTCAATATTATTGGAATTTTGCACAAGGAACTGAGGTTACCCAACCCGTTACTCGATAATTGGGCATTAAATCTTTACTTACTGGCATCAACAGAGTAAAAGGCGCGCCTCCCAACCCGAAACTACCCATCACAACTGACATATTGTTGCAACTTCATTCGACACTCAATTTCGGTGCTAGCTTAGACAGCTCCTTTTGGGCTATATGCTTGGTTGCTTTCTATGGTATGTTTCGTAAATCGCATTTGCTTCCGGCCTCATCACGAACATTCGATCCGTCCAAACAGCTAACGAAGTCAGATTTCACATTTTCACCCCTGGGGCATGCTCATCGCTATACGCTGGAGCAAAACTATTCAGTTTCGAGAGCGAGTTGTCGAGATTCCTATACCATGCATACCATACAGCAAGTTATGCCTACTACAGCAGCCACGGACGCGTTTAGATTCACCAGCGCTGCCCCACCATCGGCACAGGCCTTCGCCTGGGCAACTGGAAGCTCTCCTATTAATATAAATGCATTCACCTATAACATGTTCATATCCAAGTTTACGAACACACCCTTAAACAGCTAAATATTAATCCAAAGGATTATGCAGGACATTCGTTTAAATGTACTAAACATACCATGATTTATTTTTAATTTGTGAGATGTTTGGAAAGCCGCTGTTATACTCGTTCAATATCCAACT
>JAUJYZ010001306.1:0-76231 GCA_033675265.1 Actinostola sp. cb2023 | reverse complement strand
GTATACAGTCCACTACATTTGCCTAGGTCTAGTGTACTCTATCATGTACTCTATGTACTCCATTGTTTCTATGTACAGTCAGTCCATTACATGTGCCTAGGTCTAGTCTCATCATGTACTCTATGTACTTCATTGTTTACAGTCCATTACATGTTGCCTAGGTCTAGTCTCATCATGTACTCTATGTACTTCATTGTTTACAGTCCATTACATGTTGCCTAGGTCTAGTCTCATCATGTACTCTATGTACTTCATTGTTTACAGTCCATTACATGTTGCCTAGGTCTAGTCTCATCATGTACTCTATGTACTTCATTGTTTACAGTCCATTACATGTTGCCTAGGTCTAGTGTCATCATGTATTCTATGTACTCCATGTATACAGTCCATTACATGTTGCCTAGGTCTACTGTCATCATGTACTCTATGTACTCCATTGTTTACAGTCCATTACATGTTTGCCTAGGTCTAATGTCATCATGTACTCTATGTACTTCATTGTTTACAGTCCATTTGATGTTTGCCTAGGTCTAATGTCATCATGTACTCTATGTACTCCATTGTATACAGTCCATTACATGTTGCCTAGGTCTAATGTCATCATGTACTCTATGTACTTCATTGTTTACAGTCCATTACATGTTGCCTAGGTCTAATGTCATCATGTACTCTATGTACTCCATTGTATACAGTCCATTACATGTTGCCTAGGTCTAATGTCATCATGTACTCTATGTACTTCATTGTATACAGTCCATTACATGTTGCCTAGGTCTAATGTCATCATGTACTCTATGTACTTCATTGTTTACAGTCCATTTGACATGTTGCCTAGGTCTAGTGTCATCATGTACTCTATGTACTCCATTGTATACAGTCCATTACATGTTGCCTAGGTCTACTGTCCCCATGTATTCTATGTACTCCATTGTATACAGTCCATTACATGTTGCCTAGGTCTAGTGTCACCATGTATTCTATGTACTCCATTGTATACAGTCCATTACCATGTTGCCTAGGTCTAGTGTCCACCATGTATTCTATGTACTCCATTGTTTACAGTCCATTACATGTTGCCTAGGTCTAGTGTCATCATGTACTCTATGTACTTCATTGTATACAGTCCATTACATGTTGCCTAGGTCTACTGTCATCATGTACTCTATGTACTTCATTGTATACAGTCCATTACATGTTGCCTAGGTCTACTGTCATCATGTACTCTATGTACTTCATTGTTTACAGTCCATTACATGTTGCCTAGGTCTAGTGTCATCATGTACTCTATGTACTCCATTGTATACAGTCCATTACATGTTGCCTAGGTCTAGTGTCATCATGTATTCTATGTACTCCATTGTATACAGTCCATTACATGTTGCCTAGGTCTAGTGTCATCATGTACTCTATGTACTTCATTGTTTACAGTCCATTACATGTTGCCTAGGTCTAGTGTCATCATGTACTCTATGTACTCCATTGTATACAGTCCATTACATGTTGCCTAGGTCTAGTGTCATCATGTATTCTATGTACTCCATTGTATACAGTCCATTACATGTTGCCTAGGTCTAGTGTCATCATGTACTCTATGTACTCCATTGTATACAGTCCATTACATGTTGCCTAGGTCTAGTGTCATCATGTATTCTATGTACTCCATTGTATACAGTCCATTACATGTTGCCTAGGTCTAGTGTCACCAGTGTATTCTATGTACTTCATTGTTTACAGTCCATTTGATGTTGCCTAGGTCTAGTGTCACCATGTATTCTATGTACTCCATTGTATACAGTCCATTACATGTTGCCTAGGTCTAGTGTGACCATGTATTCTATGTACTCCATTGTATACAGTCCATTACATGTTGCCTAGGTCTAGTGTCACCATGTATTCTATGTACTTCATTGTATACAGTCCATTACATGTTGCCTAGGTCTAGTGTCACCATGTACTCTATGTACTCCATTGTTTACAGTCCATTACATGTTGCCTAGGTCTATTGTCATCATGTACTCTATGTACTTCATTGTTTACAGTCCATTACATGTTGCCTAGGTCCACTGTCACCATGTACTCTATGTACTCATTGTTTACAGTCCATTACATGTTGCCTAGGTCTAGTGTCATCATGTATTCTATGTACTCCATTGTTTACAGTCCATTACATGTTGCCTAGGTCTAGTGTCATCATGTATTCTATGTACTCCATTGTATACAGTCCATTACATGTTGCCTAGGTCTAGTGTCACCATGTATTTCTATGTACTCCATTGTTTACAGTCCATACATGTTGCCTAGGTCTAGTGTCATCATATATTCTATGTACTCCATTGTATACAGTCCATTACATTTGCCTAGGTCTATCTCATCATGTATTCTATGTACTCCATTGTTTACAGTCCATTACATGTTGCCTAGGTCTATGTGTCATCATGTATCTATGTACTCCATTGTATACAGTCCATTACATGTTGCCTAGGTCTAGTGTCACCATGTATTCTATGTACTTCATTGTATACAGTCCATTACATGTTGCCTAGGTCTAGTGTCATCATGTACTCTATGTACAGTCATTGTTTTACAGTCCATTACATGTTGCCTAGTCTAGTGTCACCATGTATTCTATGTACTTCATTGTATACAGTCCATTACATGTTGCCTAGGTCTAGTGTCATCATGTATTCTATGTACTTCATTGTTTACAGTCCATTACATGTTGCCTAGGTCTAGTGTCATCATGTACTCTATGTACTTCATTGTATACAGTCCATTACATGTTGCCTAGGTCTAGTGTCATCATGTATTCTATGTACTTCATTGTTTACAGTCCATTACATGTTGCCTAGGTCTAGTGTCATCATGTATTCTATGTACTCCATTGTTTACAGTCCATTACATGTTGCCTAGGTCTACTGTCACCATGTATTCTATGTACTTCATTGTTTACAGTCCATTAGATGTTGCCTAGGTCTAGTGTCATCATGTATTCTATGTACTCCATTGTTTACAGTCCATTACATGTTGCCTAGGTCTAGTGTTATCATGTATTCTATGTACTCCATTGTATACAGTCCATTACATGTTGCCTAGGTCTAGTGTCATCATGTACTCTATGTACTCCATTGTTTACAGTCCATTACATGTTGCCTAGGTCTAGTGTCACCATGTATTCTATGTACTTCATTGTATACAGTCCATTACATGTTGCCTAGGTCTAGTGTCATCATGTATTCTATGTACTCCATTGTTTACAGTCCATTACATGTTGCCTAGGTCTAGTGTCATCATGTATTCTATGTACTCCAGTGCTTACAGTCCATTACATGTTGCCTAGGTCTAGTGTCACCATGTATTCTATGTACTCCATTGTTTACAGTCTATTACATGTTGCCTAGGTCTAGTGTCATCATGTATTCTATGTACTCCATTGTTTACAGTCCATTACATGTTGCCTAGGTCTAGTGTTATCATGTACTCTATGTACTCCATTGTATACAGTCCATTACATGTTGCCTAGGTCTAGTGTCATCATGTACTCTATGTACTCCATTGTTTACAGTCCATTACATGTTGCCTAGGTCTAGTGTACCATGTATTCATGTACTTCATTGTATACAGTCCATTACATGTTGCCTAGGTCTAGTGTCATCATGTATTCTATGTACTCCATTGTTTACAGTCCATTACATGTTGCCTAGGTCTAGTGTCATCATGTATTCTATGTACTCCATTGTTTACAGTCCATTACATGTTGCCTAGGTCTAGTGTCACCATGTATTCTATGTACTCCATTGTTTACAGTCTATTACATGTTGCCTAGGTCTAGTGTCATCATGTATTCTATGTACTCCATTGTTTACAGTCCATTACATGTTGCCTAGGTCTAGTGTCATCATGTACTCTATGTACTCCATTGTTTACAGTCCATGTACATGTTGCCTAGGTCTAGTGTCACCATGTATTCTATGTACTTCATTGTATACAGTCCATTACATGTTGCCTAGGTCTAGTGTCATCATGTATTCTATGTACTCCATTGTTTACAGTCCATTACATGTTGCCTAGGTCTAGTGTCATCATGTATTCTATGTACTCCAGTGCTTACAGTCCATTACATGTTGCCTAGGTCTAGTGTCACCATGTATTCTATGTACTCCATTGTTTACAGTCTATTACATGTTGCCTAGGTCTAGTGTCATCATGTATTCTATGTACTCCATTGTTTACAGTCCATTACATGTTGCCTAGGTCTAGTGTCACCATGTACTCTATGTACTCCATTGTATACAGTCCATTACATGTTGCCTAGGTCTAGTGTCATCATGTACTCTATGTACTCCATTGTTTACAGTCCATTACATGTTGCCTAGGTATTTCAAGCATGGCTGCAATACGCAATTGATAAAAAGCATAAAGAAATTCGAATTACACAAGCATTGGAACAACGAAGAACAAGGTTAATCAAAAGTGGAGTCACTCAGTGGATCAAGGTAAGATCCGAAGTCTAAGATACAGACACATACAATACATACTGGCTACTAGTATACCACATGACTGGACACATATTCATTGACTTTTATAAAGTTTGTTCTTATTCCTTGTCCGACGTTATGACGATAATAAATAAATTGATTGATTGTGCACTCTCCCACCAATACAGTCCAGCAACTAGTAAGGCGATCTATCTATCAATATAGGTAGCATTTCATCTTGCTTCAGTAAGAAACCATTACGCCCAGGCCCGCCACATTCGTCTAGCACACAACATTCACCAGTATGTGTACAAGTGTGCGTTACACTGGAGACGATGGACGGCACAGAGAATTGCAGACAGATTACAGCAGCGGGACATACCAGCACACAACAGAACATGGAACACTAGACATGAAACACAAACATCTAAAGTAATCGAACCAATAGGGTAAGTAAATTCTGCCAATCTAGATCTCCTGCAACTATTGGATACAGTAAAAACCCGCATAAAAGAACCCCTATTTTTCCAAGTCAGGCTGAAATGGTTCTTATATATTGGGTGTCTAGTGAGAAATCAGGCTGAATAGGTTCTTAACAGGTTCTTATTTACAGGGCAAAGAACAGGTGTTCCTGATACAGTATGGTGTATTTCCTTACAATTTGTTTTAATTAGTGAACTATTGACCCTGAAAGGTCTAATATTCACACTAAACATTAACAACCCAACTGTATAGTAAATATAATATTTCTGCATATTCAACACCGACTGTACCTGTGTGTTCTGAGCTTTAGTCATTTTTCACATAAGAACCTGCTTCATTTGTCAGGCTGTACTGGTTCTTATATATTGGATGCTTAATTGGCTAAATTTCAGCCTGGAGGTTCCGGCTTAATCCGCAGTTTCTTATATGCGGGCTTTTACTGTATGGGGACAGAAACCACAGGTAGCCCAAGCTCACCATTTGAAGCTTTATATAGAGATTGTGCAGTGTAAATTTATTAAAAATCGAAAATACGATCAATCGTTTTTTAATTGTCTGTAGTTGTTCTTTGTGAGTTTATTTAACTTTGGGGGAAAATTTGGTGTCGCTACGATTAAAACTAAGCGAGTTATAGCTGTTTGAATTTTACCCTATGGTGTATAGCTATAACTCGCTTAGTTTTAATCGTAGCGACACCAAATTTTCCCCAAAGTTAAATAAACTCACAAAGAACAACTACAATCATTTTAAAAACGATTTATCGTATTTTCGATTTTTAATAAATTTACACTGCATAATATCAAGAGAAAATGAGGTAAGAGAAGGAATCCCTGGTACCCCATCATGTGCCCCGTTATTCTATTTTTAGATCGAAGCTATTTTTAGCTTTAGTTACCATGCCCGCGCAACCACTCTTGACTTGTAGAATTTTAAAATACTCAACCTTACCTTGGTTTTTCCTTTCAAAAACTTTTTATTTTTTGCCATTAAAAAGAAAAGCAAAAGACTACGCAGCTTCTGCTCCAAGATAACAAAGCAGTGGTCGCACGATTTCTATGATGTTTACATGCAAAGTCTGCACTGAATACAAATACAAAACTGAGCGAAACAATGTCGTCAACTCTCTGAGAAAAGGCCACAATTTAATTCTCTAATACCCCGTTCACACCAAACCTTGTTTAGTTAAACTGAGTTTATTCTCGCTTCTCTAATTCGAGGGCATTTGATTTCACAAGAATCAAACTACCTGGAATTTCTACTGTGCAACAGAAAGGACAGTTTACCAGCAGTTTTGTGCCAAAGGTTGCATAGCGTTTGTAGATAATTTCCTAAACCCGTTTAGTTAAACCACCTTAAACCATGTTTAAGCCTTGGTGTGAATGGGGTATAACACTACTGGTAATTACATTGTGGACCAATGGAATGATAGGATTTTACGAATACTCAGGCGAATTGAGCAAAATAAATAATTAAGGTGCTACAAATATAAACTACACAATTACGATCAAAGTCAAAGCAATCACGAAAACAAACTCTAAAGTTAAAGTGGTCTTACCGGCACTTGTATTCAACAATTACGAAGTCCAAGCGTTATTCTCAGGTTGGAAAACACGAAGGAAACTTTACAAGAGCCAACATCACCAAAACCTTGAAGCACCAGCCATATTGTGGACATGAAAATTTAATTCAACCATCTGCAGTCCTACAAGACTGCTACAACAAAACGACTCCTTGCACTTTTTAATATCGGTTTTCTCTGTCGAAGGACATGGCAAACTGAAGCTGTTTTCCTCTATTTAGAATCGTCTCAAGTGTCCCAAATTCACAATAATTTCAGTCAAATCCCAAAAGGATAATTTGGTAAAATCCTTTATTGAGTTTTCGAAGTAAAAATTTGTAAAATGTTCGAGAAAGTTGAGAAGATTTTCTTCGCTCACTCACTTCGCTCAATTTTGACTTTTCATATCAAAGCCGTGCGTAACGGCCTGCGCAACCTCGCCTTATATGATCTGACCAATCACGTTCCGTTCTAAAGATAGATTGATTCTAAAAATAGAATTAACGGGGCACATGATGGGTCAAGAGCCCAATACCAGGGATTCCTTCTCTTACCTCATTTTCTCTTGATAATATCTATATAAAGCTTCAAATGGTGAGCTTGGGCTACCTGTGCAGAAACTAAAGATGGTTGTGAATGAGACCACTGTGGCATAACAAATACACATGGAAAGGTCACCACGTAGCACTTATGAAACAGATAGAAATTAAGGAAAATTGCAATAAATTACCAATAAAAATCCTTCTGAACATTCGCCCAAGAAAGAAAATGGGCCCAAGTGCAGAATAGAAACCCCGATGGGATTCCAACCCACGACCTCTGGAACTATTTTTCTGTGTTATTTATACCATTTCTATCAAAGGCATAATACAATTGGATGTAGTGTTGATTTAACTTTGTTTCCAGAATTCCACCTGATCTCTTCAAAGCTCGGCCCAAACCCCGCGTACCTGACTACTTGAGAGCATCCTTTGATATATCATCGATAGGTGAAGATAAAACGCCATTATCGTCCACCTCCTTCAACCTTGTTCCTAAATCTCAGGAGAGTTTCCCAAGAGTGATAGAAGAGACTCCTTGCCCGCGCCCTCCACCACCACCACCATGTGAACAACTAGTTCCTCATCCACAACAGAGATCCTTGACAGACGATTCCATGGCTTTATTACTGTCATCGGATGGTGAGGGAGATGGTATGTACTGTTGCTATGTCATCGGATGGTGAGGGAGATGGTATGTACCGTTGCTATGTCATCAGATGGTGAGGGAGATGGTATGTACCGTTGCTATGTCATCGGATGGTGAGGGAGATGGTATGTACTGTTGCTATGTCATCGGATGGTGAGGGAGATGGTATGTACTGTTGCTATGTCATCGGATTGTGAGGGAGATGGTATGTACCGTTGCTATGTCATCAGATGGTGAGGGAGATGGTATGTACTGTTGCCATGTCATCGGATGGTGAGGGAGATGGTATGTACTGTTGCTATGTCATCAGATGGTGAGGGAGATGGTATGTACTGTTGCTATGTCATCGGATGGTGAGGGAGATGGTATGTACTGTTGTTATGTCATCGGATGGCGAGGGAGATGGTATGTACTGTTGCTATGTCATCGGATGGTGAGGGAGGTGGTATGTACTGTTGCTATGTCTTCGGATGGTGAGGGAGATGGTATGTACTGTTGCTATGTCATCGGATGGTGAGGAAGATGGTATGTACTGTTGTTATGTCATCAGATGGTGAGGGAGATGGTGTGTACTGTTGCTATGTCATCAGATGGTGAGGGAGATGGTATGTACTGTTGTTATGTCATCGGATGGCGAGGGAGATGGTATGTACTGTTGCTATGTCATCGGATGGTGAGGGAGGTGGTATGTACTGTTGCTATGTCTTCGGATGGTGAGGGAGATGGTATGTACTGTTGCTATGTCATCAGATGGTGAGGGAGATGGTATGTACTGTTGCTATGTCATCGGATGGTGAGGGAGGTGGTATGTACTGTTGCTATGTCTTCGGATGGTGAGGGAGATGGTATGTACTGTTGCTATGTCATCAGATGGTGAGGGAGATGGTATGTACTGTTGCTATGTCATCGGATGGTGAGGGAGATGGTATGTACTGTTGCTATGTCATCAGATGGTGAGGGAGATGGTATGTACTGTTGCTATGTCATCAGATGGTGAGGGAGATGGTATGTACTGTTGCTATGTCATCAGATGGTGAGGGAGATGGTATGTACTGTTGCTATGTCATCAGATGGTGAGGGAGATGGTATGTACTGTTGCTATGTCATCAGATGGTGAGGGAGATGGTATGTACTGTTGCTATGTCATCAAATTGTGAGGGAGATGGTGTGTACTGTTGCTATGTCATCAGATTGTGAGGGAGATGGTATGTACTGTTGCTATGTCATCAGATGGTGAGGGAGATGATATGTACTGTTGCTATGTCATCAGATGGTGAGGGAGATGGTATGTACTGTTGTTATGTCATCAGATTGTGAGGGAGATGGTATGTACTGTTGCTATGTCATCAGATGGTGAGGGAGATGGTATGTACTGTTGCTATGTCATCAGATGGTGAGGGAGATGGTATGTACTGTTGCTATGTCATCAGATGGTGAGGAAGATGGTATGTACTGTTGCTATGTCATCAGATGGTGAGGGAGATGGTATGTACTGTTGCTATGTCATCAGATTGTGAGGGAGATGGTATGTACTGTTGCTATGTCATCAGATGGTGAGGGAGATGGTATGTACTGTTGCTATGTCATCGGATGGTGAGGGAGATGGTATGTACTGTTGCTATGTCATCGGATGGTGAGGGAGATGGTATGTACTGTTGCTATGTCATCAGATTGTGAGGGAGATGGTATGTACTGTTGCTATGTCATCGGATGGTGAGGGAGGTGGTGTGTACTGTTGCTATGTCATCAGATTGTGAGGGAGAGATGGTATGTACTGTTGCTATGTCATCGGATGGTGAGGGAGATGGTGTGTACTGTTGCTATGTCATCAGATGGTGAGGGAGATGATGTGTACTGTTGCTATGTCATCGGATGGTGAGGGAGATGGTATGTACTGTTGCTATGTCATCGGATGGTGAGGGAGATGGTATGTACTGTTGCTATGTCATCAGATGGTGAGGGAGATGATGTGTACTGTTGCTATGTCATCGGATGGTGAGGGAGATGGTATGTACTGTTGCTATGTCATCGGATGGTGAGGGAGATGGTGTGTACTGTTGCTATGTCATCAGATGGTGAGGGAGATGATGTGTACTGTTGCTATGTCATCGGATGGTGAGGGAGATGGTATGTACTGTTGCTATGTCATCAGATTGTGAATTAGATGGTATGTACTGTTGCTATGTCATCAGATGGTGAGGGAGATGGTATGTACTGTTGCTATGTCATCAGATTGTGAGGGAGATGGTATGTACTGTTGCTATGTCATCGGATGGTGAGGGAGGTGGTATGTACTGTTGCTATGTCATCAGATTGTGAATTAGATGGTATGTACTGTTGCTATGTCATCAGATGGTGAGGGAGATGGTATGTACTGTTGCTATGTCATCAGATTGTGAGGGAGATGGTATGTACTGTTGCTATGTCATCGGATGGTGAGGGAGGTGGTATGTACTGTTGCTATGTCATCAGATTGTGAATTAGATGGTATGTACTGTTGCTATGTCATCGGATGGTGAGGGAGATGGTATGTACTGTTGCTATGTCATCAGATGGTGAGGGAGATGGTATGTACTGTTGCTATGTCATCGGATGGTGAGGGAGATGGTATGTACTGTTGCTATGTCATCAGATTGTGAAGGAGATGGTATGTACTGTTGCTATGTCATCGGATGGTGAGGGAGATGGTATGTACTGTTGCTATGTCATCAGATGGTGAGGGAGATGGTATGTACTGTTGCTATGTCATCGGATGGTGAGGGAGATGGTATGTACTGTTGCTATGTCATCAGATTGTGAGGGAGATGGTATGTACTGTTGCTATGTTATCAGATTGTGAGGGAGATGGTATGTACTGTTGCTATGTCATCGGATGGTGAGGGAGGTGGTATGTACTGTTGCTATGTCATCGGATGGTGAGGGAGATGGTATGTACTGTTGCTATGTCATCAGATTGTGAGGGAGATGGTATGTACTGTTGCTATGTCATCAGATGGTGAGGGAGATGGTATGTACTGTTGCTATGTCATCAGATGGTGAGGGAGATGATGTGTACTGTTGCTATGTCATCGGATGGTGAGGGAGATGGTATGTACTGTTGCTATGTCATCAGATGGTGAGGGAGATGGTATGTACTGTTGCTATGTCATCAGATTGTGAGGGAGATGGTATGTACTGTTGCTATGTCATCAGATTGTGAGGGAGATGGTATGTACTGTTGCTATGTCATCGGATGGTGAGGGAGATGGTATGTACTGTTGCTATGTCATCAGATTGTGAGGGAGATGGTATGTACTGTTGCTATGTCATCAGATTGTGAGGGAGATGGTATGTACTGTTGCTATGTCATCAGATTGTGAGGGAGATGGTATGTACTGTTGCTATGTCATCGGATGGTGAGGGAGATGGTGTGTACTGTTGCTATGTCATCAGATTGTGAATTAGATGGTATGTACTGTTGCTATGTCATCGGATGGTGAGGGAGATGGTATGTACTGTTGCTATGTCATCAGATTGTGAGGGAGATGGTATGTACTGTTGCTATGTTATCAGATTGTGAGGGAGATGGTATGTACTGTTGCTATGTCATCGGATGGTGAGGGAGATGGTATGTACTGTTGCTATGTCATCAGATTGTGAGGGAGATGGTATGTACTGTTGCTATGTCATCAGATTGTGAGGGAGATGGTATGTACTGTTGCTATGTCATCGGATGGTGAGGGAGATGGTGTGTACTGTTGCTATGTCATCAGATTGTGAATTAGGATGGTGAATGGAGATGGTATGTACTATGGTATGTACTGTTGCTATGTCATCGGATGGTGAGGGAGATGGTATGTACTGTTGCTATGTCATCAGATTGTGAGGGAGATGGTATGTACTGTTGCTATGTTATCAGATTGTGAGGGAGATGGTATGTACTGTTGCTATGTCATCAGATGGTGAGGGAGATGATGTGTACTGTTGCTATGTCATCGGATGGTGAGGGAGATGGTATGTACTGTTGCTATGTCATCAGATGGTGAGGAAGATGGTATGTACTGTTGCTATGTCATCAGATGGTGAGGGAGATGGTATGTACTGTTGCTATGTTATCAGATTGTGAGGGAGATGGTATGTACTGTTGCTATGTCATCGGATGGTGAGGGAGATGGTATGTACTGTTGCTATGTCATCAGATTGTGAGGGAGATGGTATGTACTGTTGCTATGTTATCAGATTGTGAGGGAGATGGTATGTACTGTTGCTATGTCATCAGATGGTGAGGGAGATGGTATGTACTGTTGCTATGTCATCAGATGGTGAGGGAGATGGTATGTACTGTTGCTATGTCATCAGATGGTGAGGGAGATGGTATGTACTGTTGCTATGTCATCAGATTGTGAGGGAGATGGTATGTACTGTTGCTATGTCGTCAGATTGTGAGGGAGATGGTATGTACTGTTGCTATGTCATCGGATGGCGAGGGAGATGGTATGTACTGTTGCTATGTCATCGGATGGTGAGGAGGGAGATGGTATGTACTGTTGCTATGTCATCAGATGGTGAGGGAGATGGTATGTACTGTTGCTATGTCATCAGATTGTGAGGGAGATGGTATGTACTGTTGCTATGTCGTCAGATTGTGAGGGAGATGGTATGTACTGTTGTTATGTCATCGGATGGCGAGGAAGATGGTATGTACTGTTGCTATGTCATCGGATGGTGAGGGAGGTGGTATGTACTGTTGCTATGTCATCGGATGGTGAGGGAGATGGTATGTACTGTTGCTATGTCATCGGATGGTGAGGGAGGTGGTATGTACTGTTGCTATGTCATCGGATGGTGAGGGAGATGGTATGTACTGTTGCTATGTCATCGGATGGTGAGGGAGATGGTATGTACTGTTGCTATGTCATCAGATTGTGAGGGAGATGGTATGTACTGTTGCTATGTCATCGGATGGTGAGGGAGATGGTGTGTACTGTTGCTATGTCATCAGATGGTGAGGGAGATGGTATGTACTGTTGCTATGTCATCAGATGGTGAGGGAGATGGTATGTACTGTTGCTATGTCATCAGATGGTGAGGGAGATGGTATGTACTGTTGCTATGTCATCAGATTGTGAGGGAGATGGTATGTACTGTTGCTATGTCGTCAGATTGTGAGGGAGATGGTATGTACTGTTGTTATGTCATCGGATGGCGAGGGAGATGGTATGTACTGTTGCTATGTCATCGGATGGTGAGGGAGGTGGTATGTACTGTTGCTATGTCATCGGATGGTGAGGGAGATGGTATGTACTGTTGCTATGTCATCGGATGGTGAGGGAGATGGTATGTACTGTTGCTATGTCATCAGATTGTGAAGGAGATGGTATGTACTGTTGCTATGTCATCGGATGGTGAGGGAGATGGTGTGTACTGTTGCTATGTCATCAGATGGTGAGGGAGATGGTATGTACTGTTGCTATGTCATCAGATGGTGAGGGAGATGGTATGTACTGTTGCTATGTCATCAGATTGTGAGGGAGATGGTATGTACTGTTGCTATGTCATCGGATGGTGAGGGAGATGGTATGTACTGTTGCTATGTCATCAGATTGTGAGGGAGATGGTATGTACTGTTGCTATGTCATCGGATGGTGAGGGAGATGGTATGTACTGTTGCTATGTCATCAGATTGTGAATTAGATGGATGGTATGTACTGTTGCTATGTCATCGGATGGTGAGGGAGATGGTATGTACTGTTGCTATGTCATCAGATTGTGAGGGAGATGGTATGTACTGTTGCTATGTCATCATGTCATCAGATTGTGAGGGAGATGGTATGTACTGTTGCTATGTCATCGGATGGTGAGGGAGATGGTATGTACTGTTGCTATGTCATCAGATGGTGAGGGAGATGGTATGTACTGTTGCTATGTCATCAGATGGTGAGGGAGATGGTATGTACTGTTGCTATGTCATCAGATTGTGAGGGAGATGGTATGTACTGTTGCTATGTCATCGGATGGTGAGGGAGATGGTATGTACTGTTGCTATGTCATCAGATGGTGAGGGAGATGGTATGTACTGTTGCTATGTCATCAGATTGTGAGGGAGATGGTATGTACTGTTGCTATGTCGTCAGATTGTGAGGGAGATGGTATGTACTGTTGTATGTCATCGGATGGCGAGGGAGATGGTATGTACTGTTGCTATGTCATCGGATGGTGAGGGAGGTGGTATGTACTGTTGCTATGTCATCGGATGGTGAGGGAGATGGTATGTACTGTTGCTATGTCATCGGATGGTGAGGGAGATGGTATGTACTGTTGCTATGTCATCAGATTGTGAAGGAGATGGTATGTACTGTTGCTATGTCATCGGATGGTGAGGGAGATGGTGTGTACTGTTGCTATGTCATCAGATGGTGAGGGAGATGGTATGTACTGTTGCTATGTCATCAGATGGTGAGGGAGATGGTATGTACTGTTGCTATGTCATCAGATTGTGAGGGAGATGGTATGTACTGTTGCTATGTCATCGGATGGTGAGGGAGATGGTATGTACTGTTGCTATTTCATCGGATGGTGAGGGAGATGGTATGTACTGTTGCTATGTCATCAGATGGTGAGGGAGATGATGTGTACTGTTGCTATGTCATCGGATGGTGAGGGAGATGGTATGTACTGTTGCTATGTCATCAGATGGTGAGGGAGATGGTATGTACTGTTGCTATGTCATCGGATGGTGAGGGAGATGGTATGTACTGTTGCTATGTCATCAGATGGTGAGGGAGATGGTATGTACTGTTGCTATGTCATCAGATGGTGAGGGAGATGGTATGTACTGTTGCTATGTCATCAGATGGTGAGGGAGATGGTATGTACTGTTGCTATGTCATCAAATTGTGAGGGAGATGGTGTGTACTGTTGCTATGTCATCAGATTGTGAGGGAGATGGTATGTACTGTTGCTATGTCATCAGATGGTGAGGGAGATGATATGTACTGTTGCTATGTCATCAGATGGTGAGGGAGATGGTATGTACTGTTGCTATGTCATCAGATTGTGAGGGAGATGGTATGTACTGTTGCTATGTCATCAGATGGTGAGGGAGATGGTATGTACTGTTGCTATGTCATCAGATGGTGAGGGAGATGGTATGTACTGTTGCTATGTCATCAGATGGTGAGGAAGATGGTATGTACTGTTGCTATGTCATCAGATGGTGAGGGAGATGGTATGTACTGTTGCTATGTCATCAGATGGTGAGGGAGATGGTGTGTACTGTTGCTATGTCATCGGATGGTGAGGGAGATGGTATGTACTGTTGCTATGTCATCAGATTGTGAGGGAGATGGTATGTACTGTTGCTATGTCATCGGATGGTGAGGGAGATGGTATGTACTGTTGCTATGTCATCAGATTGTGAGGGAGATGGTATGTACTGTTGCTATGTCATCGGATGGTGAGGGAGATGGTGTGTACTGTTGCTATGTCATCAGATGGTGAGGGAGATGGTATGTACTGTTGCTATGTCATCAGATGGTGAGGGAGATGGTATGTACTGTTGCTATGTCATCAGATGGTGAGGGAGATGGTATGTACTGTTGCTATGTCATCAGATTGTGAGGGAGATGGTATGTACTGTTGCTATGTCGTCAGATTGTGAGGGAGATGGTATGTACTGTTGTTATGTCATCGGATGGCGAGGGAGATGGTATGTACTGTTGCTATGTCATCGGATGGTGAGGGAGGTGGTATGTACTGTTGCTATGTCATCGGATGGTGAGGGAGATGGTATGTACTGTTGCTATGTCATCGGATGGTGAGGGAGATGGTATGTACTGTTGCTATGTCATCAGATTGTGAAGGAGATGGTATGTACTGTTGCTATGTCATCGGATGGTGAGGGAGATGGTGTGTACTGTTGCTATGTCATCAGATGGTGAGGGAGATGGTATGTACTGTTGCTATGTCATCAGATGGTGAGGGAGATGGTATGTACTGTTGCTATGTCATCAGATTGTGAGGGAGATGGTATGTACTGTTGCTATGTCATCGGATGGTGAGGGAGATGGTATGTACTGTTGCTATTTCATCGGATTGTGAGGGAGATGGTATGTACTGTTGCTATGTCATCAGATTGTGAGGGAGATGGTATGTACTGTTGCTATGTCATCGGATGGTGAGGGAGATGGTATGTACTGTTGCTATGTCATCGGATGGTGAGGGAGATGGTATGTACTGTTGCTATGTCATCAGATTGTGAGGGAGATGGTATGTACTGTTGCTATGTTATCAGATTGTGAGGGAGATGGTATGTATGTACTGTTGCTATGTCATCGGATGGTGAGGGAGATGGTATGTACTGTTGCTATGTCATCAGATGGTGAGGGAGATGATGTGTACTGTTGCTATGTCATCGGATGGTGAGGGAGATGGTATGTACTGTTGCTATGTCATCAGATGGTGAGGGAGATGGTATGTACTGTTGCTATGTCATCAGATTGTGAGGGAGATGGTATGTACTGTTGCTATGTTATCAGATTGTGAGGGAGATGGTATGTACTGTTGCTATGTCATCGGATGGTGAGGGAGATGGTATGTACTGTTGCTATGTCATCAGATGGTGAGGGAGATGATGTGTACTGTTGCTATGTCATCGGATGGTGAGGGAGATGGTATGTACTGTTGCTATGTCATCAGATGGTGAGGGAGATGGTATGTACTGTTGCTATGTCATCAGATGGTGAGGGAGATGGTATGTACTGTTGCTATGTCATCAGATGGTGAGGGAGGTGGTATGTACTGTTGCTATGTCATCAGATGGTGAGGGAGATGGTATGTACTGTTGCTATGTCATCAGATGGTGAGGGAGATGGTATGTACTGTTGCTATGTCATCGGATGGTGAGGGAGATGGTGTGTACTGTTGCTATGTCATCAGATGGTGAGGGAGATGGTATGTACTGTTGCTATGTCATCAGATGGTGAGGGAGATGGTATGTACTGTTGCTATGTCATCAGATGGTGAGGGAGATGGTATGTACTGTTGCTATGTTATCAGATGGTGAGGGAGATGGTATGTACTGTTGCTATGTCATCAGATGGTGAGGGAGATGGTATGTACTGTTGCTATGTCATCAGATGGTGAGGGAGATGGTATGTACTGTTGCTATGTCATCAGATGGTGAGGGAGATGGTATGTACTGTTGCTATGTCATCAGATAGTGAGGGAGATGGTGTGTACTGTTGCTATGTCATCAGATGGTGAGGGAGATGGTATGTACTGTTGCTATGTCATCAAATGGTGAGGGAGATGGTGTGTACTGTTGCTATGTCATCAGATGGTGAGGGAGATGATATGTACTGTTGCTATGTCATCAGATGGTGAGGGAGATGGTATGTACTGTTGCTATGTCATCAGATTGTGAGGGAGATGGTATGTACTGTTGCTATGTCATCAGATGGTGAGGGAGATGGTATGTACTGTTGCTATGTCATCAGATGGTGAGGGAGATGGTATGTACTGTTGCTATGTCATCAGATGGTGAGGAGATGGTATGTACTGTTGCTATGTCATCAGATGGTGAGGGAGATGGTATGTACTGTTGCTATGTCATCAGATGGTGAGGGAGATGGTGTGTACTGTTGCTATGTCATCGGATGGTGAGGGAGATGGTATGTACTGTTGCTATGTCATCAGATGTGAGGGAGATGGTATGTACTGTTGCTATGTCATCAGATGGTGAGGGAGATGGTATGTACTGTTGCTATGTCATCAGATGGTGAGGGAGATGGTATGTACTGTTGCTATGTCATCAGATGGTGAGGAAGATGGTATGTACTGTTGCTATGTCATCAGATGGTGAGGGAGATGGTATGTACTGTTGCTATGTCATCAGATGGTGAGGGAGATGGTGTGTACTGTTGCTATGTCATCGGATGGTGAGGAAGATGGTATGTACTGTTGCTATGTCGTCAGATGGTGAGGGAGATGGTATGTACTGTTGCTATGTCATCGGATGGTGAGGGAGATGGTATGTACTGTTGCTATGTCATCAGATTGGTGAGGGAGATGGTATGTACTGTTGCTATGTCATCGGATGGCGAGGGAGATGATCTATGCTGTTTCTAGTGAACCTTGTATATACAGTTATATGTCTAATTCGACATTATAATCCCCTTCCTAGTACCACTGCTTCCCAGACACAAGTCTGCCATCGTCACGCCAAAGTTGTTGCCACCTTCTTCCTTTAAAATTCCGAGCAGAAGCCAAGAAAATAACAAAACTCCAATTAATCAAGGTATTAAGCTATTTTGAGAACGTGTGTGGATAGAACCGTTGGATGGATGGCTTTTAATGATTTGTTCTTATCCTCGTGCCTTTCATCCTGACAATGTTTCTGCAATAGGCCACTTGCACTAAGAGGTCACGTGATCCAAACCCCCTTTCATCGAACAGTAGTGTCAAAATGAACTCCACAAATGAAAAGAGCATCTCGAAATTAGTAAAAGGACGAATTTTCAGCTCACAACATGTGACACAGGAGAAATGACATTGAAAATAAAATTGATCGTTTTCTAAGATTTTGTTTGGAAAATGCACAACAAAATCTTAAAAAAACGATCGATTTTACTTTTTTAGTCATTTCTTCTGTGTCAGACATTATGCGCTGAAACTTCGCCCTTTTGCTAATTTCGAGCTGGTCTTTCAGTTCATTTCTGGAGTTCATTTTGGCACGCTGTTCGATTTATTGGAGGTACGGTCACGTGACCTCTTAGTGCAAGTCGCCTATTAGGTCTCTAGGTATCAACTACTAAGCTATAGGATTCCATTGTTTCTTCTTGAGGAGATTATCGATACAATTGTATCAATAGCATTTCTTTGTTTTTAGGTGACAACCAATCAAGTCATGACACACCCTGCCTACTAACTGACGCTGATGTCAAGGCTGAAATATTCGAGGCCAGGAAGAAACTCCAAGAGCATTACAACCTGAAGCTACGCTACAGGTATTTAATTATGTATGGATACCAAAAAGGCTCGTTTACACAGTCAATCACAAGCCAATTTTTGTTGAATTCGAACAAGCGTATTGGCTATTTTTTGTCGTTTGTTGTTGAGTTAGCTTATATCTTTAGCTTTAAATTAATTAATTATTTGTACATATTTACATATTTATTTATGTTTTATTTTTTTAATTTTAGTAGCGAGTGTGTTAAATAAAAGTGAGTGTGTTAATTACTCGGCGTGGACTGCCTGTGGCAGACGCCGAGTTCTAAGGTGGCTGGACTGGGTTTTTAGGTGGCGTTACCTTCCATGTTTGAACGGAAAATTCGTTGCTGCTGACAAGCTAATTTAAAATCAATTTTTTGTACCAAGTCTAGAGATAGATTAAAGTTTGCCATGATATATGTTTGATCATGATCGGAGTTATTCTAGCGCCAAAATGACGTTATTACGCTTTTTGAATAAATTCGATTTTCAGAGAGAGTAGAGTTTTGTTTAAAAAATTGTCTTCAAAACATATAGTTCACATGGTCGTCTTCAAGTTTACGAAGTTTCGATGATTTCTATGGAAGCGTTTGCAAATAGATCGAATCGGAACTTTTTGGTAACGAATTTGTAAACAATCCTAAACAATTGTGTCGGATGCCCGAAAACTTCGCTTTACGGACTATAAGTAAACTTCCTTTGAGCTCATATTGTTCTGCAACCTTTTCGGGATTCCTTTTAGGAAACGGAAAGAAATCGCTTCATTCGATTTCGAAAAATACGAGTTCCAGTAAAGATATGCATTTTGTCTTTTGTCAAGGATTTCACTTGTCTTTACTGAAAGGGGTAAAACTGAAAAATCCGGTGATGAATTTTTCTCTAACTACCAAGTCAATTAGTTTAGATAGCACATTCATCAACCCTGAAGTTTCAAGTTCATTGAAATACTTTAACACGGTCAAATATTTTTTCTCAAATCCGAAGACTTTTGCATGCCCATTTCCAGAATATGACAACCGCATCTTATTTGTGTTATGTTTTCTTTGTCATGCATCTCTATTGTACAGCATACTTGCTAAAGTTGTGCATTCCAACACACCATGCATTCCATGCACCGCCTGATTGCCTTCCGAATCCCTTCGATATCTCGGATATGGGCATTGTCACACAATTGTATTATATTATTATATTATCATACTCGACGGGACTCGGAAGGTAGTCAGGCGGTGCATGGAATGCATGGTGTGTTGGAATGCACAACTTTAGCAAGTATTCTGTACAATAGAGATGCATGACAAAGAAAACATAACACAACTAGATGCGGTTGTCATATTCTGGAAATGGGCATGCAAAAGTCTTCGGATTTGAGAAAAAATATTTGACCGTGTTAAAGTGTTTCAATGAACTTAAAACTTCAGAGTTGATGAATGTGCTATCTAAACTAATTGACTTGGTAGTTAGAGAAAAATTCATCACCGGATTTTTCAGTTTTACCCCTTTCAGTAAAGACAAGTGAAATCCTTGACAAAAGACAAAATGCATATCTTTACTGGAACTCGTATTTTTCGAAATCGAATGAAGCGATTTCTTTCCGTTTCCTAAAAGGAATCCCGAAAAGGTTGCAGAACAATATGAGCTCAAAGGAAGTTTACTTATAGTCCGTAAAGCGAAGTTTTCGGGCACCCGACACAATTGTTTAGGATTGTTTACAAATTCGTTACCAAAAAGTTCCGATTCGATCTATTTGCAAACATTTCCATAGAAATCATCGAAACTTCGTAAACTTGAAGACGACCATGTGAACTTTATGTCTTGAAGACAATTTTTTAAACAAAACTCTACTCTCTCTGAAAATCGAATTTATTCAAAAAGCGTAATAACGTCATTTTGGCGCTAGAATAACTCCGATCATGATCAAACAGTATCATGGCAAACTTTAATCTATCTCTAGACTTGGTACAAAAAATTTATTTTAAATTAGCTTGTCAGCAGCAACGAATTTTCCGTTCAAACATGGAAGGTAACGCCACCCTAAAAACCCAGTCCAGCCACCTTAAGGTGGTTCCCGCATAATGAATGACCGGTTTGCCGTATTTTTTAACTCGCTCGCTTTGCGTTGCGTCAATATTGCTTGGATTTTATTGTGCTTAACACAAATACTGCTTTTGGACGGTTTATTCAAAATTATCATTGTAAGCCGCGTTTGTGAATGCCAGCTGATATTCAAACGACACTATTTTCACTAAAACTGCTGCCAAACGGTTTTCCCTCGTACGATTTTTTTTAAACTTCGTGAACGACCTTTTAAGGTCCCTAGTAATGTTCTGACGAGGTAAGAAGGAAATTGATCGAGCCGAAGAAACATAACATCGTTGTGAAATAAAATATACTACTGTTATATTAGGACCGTCAAGCAACGACGAGATGAGCTTGTTATGACAGATGATCCAAGTTGTACAGACATTTCAAGACAGCTGACTGAGGCAAGTATACCAGAAGTAAATAAATAGCAGCGTGTCCATCTTTGCTGTGTAACCAAGCTTATTGACGTACAGTGCGATCTTACAAATTGTAGAGGTAGATCAGACACACGTTGAAATTGTGCGAATGCGGGCGATATTGCGCGCAATGCTGCAGCGTGTCTTTACCTTTTTATGTTAATGCAATAGGAAACAGAATGGTCAACCAATTTTCATGGGCCCAGATGAAAATTATTTTTGTAATTCTAGTTTTCACCCAATAAAGTGTTGTTATTATTATTATGATTAATGAAAGCGAAAATCATGCTTAGAGAGTCTTCAAAACTCTTCGTTCAACTTCATAGTTCTCTCGTAGTTTTTCACTAGCGACGCAAGCATCAACTGAAATCCATGCATAAGAACTGTAAAAAGGCATCCGACACCAGCACAATCAATTGGAACATTGTAATCCTCTGGCTGGTGCTTATGCCTGTAAGGAGCTGTACGTTAGTATAGAACGATGTTTACCTATCTACAAAACAACAAACGCAAGATATCTAGACACTTTTTATCAATAAACTCAGTTGACTGTCTTGAACTAAACGTTGATTGTGTTTAATACAGCTTAATACAGAACTCGATGACTTGTCTGCCAGGATTGAACGTGACAAGCTGGTAGTCGAACAAGTAGCGACAAACATTCAACAAATGATTCAAAGAGTCACCACGAACAAGTAGAAACCGTGTAAGTAGTTTTAACGTATTTTAAATATTATAAATAGCACTGACTTGTATAAAATATTTCGGTCAAATAAATGAATTATGGACAACTTATGTGCATGTTGCCTGACATAGTTTGATATGTTAACGTTGTTCATATTACTGGCCATCATTTTGCCAATAAAGTGTAACGATCACGTGACTACTACACCCCGGTGAAACACATGTCCCGTATGACTGTCGATGAGTGCCGGCCATACGTGGTATTGTATGTCCATATTCTCAGTATTGGATGTCAGGAATCTTGTGTGCATATTTTCATTGTATTGGTCTGTCTCGTATTGTATGACCATAGGTGGTGTCTGTACTGACATCTTCCATGCCAGCGTAACGCATTCATCGATGAATACCTGGAGTTTTTCACACTTTTGGAGTTCTGGAAAGTCGTAGAGTGTCTTCCATAGTTGTGCACTTACCTCCTAGGGAAGTAATGGACGTCACTTTTAATATTGCGTTACCAACACGCGCATAAATGTACAGCGCGAGCGGACCGGGACTTTAGAAGTTAATTTGAAAGTCAAATAAAGGGCAACTAAAGTCTAAAATTGAACGATTTTCAAATCAAAGTATATCAAATATAGAACGAATTACGAATCTCTGTTCGCGAATTTCCCTTTGAAACTTACTACCTGGTGGCCATGTTGTGACGTCACAACCTTCCATGTAACTCAATGATACTCTTAGCAAAATACACCTAACGTCTCTGCGATTTCTTTGTAAAATGATACATTGCTGTGTGCCAGAATACACTAACTATTGAGCCAAAACCGAGTGAACCAAGAGGGTGAGTTGTGGAAGGTTGACGTTGTGACGTCACAACATGTCCACCAGGTAGTGTTGACCTAATTTCCACAGCCAAACAATTTCTACAGTACAAAGTTAAGGAGTCGATCTGGTCGCAAATGCGCACTTGTTTCACTGCGGTGTGAGTTGCGAGAACTCTTGTCGTCGCAATGTACACTAAGAACGCACGCAACATACGCAGACTCATTAGAGTCGTTTTCGTATGAGTGATAAACCTACGATACCGTGACACTCAAATGGCTTCCTTTCAGAACCAATCAAAAAGCGTGTAGATGCATCTCATCCAATCAAACTCTTTCAATACGGCAAGGCGCGGTGCGGTGACGGTGCGGTAACTTTCCCACTCATACGAAAACGACTATAATGCATTGCTCATTAACGGTGCTTGTCCTTTCTTACACCTATTGCATAAATGGTGTACTGAGTCTGCGTATGTTGCTTGTCGCTAGTGAGGACCAGGCTTTACCCGTTTAATGGTGGTGATGTTGAAGTGACTAGCAGTATGTCTAAAGTACACGTTGATGTCATCCAGCACGCCCTGTGCGTGTCTAGTATTTCTAGTCCCTTGGATGTCGAGAAGTCGTTTTATTCTATGTTGTCTTTCAGCTAGTGCTCGGTACACTGTACGATACGATACCTGAAACAACAAACTCTTGTTATACCAACAAATACACCTATTTCAATTATGTCAGTCCCCCCCCGAAAAGGGTGAAAGGTGCGACCCTGAAGGATCATGGGGGTTTCTATGTGCAGCCATGTTCTTTATGAACGTCTTGTACTAAACAAGAACATTGTGGTGTGGCAATAAAAATGAGATGGCTGCATTTTTTGGCGAAATGTCAAGGAATTCGGGTAGAAAGACTTGGTAAACAGTATCTCCCATGATTCTCTGGGGTCGCACCGTGTATACAAAAAGCTTTCTGCTATAAACAAAAATAACGTATTGTATTAGTAACGTATATAGTGTGTAAATTCTCACCACAATGACACTAAACAGTAGCTTTGCCTTGATACTACTAGCATCATCAAGTCTCTCAAATGCCTCAATGTCATCCAAGTCGTCTAGCGCGTCTATTCTAGTCTGTGAGTACAGGTTCTCATAGTTCTCTGTTAGCGTTGATGGTCGTATATCGACCTCAGCTAAGTCATCGTATTTGCCTCCACGCCTTAGCTGTCGATGTGCTTGATCTGCAAGTCTACATAACGTAAAGCCAAGGTTAACATACGTGCATCTACGCCTGGTGCATGCTGCGCCTTCTAGCCCCTCCATCAGAGGGCAGTGCAAAGAGCTAGAGAATAACCTTTCGCTTAGCCTGCGGAGCTGGCGGGCTGCGTTATTTCCCGCTTTAAACACGCTTACTGAACCATCCCTGATCACTGATGATTACTACAAACCTACGAAATTACTTATGTATATGGTTCAAATTGTTTCCAGCATTCATGACTATAATCTTCGTGGATGTCACTCGAACTTCACACTCCTTGAACCAAAAACGAATTTTTGATTACAGTGGAACAGCTGCCTGGAATTCTCTGCTTTTAAAGTGCATATCAGGCTTATTATTTTCTTTTGAAAATCGATTACACACGAAGTGAATAGTGGAATGGTTCAGTATTTTCAGTAGAGTTATAAAGGTTTGAAATCCGGCCTGATATGTTAATTTTAAAAATGTTAATTCAGTGACGTCAACACAGGCATTTATTATACAAAAGCGCCCTTGTGCAAATTACTAACATTTTTAATATGGCAAAAAGGTTTTCCTACAACTTAAATAAATGATATTAAACTTTTTTTTCTATTTTAGAAAAGAGTGCTACTTGAAAAAATATGAATAGGTTATGGCAAATGCCTGCGTTGACGTCACCGAATTAGCATATCACGATTTCAAACCTTTATAACTCGCAAATACGAAGCTCAAATCACACAATACTCAACCTTCCCCTGGTCTCCATGTTTTGTTATTCCTGGTATTGAAGACAGGCGCTAAAACATAAGCCTTTGTACTCTAAATCTTCTGATCCACACATATCCAACTACCACATTAATTGTTCATTTTACCTGTTCCTCATTTCTTTCTCTTTCTCTTCCATGTCGTTGATTTTCTCCTGTGCCACCTCAAGGTCTTTCTCTTTTTCTGCTAATTCTTTCCTGACCTTTTCCAGCTCGTTCAGCTGGGCTTTAGTAACTTTGCGCGATTTGACTTTCTTGTTTTCTCGTCGTGGCTTCTCTGAGTCGGTGGAACTCAACGTAGAACTTATCCTCTCCAAATCTAACGACACAAAAACGACTTCCGTTACTCGTATATAATCTGCGCCCATACGATCAATTGCGGCGCGATGCGAGCAATCTTTCATGGTTCCGAAACTCCATAGTTACTGTTGCTATATCCCACAAGCCATCAAAAATCAGCACCGGAAAAAGCGCGATTGAAGAATATTGTATATGGGGTTTTATTAGCTAGATACTCTGACCATCTAGTACAATATTGTATATGGGGTTTTATTATCTAGATACTCTGACCATCTAGTACAATATTGTATATGGGGTTTTATTAGCTAGATACTCTGACCATCTAGTACAATATTGTATATGGGGTTTTATTAGCTAGATACTTTGACCATCTAGTACAATATTGTATATGGGGTTTTATTAGCTAGATACTCTGACCATCTAGTACAATATTGTATATGGGGTTTTATTAGCTAGATACTCTGACCATCTAGTACAATATTGTATATGGGGTTTTATTAGCTAGATACTCTGACCATCTAGTACAATATTGTATATGGGGTTTTATTAGCTAGATACTCTGACCATCTAGTACAATATTGTATATAGGGTTTTATTAGCTAGATACTCTGACCATCTAGTACAATATTGTATATGGGGTTTTATTATCTAGATACTCTGACCATCTAGTACAATATTGTATATGGGGTTTTATTAGCTAGATACTCTGACCATCTAGTACAATATTGTATATGGGGTTTTATTAGCTAGATACTTTGACCATCTAGTACAATATTGTATATGGGGTTTTATTAGCTAGATACTCTGACCATCTAGTACAATATTGTATATGGGGTTTTATTAGCTAGATACTCTGACCATCTAGTACAATATTGTATATGGGGTTTTATTAGCTAGATACTTTGACCATCTAGTACAATATTGTATATGGGGTTTTATTAGCTAGATACTTTGACCATCTAGTACAATATTGTATATGGGGTTTTATTAGCTAGATACTCTGACCATCTAGTACAATATTGTATATGGGGTTTTATTAGCTAGATACTCTGACCATCTAGTACAATATTGTATATGGGGTTTTATTAGCTAGATACTCTGACCATCTAGTACAATATTGTATATGGGGTTTTATTAGCTAGATACTCTGACCATCTAGTACAATATTGTATATGGGGTTTTATTAGCTAGATACTCTGACCATCTAGTACAATATTGTATATGGGGTTTTATTAGCTAGATACTCTGACCATCTAGTACAATATTGTATATGGGGTTTTATTAGCTAGATACTCTGACCATCTAGTACAATATTGTATATGGGGTTTTATTAGCTAGATACTTTGACCATCTAGTACAATATTGTATATAGGGTTTTATTAGCTAGATACTCTGACCATCTAGTACAATATTGTATATGGGGTTTTATTATCTAGATACTCTGACCATCTAGTACAATATTGTATATGGGGTTTTATTAGCTAGATACTCTGACCATCTAGTACAATATTGTATATGGGGTTTTATTAGCTAGATACTCTGACCATCTAGTACAATATTGTATATATGTATATGGGGATTTATTAGCTAGATACTTTGACCATCTAGTACAATATTGTATATAGGGTTTTATTAGCTAGATACTCTGACCATCTAGTACAATATTGTATATAGGGTTTTATTAGCTAGATACTCTGACCATCTAGTACAATATTGTGTATGGGGTTTTATTAGCCAGATACTCTGAACATCTAGTACAATTAAATCTGTAATATGTTCAAAACCTGTCTGTAAACAACAATTCAAATATCGTGTTTGTGGGACGTGAATTATTCCATTGGGAATACTGGCAATGGGCTGATTGGTCGTGCGTTTTTTCATCATTGTGTTGTGGATGATTTTCGAAAGCGTATGGGCAAGGATCAAAGTTTTTCCATTTCTTTTGCTGCTGCGTTTATGCTTGCGTCAGGCCCGTTTACGCATGACACATCTTCTTGTGCTTGCGTCGTGCCCGTACGCATGACATAGATTCTTATGCTTGCGTCGTACCCGTTTACGCATGACACAAATTCTTATGCTTGCGTCGTACCCGTTTACGCAGGACACAGATTCTTGTGCTTGCGTCGTGCCCGTTTACGCAGGACATAGATTCTTATGCTTGCGTCAGGCCTGTTTACGCATGACACAGATTCTTATGCTTGCGTCGAGCCCGTTTACGCATGACACAGATTCTTATGCTTGCGTCGGACCCGTTTACGCATGACACAGATTCTTTAGCTTGCGTCATGCCCGTTTACGCATGACATGCAGATATTCTTATGCTTGCGTCGTGCCCGTTTACGCATGACACAGATTCTTTAGCTTGCGTCGTGCCCGTTTACGCATGACATGCAGATATTCTTATGCCTGCGTCGGGCCCGTTTACGCAGGACACAGATTCTTATGCTTGCGTCAGGCCCGTTTACGCAGGAGATAGATTCTTATGCTTGCGTCGCTCGTGAAACAGTCAGTGAGTGGATTAGTCTTACCAGTCTCATCGTCTAGCTGTGTTACGGAGTCAAACAAGTCTGTGTCACTGCCACCAGGTTCTGCTAGGGTATCCGTTGTGCCTTTAATGCTAATAGTAGAATACTTTAGCTGTTTTTGTGCCGACATTTTGTCTTCAGTTTTGTCGTTTCCTTTGACTGCTTGTTGTAAAAGCTGATGAACAAGTCCATATGCTCGTTGAAACCGCTCCAACATGGAAATGATTGACTCGTCAGATTGGCTGACGTTGAACTCATTCCTGACTTGACTGACGATTTTCAAAACCTTAAAGTCATTCAAAGTCAAATGTCACTGACTGTTTAAACAGTCAATGTCGTTTACGTTGTCCAGCTAAAATGAGATTTTAAAACACTACAATAAATGTCACTTGTCTCATAATATATTCGTTTTGCGCGCGGTAGAGCTGATATAATTCAAAGTATGAAGTATATCGGCTCCACGTGCACAATAATTTGCTCATATCGCGAGCAAAACGAATATATGATGAGACACGTGACATTTACTGTAGTGTTAATCACTTTTTTTAGCTGGACAACGTTAATGACATTGACTGTATTAATATATATATATACACCTATTCCAAATATCGTTGTCCCCGCCGAAAGCAACAAGCAAGAAGCTGACGACCGCAAAGGGCATTGGGACTTTCTCCTTATTCATTTATTCATTTGTAGACATTTTGACAACATGCATTTTCAAATGGCCGAATAGTTCCAAATGATTGCTATTCAACGCTCGTAGGGATAACTTCTGAAGTACCACGGATAAATAAATTAATTAGAAGATTCCCAAAGTCCTTTGCGGTCGTCAGCTTCTTGCTTGTTGCTTTCGGCCCGGACAACGATATTTGGAATAGGTGTATATAATTGAAAAGTCGTTCTGTCTGTCAAATTCCTATATGTTCGGGTTGGTGTTTATATTTTATTTTGTATTCACATAGTTGAGTGTAGTGGTTGTACAAATATGATGGCTCGCAATGTCTGAAAACCAAATATTTACCAAAAATGATTAAACTAGAACACTGATGTCCAGTCTATGCACCTTTCAGTTCTAACCTAAATTGGATTCAGCTCTTGTAAGCAACAAACGTCGTTAATTTTGCGTCGTTGAAAGGCTCATCCACAAAAGGTACATCTGACAACTGCACGACTAAGAAACTAGTAAAGTGGGATTCGTGAAGCTAAAAGAAGTTGTGTAGATTCTAGTTACACTTATATTCATTTGATTATAGCTAGCACATATATGTGAATTATTATTTATAGTTCCGATATTTAATTTAATATTTAATTTTTTTTTAAGTATATTATATTTATGTTTTTGTTTTATATATTTGTTACATTTTTGTTCACGGTGTTCAAAACGTTTTCGACCATTGGGTCATCTTCAGTTTGGGTCATCTTCACTGAAGATGACCCAATGGTCGAAAACGTTTTAAAGTATTATTATTATTATTATAGTTTCTAGTACAAATCATTTTCACCATCTAGCCTATTTCCAGTGCGTTATTGCTATGAGATACTGGTTTGATTACTAACCTCTCTGTCATGTTTGACTCTTGATTCCAATTTACTAACCAAAGTAACGACGGAGATTTGTCCCTTGGCTCCTTTGTCCACTGCATCGAGTATAGCTTGATTGAAATATAACCTGTCTTCGATGAGCTTTTGTGTCAACAATCTCATATGTCGTGCTGTTTTCTCTTCTAACTCTGTCTTCGTACCAGAGTCATCACTGACTGGCGTCACGTCGATGTTTTGATGAGGAACATTTTGTAAAACTTCATTCATTTGGTTTAGTGCCATTTTGAAGTGTGCTGTTGCTCGCTCCATCTCAATCTTCAATGCCTCGTGTAATTTCATGCAGTATTTTGTATCAGACCGACTCACTAGTTCTACTAGAGTATGTTGTGAGAAGTCTTCGATAGCTTTAGTAAGTAGTTGTACTCTTTGTGATAAGTTTTCGAGATTTTGATCGTTTTTCAAGCATATTGTAAAGATATTACGAATGTGTTCTCTGGACCGAGCGCTCGCAAACGTTTGATTATTGTACTTCAAAAGTTCTGAAAAGTATCTAACAAGATGGTGAATGAACTCTTCGCCACAAAGAACTGTCTTGGGAAAGCGTTCTTCACAGTGTGTGTGTAGTTTGGAGTAAAGTACCGCCATAGGGCCAAGACTGCTAGGTATATCTTGATACATACCATCGATAGATAGTTTACTTACTATCAACACTAATACATCCCCTGGCACTTGATGGAAAATATTAGTCAGATCATCGTAATCTTTCCTTTCGATCCGTAGATTAATTTTACCGATGACTTTCAGAACCAATACCCTCCCATCTGCCAATCTCTCTTGCTCGGACTGTCCCGCCATTGCGTCCACACTACGTCGGGCGAGGCGTGTTTTCACGGCTGCTTTCTGTAGAGCAGGAATGGAAGACGATCTGTTTGATCGTTTGATAGGGCCAATACTCGGTACTTGATTGTCAGACATCATTTGTGTTTGTAGTGTAGACCCTTCTCCTGTCATTAGTTGTGGAGGTGTAAATGATGTCACTGGCTTCTCTGCTGTGTTCTCTAAGTAGTAATTAACTCCAAGTCTTTGAATTACTCGTGTGCTGTATTCTATTCAACACAAGGCTACTCTTTACTGACTTGTTGTTTAGTTTGCTAATAATGTCACGAACATAGAGGTGGTCACAGTACGTGCACGGTAATCGATTACTAAAAGTTCTTCAGGTCAAGACGACTAGAAACACAAAGTCAACAAATGGATGGCATCGTAGTTATGCAGTCAAGAAAACAAAAACTGGAATTCATCTTGTTGACTCATGTGATCAAACATTTCTTAGCTGTTGTCTCAACGAGAAAAACTAAAACTTTTATCAAAGAGACGGAGTTTAATCTGCGTTACAAGTGTCCTTGAAACGCCATTTATCAACGTTAAAGTCAGTTATTAAAGCGAAATGTAGACTACTTATGGACAGAAAGTGTAAATCAACGTGGTTGTTCTTCCGGTTGCTTTTTACGTTTTTGAGTCGAAGGCAATTGTAACTGTATTTGTTTTAGCAACACTGTATATTACTAACTGAAAGTATGCATCATTTACGACGTTAAGTGAATTTTTTCGTTGATGGTGCACTTCGCAAGTCTGAAGCATTTAAAAAATGTTTATAAAGGCTACAAATAGCTTAGCATGCTACAAGGGTTTTTAGATAGACGTCTTCCTATTCCTTTTTCAGTTGAAAGCACATCACTATCATAACCATTTAGAAGTATCAATGAGAGTTATTTCTTAATTAATCCATACCCAGCATGATACCGAGCGAAGGTAGCTTATTTAGGTAAACAAAGCTTTATTACAACCCAACCACTCAATTTGCATATCAAACATTCACTGAGTTGAACAGCACACCGGCCTGCTTCGTATGGACCTTCGCAACCAATCACTACAGAGGGTTACTTGGGCGTATATAGATTTGTTTGCTAGTGAAGTCAATGCTGGCATCTCGATGAATCGATGGAAAATTGAGCCTTGAAAGGTCAAGCAAACTTAGATATCAAGAAAACTATATCTGTTCAAGGTTATAGTGCTTCGCTAGGGTATACAATTGGTGGACTGTGCGATGAAAAGTTACTCAAACTTTTCAAGACTTGTTCTGTGCTGACAACTGAAGAGCCTAAAGTATGATGGCTTTGTTTACTGGTTCACTTTCTTGTACATATTTGTAAACATCGATAGTACTTAATGAAAAGTGCTCTGTTTTATAGTTGCAGGGTTTAAGCACTCGTTGAGATATGGATGGAAATCAAAGTGCGATAACATTGAAATCTAAACAAATGGATCTCGACGAGAACTTCAATGGACTAGACGATAAATTCCATGGATCTTTATCGGAACAAGAACTGCAGAAAATTAAAGAAGAGTTGGGTTTGATTGATAGTGACGGCCATGATAATCCCCGCTCATCCACCGAGAAGGACGCTTACGTCAATGGCAGTGATAGCGAGAGTGATGAAGAGGCAACCACCCCGTTTGATAGTCCCTTGACTGCAGCCGAGCGAAGGCTGTTGGACCAGTTTACGTTTGGAACTACAACCTCTTACTGCCCTAGTCCTAACCCATCTCGTTCAGCTTCGTTGGCTGAAGTCGCTGATTCACTCATTAAAGACCTTGAAAACTACGACTTTGTGGGCTCTCACGGTGAACACTACAATAGCAGCTACGAATCTGACAACGAATTCGACGAGACATTGTTCGGTGCCATGGCTTCGACTATTGAAAAGGAAAAGGATGACAGTGATCTCGGGTCTTCTGTTACGTCAGGAGTTGAAGGATTAGAGAGACTTGTAGAGCAACTAGTACAACGTAAAAAGAGCAAAGTCTTAAACAACATCGAAAACAAACCGCCGATGGATACAAAGAGCATGGACACAGGCAGTCCACTGCTCAACAATGAACAGTCCACGCATAGCTTAGATTGTTCGCCTATTAATGATTCTTGTTCTTCGTCAGTCAACTCTGACTCGTTCACTACGTCTGTAGATTCAGGACTGCCTGTCTCAGCGTCGATCCAGCCCCAACATCGTTATTTCGTTGTTGTTGCTATTGACTTTGGTACCACATTCAGTGGCTACGCATTTGCTTTTACTAGAGACCCTACCAGTATTCACATGATGAGACGGTGGGAGGGCGGAGACCCTGGTGTTACCAATCAAAAGACCCCCACTACGCTTCTATTAAAACCCGATGGGAGTTTTCATTCTTACGGGTTTGGTGCTCGGGATTTTTACCACGACCTCGAGCCTGACGAAGCGCGAAAATGGTTGTTCTTTGAGAAATTCAAAATGGCGTTACACACCAAAAAGGTATGTGAGGATTGTTGGCATACCATGGGTTTGTGTTTGCATAGCTTAGCAAGAACTGAGAGGTGTTTAGTCAACTTATCGAACATTTTACTGACGTTTCGGGCGTCTAAACTAGTTTAACCGCTAGTCCCTGGCAGTTTATCTTAATTAGCTGGAAACTAAAGCTTTTTGGAAACAGTATCAGAAAATGAACAAAATTTACAAGTTACTTTCGAACAAAATATTCGATTCCATTAACACCAAGATAAGCCATCAAATCCCTTTAGTGTTTGACAGACTGATAACTGGTATTTATAATAATATGTTTGTTTTTTTACGGCTGCCTGTGGCACGCCGAGTTGAAAAATGGGCTTTCTTTTTCTTATGGCCACAAATCGCCAACTGGGTACCAATGCGTTTGCTCTCTGTACCGCTGAGGAAACCGATCGAATGCTCAATTTCTTATTGTTGAAGCCCGCCGAGTGGGCGCTCATAGAGCGTCTTGTTGGTAGGAAGCTTTCCGCATTACTGAATATACACCTGTTTCATAAAACGTTGTGTCGTTCAAAGCAACAAGCGTCAAGCAATTTAGAGTGTGGAGAGACGGGACCGCCATTTTACGTGATCATCCGAGCCACGCGAAGTTCTAACCATTTGTAGATGTAATTATAAAGGCAGCACCTTCTCCTCAATTATTTTAAGACCCTGAGTAATGGTCCGGCCGGGACTCGAACCACGAGAACGCTTGTTGCTTTGAACGCGACAACGTTTTTTGAAATAGGTGTATATGGACACTTCAACAGGGTTGAATGCAACACAGGAAAATTTATATTTTCAGGACCTTAACAAAGCCATCGAAATCAAGGCAGCAAACGGCAGATCTATAAAAGCGTTGACCGTGTTTGCACATGCTTTGAAATTCTTTAAGGATCACGTGATCGAAGAACTGACTGACCAATCAGCGACTCAGATACTGGAAGACGATATCCAATGGGTGATAACAGTACCAGCAATATGGAAGGCACCAGCCAAGCAGTTTATGAGAAATGCTGCGTATGAAGTATGTATGACCGAACAAAAGCTACTTTTAAAATAGACCTTTTTACCCGATACGGCGGCCATCTTGAATTATGGGGTGTCCAGGGTGCAAGCTAGTAACCATTTAGACATGAAAAACTACGAAAACCTAATTTAAAGCAATGAATTTGTACAAAATTATACAACAATACACAACACATGTAGATAGTAAGTCATACAACTCTATATGGCTAGCCAGTGACATAGAAAAATAATAGATTGACGCGACTCCACACTGTACAGTTTTTGGGTCATTTGCACCCTCAGCATCCCATAATACATATTATAATGTTTTACCCAAAACAATAGAATTCAAAATGGCCGCCGTATCGGTAAAAAGGTCTTTGCCTCACGGTTACGTAGGTTGCCTGTGGTCGATCCCTTCCATGCACATCCCTTCAAACGTAGGTGGAAAATTTATCCTAAAAATCTACAACAATTCCACTGTGGTAACGTAATAAGTGACTAGCTTCGACTAAATAATGTGATTTCGGAAGTGTTTCAGAGCATTCACTTGATCTATTGCACACATCAACGCCCAGCTTTTCATCTTCTAGACGTATCACACATAACAACAGTCTGACAAGAGCAGGTGTTTCAGTGAGTATCTGAGCAGGACGGATTTTTCACTACAACATTGCTGCGGGCGCGTCCTGCGGGACGTGCACAGTGATCCCAACATAATACGTATTGCGCACGCGGTCTACCACAGGAAACCCATCAAAAAAGACGCACGAATATAAATACAATATCCTCAGAAGCAATGGTTGGGCTGCCTGTGCAGAAAAGTGCGCCGCACATCAGGCCATCACGTGACCGTAGTTTCATACCTTTTTTCACTACTACACCTGTGCGGGCGCGTCTTGCGGGATGCGCACAGGGAGCCCAGCATAAGAAATAGGGACCTTTATACGCACGAGAAAATTGTAGGACGGGAACGTGAGGACGACAGCGCGCGCACTGACGAATAACGGCTCAAAACGAGCGTTGACGTCCGCGACGGCAATCTACGACGTGAAAAAGTGCCGTCATAGATTGCCGTCGCGTATGCACAGGGAACCCAACCTTACATAATGCGCACGCGCACTCTACCACAGGAAACCCATAAAAAACCGCCAATATCTTTTTATTTAGTATTTAGTAGCCTCAGAAGCAATGGTTGGGCTGCCTGTGTTCATGAACTATACTTCTACTCTGACGAAATGACTAACGCCCGAAACGTCAGCCAATTTAAGTGCCTTTTTATTTATTCATAACAACTTTTTACACGGTGTTTTATTCTACACACATACACTATATTCATAAGTTTAGCTTGAATTCAACGACATTATTTCAGTTCATATATAGTCATATTAATGTGAGTCAAATTATACAAGAAATATACAATACAAATTACAAATTCTGAAACTTACTTTCATCATCGGTGCTGATAGATACACAAATTGACAATGAACCGTTTACAATGAATAATTTAAATTTAAATTAAATTTAAATCATTACTTAAAACATTTCTTTAAAAACAATATTATCACTAAATGATAAGACTTTTAAGGTTCATTTTAAATTATTGTAAGAGCGCTGAGACCCAGTGTGGCGCTCCTAAAACCATTTATTATTATTATTAATACATTACATTGATTGATTATTATTAATATTATTATTATTATTGACTTGTACCTGTAATGGTCTACAAACATCGTTCGCTGAGTCATGGTTGGATGGGAAAACATTCAGACCAGAAAACCACAACAAGAAATTAAACATTAAATAAAAATACCATGTAAACCAACGTATCTTTCATAGTCATTATTACGTATAATTTATATATAAATAATAATAATAATAATAATAATAATAATAATAATAATAATAATAATAATAATAATAATAATAATAATAATAATAATAATAATAATAATAATAATAATAATAATAATAATAATAATAATAATAATAATAATAATAATAATAATAATAATAATAATAATAATAATAATAATAATAATAATAATAATAATAATAATAATAATAATAATAATAATAATAATAAATTCTTTTTAGCACACTATACTGACGTCCTAAGGAGAAATATCACTAATAGAAAGATACTAAAATTACTAATAAGATAACTATAAATAACGTGAAATCAATACAATGACGTATGTTTTCAATTCCTACAAGCTGGAATAGTACTATTTACCTTGATATTTTATTCTTTGTATGACAGCGCTTAGAACAGTCCTGTATAGGCGCTATACAAGCAATTATTATTATTATTAAAGTTATTTGGAAATATATAAGTCTTAATTAGCGATTTGAAAGTGACACCAGAGGATGCATCGTTTCTTGTAGAGGATTCCATAGCAGCGTAGGATAATGACCTCTGTCCGGTTTTCTCACGATAATTGAGTTTCCCAAGTGGTCCACATTCAATTAACCAATCTATTTGTCCAACGAAGTATCATTATATATATACTCTCGCTTATAAATTTTTTTTTTTTCAGCGTACTAATTAGCTATTGTAGATACAAAAAAAAACAGGAGACAAAATTATACCGTGGATATACAAGTGCTTCTATCGTTGTTTTTTTTGACAAGTTCATTTCCAGAGAAGTCTTTCTACAAGTGCAGCAGCAGCAGCAGCAGCAGCAGCTTCAAAATGTGACGCAGTTCTTTCATTTCGTTTCGTCGTGTGATACCTTGAAACACCCACGTCGTGCCGGGAACGGACCAAACGAGTAGACCTGAAACTGGCTATGTGTAGAATCCTCGCCGAATAATTTTTTGAAGATGAAAATATTGAGCGACACAACGGTAACAGTTGTAATTGCAATGAAAGCTTCGACGAAAACCATCTTGAATGTAATTCACTGTAAGTGTGGTTTCACTTGCTGTAAATAGCGCCTTCAGATTAATTCACTCGTTAGATGAATTGTTATCATTCCTGCGTGCCTGATGATTAGGAAGGTAGTACGGATAAGGGATGATTTGGCCTTTGCAAATGTTCTTGAGTAGAAAAGTCTCCACAACCAAGGCAACGATGACACTTCCAGCAGCAAATATCTCCACGATCATGTCTCACGACTGCCTGCTTCAAACTACTTCGTCAAGTGGAAAAAATCAAGTTAAAGAGGTCTTGAACCACGTGACCTCGGGTAGCGGTTTGGAGCGTTGCCATTTTTTTTTTAGGAAAAACAACCCGAGGACATGATAAATATCCAAAACAATAATCTCTGTTAAGTCATTTAAGCCTTTATTTTCTGCGAATATTTATTTTGTACATGTATGTCATGTGACATCTTTGACGTGAACACATATTACTAATATGAGTGCGACATTAGTATTTTCTAAAGAAAATTGAAACTTTTTCACAGGTAAAATGTTGTAGAGTTTATGCAATTTGCATGTCTTTTGAGAAGTAAAACGTTCGCTTGTTCAGTTTATTTGCGTAAAGTTTTCCATTGTCCATTGGTTGGAGAAACGACATTTTATATGTGCTGTTTTTCTGAGTTCTTGCTTTATTCCAATGTTTATAATCGATAAGATCCATGTCCTTGCAGCTGGTACAGTCCTTCACCAGATTCTTGTAAGTTTTTTGTGCTGCAAAACAGTCGTTTCAGCATGTAGACATCAAGTAATGTCACGAAAGCAATAATTCCTAGTGCTGCCATTTCCACAACCATTGTCCTCCAGTCTTGTGTGTAAACTGTTCAGTATGTGCAGATTTATGTAAAAGTTTATCGTATTCTTTCCATGCGACAGCTAAATTCAAGTTTTAATATCGATATTGAAATACACTTGTTTACTTGGAGACGGCCTATGAATAATGAATGCATTTTGCAGGTGGTTGGTTGAGTTGAGAATATCCCAAATATCTCCTAGCAGTAACTCAGCGGTTACGAATAATAAATACGTCATTTCTAAACTGTTATCTTTGTTGAGTTTCAACTTTGTTACTCTACTTGCATCTACTTTAACTTTGCTTACAAAATGACAGTTCAATGCTTATTATATTATAAGGTACATTTAACTTCAACCCACATACGCCAATATATGATTAGTAAAACGAGCAATCTGTAGCCAACTACGTACAACAACGAAATCTTGTCCCAGTAGTCAGCGTATTGGGAAGTACGAGTTGGAGAAAGGAATGAGCGATCCTTGCTTGTTTTGCCGGTTTGCTGCATTGGTTTTGTCTTCAAATAACTTGTTTAGTAAGTAGATGTCCACAAGGGTCAGCCCAGTAACCAACGCACCAAGAAGAAACATTTCCAAGACCGGCATGTTGTCATAAATGAACAAAACAATTTCACTTGGTCAAGATGTGTTTTGCTTTGTTTCAGTGTTCTTGTATCTTCTAAGATGAAACGATAAGATTTCAAACTTCGCAATACAACTGAAGTTTGACTTGACAATACTGCCGCACATGCGCAAATCCTGGACATTTATTGTCAGTTCTGAAGTACTGGGCATGCGCCGTATCTTGTTGATATTAGGCCTACGGCAAACGTCGAACTAACCATGAACTTAATTCAGTCGAACCTATTCATTTTGAAATTGGCTCATGGTTAGAACGTCGTTTTGTGTTTGAAAAGGCGTTTGTGCGTTGTGGCAAAGTCGCTCCAGAGTCGTAATATCCGACTTAACTTGGCTTGAACCTATTTCAAAATTAATAGATTCGACTGAATTAAGTTCATGGTTGGTTCAACGTTTGCCGTAGGCCTTAGTTTTTCCAAAACTGACTTGTTACCATGCATGTACTAGTAAAACTATTATAACAATACAATAATAATAATAATAATAATAATAATAATAATAATAATAATAATAATAATAATAATATAATAATAATAATAATAATAATAATAATAATAATAATAATAATGATAATAATAATAATAATAATAACTACGATATTATAATATTATTCAGCTAGATACACTCTCCAAGTAATATATACAATTGCAACAATTACGGTGATATGTTATGTAAACAGTCGTCTTGACAACCAGAGTGCGATTAATAAAATACAACTGTTCTTGGGAAACTAATATCAATAATTACATGAATAATTTGCAACTTTGTTCAATTAGCCACTGATGGCTCCACTAACTTACTTGTATTGAATTGTTTCACTACAGTACTACCTCCATTCGTCTATAGTTGTTTGTGAGTGTTTCTTCTTTGCCATTTCTTTTGCGCGCTTAGAGTACAACACAAACCATACTTCCAATGGATGCCAAAAACAATAGCTCCTGATAGTAATAGTAATAGAAAAAACACTACCTCCATAGCTACAACCAAGTATTCATTTGCTTACATTACAAGTGTTCGTAGTATTTACGTATAAATCAGCTCGTTTTAAATCATGTTTTAGTAACTGAAAGAAACCATTTATTTAAGAGCCTCTGATATGCTAAATGCAGTTGCCTTGACAACGATGGCCTTATTATACGTCAGTTGTATGCTCACTGGCAACATTTGTTGATTAGTTTGTTGATAGTAACGAGTAAGCTATAATTTTATTGATCATCTTTTTGATACCAGTATTTTTACAATTTTGTAATTAGGTATTTTATCAACTGTTGTAAGACATGCACTTATTTTATATCATTTTGGCGTTTATTGGTGTCGATAAAAATACAGAGAGATGCGACTGCCAATGGGCGTGCAATAGAGACAATACGACACTTTTAAGATTGTGTTTTGAGACATGTTTCGACAGCATCTATGCCAGCACCTGTTAGCTTTAGCTAATTATAACGAATGGCCAAGCAATATACTTTACATATAGTGACAGGTGAAATAACAGCAGCATAACTTAATAATGGCTAAATGTGAATTAACTACTATATACGCTCTATTTAGCACCCGGGTATCTTAGTACATGGGCTTTAGGGGGAGCTCAATATGTGTATTTTAGGGGGAGCTTATATTGGTGTTAGGGTGGGCTTATTGCATGGTTTATATGAACTGGACAAAACGAGCGCTCTTTAATTAATAGCTTCAGTGAAAATGTCCAACGAATTATCAAGGAGGGTTTATCATTGTAATTTCAAAACTCATAGGACAAAAAAATGATTATCATAGCTGGAAAGAGCTCGTTAAAATTAGTAAAAATGTGAAGTTTGGAAAAGATCGCTTCACAAATGGGGAGTTTGCAGGTCTTGCGTGACATTTTAAATTTTAATCCAACAAAAACAAAAATATAATATTTGAAAAGAGCACACCAAAGTTAGCAAAAAATGAAATTTTGAAGTAATGTTTAAAGGCCTCCAATATCGGACTGGACGGGGTTTCAAGTCCGAGGCGAAACTACTTCTAAAACGAATTAATTATTCGGGAGGTATTTGTTTATTGAAATGGCAATAGTTTTGTATTTGTTTATTAAACAAAAAACAATATTCAATGACGCATTAAAAGAATGCCAAGATAAAGGTAAATCAAATTCCGTGATACCCATCGAACTACCTGATGGCATAGTGGTAAGTAAAGGGATTAGCAATGGAGTGTTCAGGCTTCGAATACCCGCCGTATCGAGTTTATGAAATTATTAAATGCGTTTTTTAAGCATAAAAAATCATGCATTCCCAGTTTTTTAAGACAAAATAACATGTTACTTGTGTCTAAGTTTAATTTGAAATAGTATTTCCTGTCAGAAATTCAGTTATTGATATTTATATGATATTTCTATTCCAAGGACTTGAACTGATATTTCCAGTCCTAGAACTTGAAATAATATTTCAAAGTACTCTAGAGCGCACTTGAAATCATTCCAAAGTACTCAAGAGCGGACTTTCCGGGGTATCCAGTGCCATCATGTGACCAAATTGAGGACACCTGGTTGGCTGTTTACCTCATGAATAATTAATGAGTTTTTGAAGTAATTTCGATGAATGGGGCGAAAGTTATGGGCAACCGAATTTGGCTTTTTTCTTAAGAAACGTACGTAACAGCTTGCCCACCACCGTACGTTTCTTAAGAAAAAAGCCAACTTCAGTCGCCCATAACTTTCGCTCTATTCATCGAAATTACTTCAAAATTTCAATTTTTGCTAACTTTGGTGTGCTCTTTTCAAATATTATATTTTTGTTTTTGTTGGATTAAAATTTAAAATGGTACGCAAGATCTGCAAACTCCCCATTGCGCACAGGTATCCCAAGTTCAATATTAGTGGCGATCAAAATACAGTAAATGTATGGCGTCTTTTGAACGCTATAATCATTCGGTAAAAATTCAGTTTGAATAAAATATCGAAAACACTAACTTGTTTGTAGTCATCTATTCTGTGTCCGAGCCGATTTTAAGCCGTATCCGTTCAGTTTTTGGTGAGTTATAGTCGATTTGGTTTGTCAGGTATCATCACACCAAATCGACTATAACTCACCAAAAACTGAACGGATATGGCTTAAAATCGGCTCGGACACAGAAGAGATGACTACAAACAAGTTAATGTTTTCGATATTTTATTCAAACTGAATTTTTACCGAATGATTATAGCGTTCAAAAGACGCCATACATTTACTGTATTTCGGATCGCCACTAATATTGAACTTGGGATACCTGTGCATTGCGAAGATATGAATTTTCAAAAATCGAAATTTTATAAGAAAACCTTTGGAAATTTACGCTGAAAGGTTTTCATACAAAATTTCGATTTTTTATCTTCAATCAATCATTTATTTATCCACATAACGCCTAGGAGCCGGCTTTTAGCATACTCGATGAAATGTGTACGTGCCAGGAGCCCATAAGTAGGAGCGTCCATGCTCCATACTGGGTCTATGTCACAGCGTTTTCACAAGTGTGGTTATTTTTAGAACAGTTTTTCCGCGAAAGAAGGTCATTTGACCAATCAGAGAACGTTTCCGGTATGACGGTTTCATTTCCGGTTTCACGACACAAAATAAAATGGCGGACAGACCCGAATAAATGTACAAATAAAAGTCAGGATTATCCAGTTTTCTTTGTGTCTGATTCCTAATTTTATCATACCAACAACTTCCCGGGATTCCATAGGCCGCTACTTTGAACCTTGACCTAAAATTCTAGACTGCGTTTCCCGAACGAAGTCAGTGAACTTACAGGATTTGAATTGAAGTAATGGCCAGGTGGTTTCGTATATGGCAGAGTTTCGTGGATAGATAATGTGAACGCGTGTTTTCTGATCAGAACTATCAGTTCCTGTTAACTTCACGGAGAAATACAAACGTATTATGAAGCGATGTGCCTCTGAAACGTTAGAAAATCAAAGTTAAAGTCAAGTAAGGTGCATTGAAAGCGATAGTTCTTCGCGAGCACATGGTCATGTTGATGCCGATGGTTCACCTGAGCACGGCTTACTTCAATCAGTCAAAAACCTCTGATATTACTGCGATTCTCAGCATTATGCGAACTCAGACATTTAGGCAGTTGGCTTGTAATTTGGTGTTTCGCTTCCGTCAATCAACATAAAAAAATCAGAAACCTTTAAAAATAAAAGTCAGAAGACCCACCAAATGGAAACCAAATATGATTTTGAGCTAAATTATGGATCATTTGGTGGAAGAATATGTATTTAGTTTTCAGTTTGAATTCGTTTGAGTTTTGAATTTGATTACTAGACAGTACTAGAGTAATTGACAAGTCCAGCCGACTGTTCGAATGTCTGAGTTCGCATAATACTGAGTACCGCAGTAAGGTCGCTGAATTTAAAAACAAAGTAATTTTGAGTCATTTTTGCTCAACTTTTATATATTGACACTGAGTGAAGCGTGTGTAAATTGAATGAAGCGTGTTTTTATTAATATATTTCAAATCAGACTCACAAAAAATATTCACAATCCATTTTTAAGTCATTTTAGGTAACAGAAAAGACAACAAACACGCTTACTTTCACCAATCTTATTTGTAATTTGATTCACTCGTGACTCGTCTTGTCGCTCATCATGCAGTTTCAGCGAATTTGTTTTTGAATAGCCTTGTCTTCAAACTCCACAACGATAATTACAAGATCCACTAAACCACATCCAAGAATAAATTGAATTCACTTTCTGACGAAATAGTTTAGACGAAAATATGTCTTTGGAAGTCTTCGGCTAATTTGTCCACACGCTACTCAACAGCTTCTCAGTCGGTCACTTCGTGTTTCGAGTTCTTCGAACCACTTGCTTTGGATGCCTTTAGAAGCACAATCGTCACCACTCACTTTCAATTGATTCTGATGTACCGAATGACTCAATACTGCTCTCACTATCACTAGACGATTCGTAGTTTAGTTCACTTGAAGAATACTCTTTGTCGCTATCGGATGCCATCTTTATTTTACCTGCCATCTCATCAAAATCCATATAAAACGTCATACCGGAAACGTTCTCTGATTGGTCAAAATTCGCGGGAAAACTGTTCTAAAAATAACCACACTTGTGAAAACGCTGTGACACTACCCAATACCGTATGGACGCTCCTACTTATGGGCTCCTGACGTGCCTAATATAAAAACTTGGTGGGTAAATAAATGATTGATTGATTGATTGATTGATTGAAGATATGAATTTTCAAAAATCGAAATTTTGTATGAAAACCTTTCAGCGTAAATTTCCAAAGGTTTTCATATAAAAGTTCGATTTTTGAAAATTCATATCTTCGCAATTTGTGAAGCGATCTTTTCCAAATTTCACATTTTTTACTAATTTCAACGAGCTCTTTCCAGCTATGATAATCATTCTTTGTCCTATGAGTTTTGAATTGATAAATCCTCATTAGTTTCCAATGTTTGAAGAGCGCGCGTTAAACTTGTGCAACGAGGAAGAATTTCGAATTCCAACACAGTTTTGGACATCTTTTCGTTTCAAAGTTAAGGAAAACGTAATGATTTTATCACATAGAAAATGTACTTGTACAATTTTGGTGTTCGTCAAATTATGTGAAATTATCGATGGTGGAAAGAACAAAACACTGAATGTTAAACTTGTGCAACGAGGAAGAATTTCGAATTCCAACACAGTTTTGGACATCTTTTCGTTTCAAAGTTAAGGAAAACGTAATGATTTTATGAAAATGTACTTGTACAATTTTGGTGTTCGTCAAATTGTGAAATTATCGATGCCTCCCTGATCGAGTATGATTCCTTCATTGTGCCTCCCCTGTGGCGCGATCGCCAAAAAGCGGCTGTATTCGCAGGCTATTCATCATTTTGATATATTAGTTTTGGCGTTATGAATTATTTTGTACGAAACTCAATTGGTTACCGCCCTTTTTCCTTTGTAAACACTTGTAACGATGTAACCAGTCAGGCTTGAATATCTCACGCGGGCACCATTTCTCTATTTTCGTATTTCGAGTGAAGATTAAATTTTATGTAAGAAAATCAATCTTATGAAATTTTATACTGAATGATTTTTGTTCCGTATAGCCGGCAGGTCTCCTTAATGGGGACAACCGACACTTTTTCCGCACCCAAGTACCACATTTTCATACAAAGTTAGCCGGTTTATATGGACACTTTCAAACCAATTATACTCGATCTGTACATACAAATATCAATCAATCAATCAATCAATCAATCAATCAATCAATCAATCAATCAATCAAAAGGGGCGCTTATAAGTAGCTAACTGTTTGCTTGACTTTTGAGAGAGGGGCGCTTATTACAGTATTCTGTTTTGAACTAAATCTAAATATTTAATCTGCAAAGGTTGCCCATCGGAACAGATAAAAAATAATACAAATAATAATCATAAAAATAACAATAATAAAAAATAATGAATAAAATAAAATGATAACTAACTAAATGTAAAATACGCTATCTTGCAACACAAACTCAATAGTCCCCTTCACAGTTCCCTGCGCCATCTTGAAAGGTAGCCGTGCCTTTGCATCGAAGCGAGACCAACGGTGACCTTGCAATGATAGAGACATGTGAATAATTGTCCAAGGTGTTAAAAAGGTCTCTATCATTGCAAGGTCACCACTGGTCTCGCTTCGATGCAGAGGCACGGCTACCTTTCAAGATGTCGCAGGGAACTGTGAAGGGTAGACTCGTGCGTTCTCGATTTTATGCGGAGAAAAATTGGACTTTTTGGGGGTTACGATTTTGGGTCTTGTTTTTGCGTAATGGACTTTATGGGGTTTAAAACGTTTGCCCTCATTCGCACCTCCCCGTCACTGATACCCCTGGGCATCTGATACCGTTATATACAAACGCCTACAGATAGTGCTCACTCTCAAACTTCTACGAGCGACCAATTCTTCCTAAGCAACCACTTTCTAAGTGTAGCTTCTCCCTACATAATTTCAGATCAAGAGATCGCTTATATATATCATATGGTTGTAGCTCAATAGCTAGGGGTTCGATTATCATAAACATACTATGTTGTTAGTGATGCCCATAAAGGTCGGACGCGAATATTTTAACTCACTTATCAAATCCCACAATGTATCACTCCATGTTTTGCTATAATTTTGAAGAAAGAAATTGATTTGAGAAAATCAAAGTTAAAGTTTAATGCAAATCAGAACGAATCTCTTGCCGATTTGACGATACTCGTTCCGCTTATGATTTCTATTGTATTGTGCTCATTAATTATTCATGATTTGATAATGATATTTTAAAGGCAGGTCTGGCCACACTAGATGACGCTGATCGCATCTTAATCGCATTGGAGCCTGAAGCGGCGTCGATTTTCTGTCGAAAGCTAAAGATGAGAGATTGCTTGTGGGAAGAGTCCAAGAGACGTTCGTCCCGCGTATCACTAAACACTGACAACCGTGTTGCTGATGGATTCCAAGGTAACTACGCAACACCCCTGTGGCGGATATAGGGGAGGGTCACTTGGTGCACGTGCACCCCCCTTGCTGCCCAGGAACAATTCAATAATATGATTTTTAATACAAAAAATCGGCACGCGCAACATTTCCTTCTGGGGTGAACCCGCACCTCAAAACCCTAGATCCGTCCCAGACCCCTGTTTTCTTGTTGATTAACGATTAACCAGAGATGATCTGCATATTGTACTTATGTATTTATATTTACTCGAGTCGTTTTCATATGAGTGAGAAACCTACGGCACCGTGACACTCAAATGGCTTCCTTTCTGATCTGAACCAATCAAAAAGCGTGCAGATGCATCTCATCCAATCAAACTCTTTCAATACGGCGCGGTACCGTAACTTTGCCACTAATACGAAAATGCCTCTAATTGCTATTGTAGTTTTCGTATTGAACTCTGCTTTAGGACGTTTACAGGTCATCTTGTTAGTCGACTGAAAGCAAGGTTACTTGTAAATGTAGACCGGTACATTTTGAATAATTAATTGGACTTATAACTACAGACCAAGCCGCGGCTTAGCAAAGTCGCAAATGACTCTTATAAATGTGTCAAAACGACATAAGCCGCGTTTTAAGTTAGACGAGCTTGAACTCCTAGGCTTAGCTAAGCGATGGCTTTGTCAAAATAGTTCTTGTTTTGACCCATTTATACGAATCGTTCGCGGGCCTTTATTTAGAGCATAGAATCCAGGAAAAATTAAAGAACAGTCGATGCAGTTGGGAAGCAGAAACTGCCTTGATCTAACAACACTTTTACGACTGATTTCTTGTTCTTTCAGACAGGACGCGTTACTTAGTAGTTGACTGTGGTGGGGGTACGGTGGATTTGACAGTGCATGAGCTTGACACCAAGGCTGGAACGCTGGAAGAGTTGCATAAAGGGACGGGTGGAGCATGCGGGGGTACAGGGGTCGATGAAGAGTTTGAGATGCTCCTTAAGAAGATATTTGGCAAAGACTTCATTGAGCAGTTTAAGTACAAACGTCCTGCTGGCTGGGTGGATATGATGATAGCATTTGAAGCCAAGAAAAGAACTGCAAGTCCAACCAAGACAAACCCGCTGAACATCTCACTACCGTTTGTTTTTATTGATTATTACAAGAAACACAAGGGTTCGTCCATTGAATCCGCGGTTAAAAAGTTCGGCAACCCAAACGTCAAATGGAGTTCACAGGGCTTGTTGAGGATTGCACCAGACACTATGAAGGAACTGTTTTCACCAGTTGTAAAGCAGATTATCCAGCATATCCGTGTGTTACTAAGCACCAGGTCAGTGTCTGATGTACGCTACTTGTTTCTCGTAGGAGGCTTTGCTGAATCTCCACTACTACAGTACGCTGTACGAGATGCTTTCGGCTCACAAATGCAGATCATCATCCCGCATGACGTCAGCCTCACAATACTAAAAGGAGCGGTTTTATTCGGCTTAAACCCGACGGTCATACGAGTGCGACGAGCTGCAATGACGTACGGTGTCGGAGTTCTCAATCGATATGTTATCGGAAAGCATCCGAAGTCCAAATTAGTCAAGAAGAACGGCATCGAGTGGTGTACGGATGTGTTTGACAAATTCGTCGCTGCTGATCAAGCGGTTAAACTTGGCGACAAAGTGACAAGAAGCTACGCGCCTGCGAAACCAGGGCAAAACTTTACTGTCATCACCATCTACAGCTCCGAGCAGGACAACATCATTTATGTTACCGATTCAGGAGTGAAAAAATGCGGTCAACTGAAGATTGAGTTGCCTGACGTCGAGAAATACGATGCTTCTAAACCAAGGGAGATCCAGGCGTGTATGGAGTTCGGTGACACAGAAATACGAGTGAGTGCAGTGGACGTGGTGACTGGTTTAGAGGCAAAGGCTACCATAGACTTCTTAAGCAGTTGAAGAGCTGGTTGGTGATAACCTATACGCGAAAGACTGAAGGGAAGGAAACGCCTTTTAAAGCGGTTTCGTAGCACGTTTTGATGTAATGATGGTGACTGGCGCGCTTTTGCAGTACTGTGTAACAAACAATCAATATTACCCAGGCTTCCTTTCGGTCTTGTCACATTTACCAACAGCATGTTTTGAAACGGTTGTATACACTGTGCTATATATACCATGAAACTAATTATCCAAACATTTCATCAACTAGAGATACAACTGTTTGCAAAGATGTTGATGTGAAAGAAAAAAGAAAAAAAAGGAATTTTTAATAAAGCCAATATATTCAGATTGCTCAAGATACAATACAGTCGAACCCCGTTAATACCATGGACACCAAAGCGTTAATACGGACACCAAAGGGAGAGAACTGAAAAGGTTATATTTTCGCCTGCGGCTCGGTTTTACACATCAGCTCTCAACTTCTCCCAAACTCCCCCTCGTGTTTGCATCAGGCTATGAAAACATGGAAACGTTTTATATTTCTTAAATACATATTTTATTTGGCAGCTGATATTTACAGTGGTTTATACAGCTATTATTTACATTTATATTATAATTGACAAAGAAGAACATTCTTTGAATATAAATTTACCAGAAAATTAAGCACAAATCAAGTTTTCCGATGCGTTAAGCATCATTTTCAAGGTACATAATGAGCGACATAATTTTACAATATCATTAAGGTTGGTTAATGTTGATTTTTATCTATTATTGTAACTATTGTAATAATATAGATGCAAAAATTTACTCGATGCTGAGTTGGCTGAGAACAAAAAATTCACAGAAAATCAAACAATTCAAGATGGCGGACCTTTGCCGAAAAAGGGTTTCAAAAACGCTGGCAAAATCACTGAAAATCAATTTTATACAGTACAAAAGGCAGAAAGAATGCGAAAGAAAGGACTCGCTGCCTGTTATTCTGGAGTTAGCAAGCACCAAAAACAACATGTTTACCATTTTATAGACTCGATATGAAAAGTTGACGGGGGAGCCTTGACTAGAAAGGAAAACTGTGACAAATGAAGAACTTTGTTGGCTCTTGTAAGCAAAAGGTTCTTCAAACTTCTACAAATTAATGAGTATTCAACTTTGGTTTTAGTGGTCAGGAAAGTAATCAAGGATATCCAGTGATTTACAGTAAGTTTAGTCGAATTTCTCTCTCTGAGTGCGTGAATGAACTCTCAATTAAAACTGAAGATCAAACTTTTGAGCTTTCGGGAATATGTACTTATGTACTCGTTTCAACTTTCTAAAAAAACGATGAACAGCCTTTGTACTTATTACTGTTTGTTGCTATAATCAGTATGTAGGGATTGTTGTGCTTGTAGTGTCGATTAATTTATTGATAATTAATGTCAAATAAACGAGTACTTCGCTACGTGCATGCTTGTCAACAATAAGTGAGCCTCTATCTGTTTAAGAAAATACCACAACTGACTACCTAAAAAAACATTTTTTTATTTTTTGTGTTTTCATTATTTATTGATCATGAATTTTCATATTTTAATTTTTTTCAAAATGGCGCCATTTTACGTTTTTATTTTATTTTTATTTTTTATTGTTCAGAATATGATATAGCATTTTACACAAATATACAATAAATTGACAGAAGATAATATAACAGGTGTATTTAAATATTATCTTGTAAAAAATGAAACGAAATAGGTATGCGCATTTGTAATATATTTAGATGAATTTTTTCCACGTGTTGAGCGAATTAGTTTTTTTCCCCTTTTATTTTCAACAGCCTCAACAACATCCTCGGGAACCCAGGAGTATATTCTGTCGCTCGTTACTCGTTCCCAGAGAAATACCCCTGGGAACGAAGTCTGTTGGAACTTGTTCCGGAAGTCAAAATTCAAAATGGCGGCTGTCCTATTCAAACCAGAAATACTTGATACTGATTGGTCGACCATATAAGGTCGACCAATCAGAAACGAGAGTAATTTTGACTTCCGGAACAAGCTCCAACAGACTTCGTTCCCAGGGGTATTTCTCTGGGAGCGAGTAACGAGCGACAGAATATACCCCTGGGTTCCCGAGGATGCCTCAACAACAGCTAGTTTATTTTTAAGTAAGGATTCAAACGTATCAAAAATTAGTGCCTGCATGCTCGTGAATACAATAATAATAATAATAATAATAATAATAATAATAATAATAATAATAACAAGAAAGAAAAAAAAATGTGGTATTTCGCCACTAATAATACATAATTTAACCAATTTTTGCCGAGTTCACCATACAATACATTACGTTTTGTTAGAACTACATTTTGGCTACATTTAGTTTTCCATCACCCTACAAACAGCCTCCAAGAATTTTGGTCTAAAGGACATTCCCAAAACATATGCTCTAGCGTATGTTGTTTTTTTCTTTGCAAGAAAGACAGATGTTTGAGTCAGTTAAGCCAAAACGAAAAAGAGAGGTCCGCGTGGGTAGGATATTGTGATTAATTTTTATCTGAAACTCGGAAAGTTTTGTATCTTTAGTTATTTTGAAAGGGAGTTGAAATACTTTTTGTAGGTTATCGGGACTAACACCGTTGTTAAGAATTATGGTTTTTGCAGTAGGTGGACGAAATGAATTTTTGAGTATGGCGGTGTAAACAGAACGGGTAGAGACTTCAATTGGCAAATTGTCGGCATTGTAAACGGTTGCCGGCGTACCTTCTTTAATTCTGTTTTTCCAATCCGTGGGAATGGCACATTTAATTCCGAGGAGAAGGGTAAATGGAGTTTGGAGATTATATTTATTTCGAAATTCGTTATGAGTTAATAGTCGCACATTATCGTTGAGGAGATCTTTGAAACATATGCTGATATCTTTTTCGACCCATTTTGCATAAAAATTGACTTCCCATTTATTAAAATGTTTTTTGTTGTTCCAGATTTTTTCTGAAAACAGGTCCAATTTATCCTTTGTTATCAAGTGCCTTGATTCTTGCCAGTAGAAAAGTAACTTCAAACTCTTTCTCTGCTTCCTTCTTCATTTTAAACACTTCAGACGACCGTTATGTGTGTAGCTTGAGAATGTGTTTCCGACCTTGTAATTGAAGAAACGCAGACGTCTCCCGTAACAGAGTAGAGGTCACAAGCAGTCACGTAGCCTGCGAATACAGCCGCTTTTTGACGCTCGCCACAGGGGTCTCCCGCAAAGAAGCATCTGCGTTGTGAGTGCAGAATTCCTGTACTGTGACCTCTGAGGTCATGACAGCTCGTGTTGTAAATGTGATACAACACAGCCGCTCATGTTGTGAACACTACTTCTAAACGGCCTGAGTTTGTTGATTCGGCAACCAAAATTATTGTAGAACATGATTTTATTCATCTGTGCATATCATAAGTCTGATACAATCGCCCGCGGCTCGACATTGTAATATTTTGTTCTGGTCGTTCTGGTTTCGGTTAGTTTAAGTTATGCAAATAATGCGATTACCAGCAAGCTGACCAATCAGCATCTTTGACCAGAATCGGTCAAAAATGACGTCACAGTACAGGAATTCTGCACTCACAACGAGGACGCTTTTTTGCGGGAGACCAGTAAGGACTGCATAATGAAAAATAAACGGAGATAAAGTTAAAGACTGCAACATAAAGACTACCGCAGTGTCTTGTGGTCAGCGGCATTACATTCCAAAACACTATACAAATCTGCCACTTGATGTTGTTAACAGAACCTTTAACAAATCTAATATATTGTCTTAGGTAATGATTGGTGTAATAAGGTAAGATTACTTGCATATAGATTTATCAGGCGAAAATCGGTGAAGTTTGAATAAATGGCGAAAATTAACAAATTTGAGAAATTACTGTTTTGAATCCAACTGGTCAAATTTCACTTTTATATGTTTATCTTTAACCGAAAATGTATGTTTAGGCAAACGCTTTATTAGAATTACCTTGTAAAATATAATTTGCAAGCGACTTCCACTAAACTAATGTTTGTATCTCAAAAGGCATTTTGTCTCTTAACGAGCGAATTTATGCAAATTAGCAGTAATCGAGACGACCATAACTTCTCCAGTGTTAGAGATCCAGTAAATATTTTTCCATGACTTAACAGAACTATCTTAGTGCTTTTCAGAAAAATCCTACAAATTCTCAGAACAAGTCAGAATTTTTAGAAATTATCAATTTTCGCTACGTGCTTTTCTTACTTTCTAGACTACCTATCACAGTACGCCTCTTTCAACTGTTACCATCAAAGTATTTTTTCATAAACTGATCTCGTTTTACCATTTCTATAAAGACCTTTTGAACAGTTTATTGCTGGTGTGAACTTAAGTTTCCTCAGATCAATATTCGCTATATGACAGACAATTTTGATTCTGTCCAATTTTGATTCTGTCAAAGACCGATTTTCAGGGGTTTGGGTACGGAGGACTTCCAACCCTATATCTTGACAAATTTTGAGAGCAGAGACAAATAATATATATTTTCTTAAGTTGTATATCAACCTTGTTTTGTGTGGAAAATGTAAAGGAAATCCGAGCTTTGGCTCAAATTGAGTGGTCGATCCTTAGGCGGACAGCCTCTTAAAGCCTCGAACATGAAACTCCATTCTATAGTATCAAAGGCTTTCCTGAAGTCTAAAAAAGCAGCTATTCCAGGTAAGTTCCGTATTTTGGTAAAAAAACATGATGTCTTTAATCAATCGGATGTTTTCACCGATGTATCTGCCTTTGACATAGCCCGTCTGATCTGGGTTTATGATTTTCGGTAAAACGTTTTCGATTCTCTTTGCGATGGTTTTGGTCGAAATCTTATAGTTAGTGTTAAGTAATGAAATCGGTCTCCAGTTTTCTAGGACTGTTTTGTCTTTATTTTTCTTTGGAATCAAAGAGATGACACCTCGTCTTTGTGAAATTGACAACTTTCCATTTCTAAACGCGTAATTAAAACTATTGATCATTTCAGTCTTGATTTCTGGCCAGAAGTATTGATAAAATTCAGTTGGTAAACCATCCGTGCCAGGAGATTTTCCTATTTTGCATTCTTTCAGCGCTCTAAAACATTCACTTTCAGTAACTATGCCTTCGCATTTATGTCGCTCTTCTTTATTTAATGGTATGACATTATTCACGTTGAAAAAGTCTATAACCGGGGAATCCGTTATGTTTTCGTTATGCTTTGATTCATATAGATTTTGATAATAATCCATTTGTTTTTCTAGAATAACATTTCGATCATCTATGAAGCTACCGTCTTCTTGTTTTAATTTAGTCACGACTTTCGTGGTATAGTTTCAGGGTTAATAAAGTATCTAGTGTTGCGTTCACCTTCTTCGTACCATCTGACTTTGCTTCTTAGGATTGCTCCTTTCGTTCTTTTCTCTATTAGATTATCAAATTTCAATTTAGTATCATCATAGAGGGCTTGGCTGTTTGTTGACAATTAGGATCCTTACCGGCTTTTCGTTGTAGTTCGGTTAAGTGATCTTGTAAACGTCTCTCTTCCGATTTTGTCTAAATATTTCCTTATTTTTACAGTATTTAATAGTAAAACCTCTGATCTCCATTTTAATAAGGTCCCATTTGAGACAGCAATCATCTACGTAAAGTCTATATTTCTATTTGTATTTTTCTAGCTCTTCCTTACTGCGATTCTCAGTATTATGCGAACTCAGACATTCATGCAGTCGGCTGGAACTTGGTTTTTCGCTGCCGTCAATCAACAAAAAAAATCAGTAAACTTAAAAATAAAAGTCAGAAGACCCATCAAATGGAAACCAAATATGATTTTGAGCTAAATTATGGATCATTTGGTCGAAGAATGTATTTAGTTTTGAATTTGTTAGAGTTTTGAATTTGATTGACGGCAGCGAAAAACCAAGTTGCAGCCGACTGTTTGAATGTCTGAGTTCTGTACAGGACCCGAAATGATCCCTGGCTCCGAAATGATCCCTGGACCCGAAATGATCCCCAAAGTGTCTAGATTGGCTCCGAAATGATACCGGACCCGAAATGATCCCCAGACTGGCTCTGAAATGATCCCCAGTGAAATTCGGGAATGGTCCTAATCAGTCCCGTTCCTTTCCTATTCTCTTTTTCTTTCTTCCTCAATAATAATAATAATAATAATAATAATAATAACGATAACAATCATTATCATCATCATCATCATCATCATAATAATAATAATATACATGAAAAAAATACTCGATTCTGATTGGCTTAGAGCAGTGCAGTTGAAAAGTAATTTGCACTGCAGTGCAAATTACCTTTAATTGCACTGCAGTGCAAATTACTTTTTTTTTTCATGAATATTATTAATTCTACTAACAATCATCATCATCATCATCATAATAATAATAACGATAACAATAATCATCATCATCATCATCATCATCATCATAATAATAATAATAATAACGATAACAATAATAACAATAATCATCATCATCATCATAATAATAATAACGATAACAATAATAATAATAATCATCATCATCATAATAATAACGATAATGATAATAATAATCATCATCATCATCATAATAATAATAATAATAATAATAATAACTCACAATAGATTTTCAGTGAGGTGTGTTAGGTATTACTTACATATTTTCTTTCTTCCTCTCTTTCTCTCTTCCTTTCTCTCTTTTTTTCTTAGTTTTTTTCTTCTTTTTTCTCTCTCTCTTTCTCTAATTCCTTCCTTCTTTGTCACTACGCTGTTATGCTAGTTTCGTAGTCTAGACAGCCGGTGTGCTGGTAAGGTAGTTTCGTCTACTGGACATTTCAGTGTGGCGGACTGCGAAAATGTCAAGTCAAATGATGGTACGATGTTTTGCTTTTCTATCTTTTATACTGGTGTTTTTTGTGTCATGTTTTGGAAGCGGGTTCAGTTGACAAGAAAGTGAAGGTAAGCTGATCGATCAAATCCAATTTCTCATGCATGGCCACAGGCAGCCCAACCATTCCATTTGAGGCTACTAAATAATTCAATAAAATGATATTTGTGTCTTTTTTTGATGGGTTTCCTGTGGTAGAGCGCGAGCGCATTTATATATTGGGCTTCCTGTGTATAGAAATGTATAATGTTGGGCTTCCTGTGTGCATCCTGCGGGACGCGCCCGCAGCAAATGTATATATTTACACAAGGTGTGAAACTGATGGCGTATCATGGCCTGATGTGCGCCGCAGTTCAGTGGTGCACTTTTCCGTGAGCCGAAGAGCCGAAGTCGTCGTACGCTACAGGGGGGTACCCTGGGGGGTACCCAGGGTGAAGACGTTATTTTGTCGCTAATGCCATGGCGGGGCGTGGAAGAGAAGTTCATATCAAGAAATACTGATTTTTTTTCGGTGTAAATGTTTGGATTCTATTCCTTATTCATGGTAAGTTGAGGAGTCCACAATTCATGTCAACTTTAAGTAACTTTAGAAAAAATTGGACGGTTTTAAAGTAGTCCTTTTTCACTTTGAATGGTGGAGAATTGTATGTTGGGACACAAGAAAGTTTTGTTGAAAAGCAACTTCAGACTAAAAGTATTTTTGTCAAGGTTTTTACGTAGTATTTACTCTAACTGTTCTCTAATAAAAGCACTTGCCTATACTAGGGCAGAAGGGCTGCTTAATAATCACCACAGCAAATCAGTTTTCATAAATTATGACTGAGCTATTTGACTTGTGTAGTTTTGTCAGTGATCGAAATCACACTTCAACAAGGATTACCGCTCAACTGACTGCTGGTACTTAATTTTGTACTTTCTTGCAGTTGTTCTTAATGAAAACACAAGGCCACACAAGGGAACGCCAACACAGCATAAACTGCATTAACCATCTGAAGCAAAAATATAGACGAACTCAATTCACTGACATCGAAGGAAACATGAATGGAGATGGACTCGTGAAGCTGCCATGAACTAAAATATTAACAGTTCTTCATTATTGTCATTGACATAGTACAACTCAATTAGCAAATACTAGCTAACAACTGAAAGAAACACAGAGTAATTAAATGCGGTTTTCCTAAGAATGTCTGTAAGTATTGCTTCCGATCGAGTGCTTACAAATTGTACGAACTCCCATGTTTGTTATTCATTCAACTTATGATTGTGGTGACATGCATAATATTTATTTAGTTTCGTATTATTCATTAGTATTACTGATCAATATAGTGAATAAATTACACAGAAAGAACGGAGAAACAGTGTGTAAAAAGCTTAGTAAACTTTTTTTAAACTTATTGTTGAAATAAATACGTTTGTTTGTCATTTTGTTTACAAGTATTGATAGCAAACATGTGTTGTACAGTACTAAATTAGTAAATATTGAGACTATTCTGCATTTATAAAACACAATGCCTCAATTTTAAAGCATTTTAATCGATAAAAATCAAAAATCAAAACAAATACTTTATAAAAGTCAAAACAGAAAACAAATAAAGTATATTGTAAATGTTTTGACTTATTTTTAGTGAAAATATAAATATTAAAACTTGCTGAAAAGAGCACAGTTCAGATTTGACGAGCGCTGGCCGATGTCCTCTCGAAGGCAAAATCCGACTGCCTCACGGAAAAGTGCACCACTGAACTGCGGCACACATCGGTCCATGAGGCGCAGAACGTCAAAATTAAAGTTTCTCAGCGTACGGTGAAGTTACACGACTAAAACTTATGAAGTGTTTAGAAAATACGGTATAGTTTAGTTATTCGAAGAAAAATTGAATTTTCACGTCATATTGACAAAGATTAGGAGCAAAAAACGTAATTATCACGTGACCGAGTTTCATACCTTGTCTCAATATACACATGTACTGCGGGACGCGCGGGATGCGCACAGGGAGCCCAACATTATACCTTATTCAACACAGGAAGCCCAATATAATACGTATTGCGCGCGCGCGCGCGCGCGCTCTACCACAGGAAACCCATAAAAAAGACGCGCGAATATAAATGTATTTATATTTATTATTAGATAGCCTCAAAAGCAATGGTTGGGCTGCCTGTGGCATGGCCAGGCTCTAGGCTACTAATTTAGCCTACTTCAATGCTGTAGAGTACAGACAGCATTAAACCGTGCATCATAAATAGTACTGTACTAGTGTACTTTTCTATTGTTTAATAATAATTAGTGCTATTATCAGCTATTTACTGCAAAAAAAACGTTGCACGGTTTTGGTGTCCGTGTACTCTATTTAAAATTAATATTTTCAGTCAGTACAAATTAAACCCATCTATAAAGACCATCTAATTTTATATTTTATATTTAAATTTTGACTGTTGAATTACGTCAGTAGCAATGATGATTATTATTGTTATTATTATTATTATTATCATGATGATGATGATGATCGTTATTATTATTATGATGATGATGATTATTATTGCTATCGTTATTATTATTATTATTATTATTGTTATCGTTATTATTATGATGATGATGATGATTATTATTATTGTTATCGTTATTATTATGATGATGATGATGATTATTGTTATCGTTATTATTATTATTGATGATGATGATGATTATTGTTATCGTTATTATTTTTATTATTATGATGATGATGATGATGATGATTATTGTTATCGTTATTTTATTTATTTATTTTTTTATTTTTTTATTTTTATTTTTTATTCAAACTAATTTTAACAATTAATTACATTTTCCAATAAACAAACAAAAGATCATTAATTGACATAAACATTAAACATTGACATAGAACTCACATAGGGTCACAAAGAAACAAATATATCTTCTGATATTACAGTTAATTTTTCATTTAAAATAATATAATTATTTATTTGGGCTCAAGTCCGTGGTCTCTAATATTGTTCTTATTTTTTCATACTTCTTTAAATGTGAGGTCAACCTGGATTTCTTAACTTGTTCTATCCAAGTTGCCTTAGCTCTAAGGATTATACCCTCCGTAATGTAATCACTACGTTCGTTTAGTTTGTTTTTAAGATCCTCATATTCCTTTAATAAGGTTTGGTCTGAATGCCAATTTTCGGTTTGTTCGATTTTAATCAATTTCACTTCCAAGTCCTTATAATTCTTGCGAGAATTTTTAGCCTTTGTTTTAGCAAAGGAAATAGAAGCCTTTCTGACTTCATATTTAATGAGTTCCCAGCGGAGATGTGGATTATCAATATGATTCGAAATAAAATCTTCTTTAGTTTTAGTCAAAAATTCTTGGATCATACGAACATAGATTTTATCGTTAAGAAGCGTATTATTTAATTTCCAAAACGAAGGCCCATGATTATATCGTAGTAGGGTTTTAAAATTCAATGTTAACGCTGAATGGTCATTTGTGTTTAAAAAACAATTGTTTTGTCCTTTGAGACCACACGAAACAAAAACAGAACAAAAGTGGAATTTGCACATGCACGGAAACAAGTAATGGACTAAAACTGTTATACACAATACAAAAAGGAACAATACAATGCAAAACATTCATTATGATGCAAATACAGTAAAAAATCTGAGTTTACTCCAGGTTCCCCCCACGAAAATTATAATATCTAGGTCATTTATAATATCTAGGTCATTTGGGAGGAAAAAATAGTAACCATTTTTTTTTGGTAAAAGTCACTTAAAGTTCGAGTATTGAAGGACTGGTAAAAATTAAATTGATGTTAAGAGAAAATTATACACTTTTATGGCAATTATATCAAGAGAAGGAACAGATATATAAATGTACTTAGCTTAGACTCTGAGTCTTATTTTATCAATAAAGGTCCTCCAGATCCACTTGCTTGGTTATCTTATGCGTCGGTCCACCCCTTTCCTTCTTTACGAATATTTTTCCATCCTTGGTCCACGCTGTAAACCAACCATTTTGTTTCACCCTTTTCCTAACTTCTGCATACAGTCTTTTCCTTGACGATGTTAGATTTTCGTTTATATAGATTTTCGTCGCTCCATTTAATTTGCCGCCATCGGTGTTTTTAAATGTCTTCAGCTTTCTTCTGGCTTCATACAGCTCCTTCTTATCAGAGTATGATAGAAATTTTACGATTATGGGACGTATACTTTGCCTCGACGGTAATCTGTGAACAATATCGATGTCGCTATACTCAATTTCAACATCCAATACTTCACCAAGATCTTTAATGGTCACTTCTAAATCTTCATCTTCTTTCTCCGGAATTCCGTGAATCTCGAGATTATGTTTTCGTTGGTACTGGTTCATTTCATCTTGAAAAACCTCTAACTCTTCTAGCTTGTTCTTAAACTCTTGAACTTCTTCTTTATGTAACTTTAATTTCCTTTCTTGCTCAGTGGCTATCGCTTTCAATTTAATATTCTCTCGAGTAAGCTCGTCGATAGTGCTTGATTGATGGTCTAAGGCTTTCTTCACTTCTTCAAATTCTTTCTTGATATTCTTGTTATCTTCCATAATTTCTTTAGTATTCTCTTGGACATTCATTAAAATTTTGAAAATCATCTCTAAAGTAGGCATTTCGTTCTCGTTAGCTGTTGCTTTATCCAGTTCTTGTTCAAATTCTTCGTCGGCCATTTTGATGTACTTCGTATTGGGTGACGATTCCTGGCTTGAACTTGATGAAAGGATCTCCCTTTGCCTCCTTTTACTCATTTAAGTATTCTTTGAACATTAATTATTATCTGAGTATAACTTTAAGGAGCTGCTCATTGATATTTTGGGGGTAAAACCATAGAGTAAGGCGGAGAGAGTTAATGCACGTCCGCCATGCTCCTCGCTTTCCTAGGTCTGTCTGTTATCGTTATTATTATTATGATATGATGATTATTATTATTATTATTATCGTTATCGTTATTATTATTATGATGATGATGATGATTATTATTATTGTTATCGTTATTATGATGATGATGATGATTGTTATCGTTATTATTATTATTATTATTATTGAGGAAGAAAGAAAAAGAGAATAGGAAAGGAACGGGACTGATTAGGACCATTCCCGAATTTCACTGGGGATCATTTCAGAGCCAGTCTGGGGATCATTTCGGGTCCGGTATCATTTCGGAGCCAATCTAGACACTTTGGGGATCATTTCGGGTCCAGGGATCATTTCGGAGCCAGGGATCATTTCGGGTCCTGTACAGTTCGCACAATACTGAGAACCGCAGTAATGGCTGTGGTATAGTTTCCGTCTTTTAACAATGAGTAGTTAAATTTCCAGAAGCCAGGACCTCGCCTTTGGTTTAGTTCATTCGATTCATTGGTTCTCCAGCGTTTTCAGAATTTGAAAGAAAGTGATTTGTTGGTTAATGTCATTTGGTGCGTAGAGGTTTACGACAATCAAATGTGAATCCTCTATTACAATGTCGGTGATAATGAATCTTCCGTCTTTATCCGATATAACCTTTTGTATTTTGCAATCCAACTTTGGATTAAATAAAACCATAACGCCTTTACTATGGCTGGATCCATTGACTGAAAAGAGCTTTAATTTACCACCCCACTCAGATTCCCAATGCAACATCGCTTGAGCAATATGTTTCTTGTTATAACAAAACCAGTTCATGATTTTGCTTAGCCCTCTTGTATTCAATGAAAGGCACTTAATGTCTAGCGATTGGCTGCTATGCATACTTTGATTTTTGTTTAACTAGTTGGTGTTGTTCGAAATAAAGGCGATTAGCGCTAATCCAGGATTAAATCTTAAGAAAACTATTGACGCTAATCCAGGATTAGCACTGATCGCCTTTCGAACAACCGGGTCCAGCACTTCAACATGAGTCTGAACCGTTTAAACCGTTTAGGAGCTGCTGCTTTGGTTCTTGATCCAGCAAGGGGGTACATCGCACAGAAATTTGTGTCACATCCGGGATTTTATCCTAATTATATGCTAGACCATTCCCATTACGGCACTCGGCCACTCGATCTACGTAAAATTTACAGTAAAATCGAAGAAAGTCAATGCTTAGGCTGTCATTTACACAAATGAACCAGTGATCTACGATAAATTGTAACAACGGAATATAAAATACTTGCGACTGATCTTTACTTGCCAAGTTATCATTTTGTAAATCCCTTTCGTCTTCTAGCGACTTTTTCAGGGTGAATGTCAGGTCTCCGTAGTGTTAGAATGTATGGGATTTCATCATGCCAGCAGTTCGATCGATTCCTGTTTGCTCAGGCCTTGCGAAATGCAACAATTGTAACACTTGAATTTTGGTGCCCCGACATAGCTCTATTTGCTTCCAATATCAAGCTTTCTTCCATACCAATGTTCACTAGCGACTTTTCGTGAAAGGTTTTCTGTTTTATACCATCGAAGCGAAGCAGTCGAAAATGTCAAATTACGAGACGAGTTTTAGCTTCAAAACACTTAAATCTGCTGCCATTTTCCTTTGACCTTGCAGCCCTAGCCTCCATTCCTATAGCAACAGAAATTTAAGCACCAGTTTCTTTTTTACCACGGACAAAATAAGCCGTGAAGTAAGGGGAATTTTAACATTGGAGCGAGCGTTTGGCCGGGCGGGAACTGGGTTCGAGTTTAAGAGAATAACCCGCGAATTTCACTATAAGCCCCTAATAAAAGCTTTTCCCACCAAATTTTCGATACATTTTTCTACTTTAGGGATAAACTCTGAGATTTAAATTAGGATCGTTTATCGCTCCTTCAAATGCAACATATTTTAAGGATATGACCGATTTGTATGGGTAATTCTGTGCGATGATTTGGTAGTGAAAGTATCTTTTTACCATTGACTATTTATTACACATTAAGCATTGATATCAGTGTGATAAAGCCGTAAATAAAATTGATATCCGGTGAAGTGATTATCATTTATTAATCACTAGTGAACTAATATGATATCACTTCACGGGATAGAATTGTCCCGATCAAATTCTTCGTTAGAGATTACACTGACCAATCACAATCCCCCTTATGGGGTGTTCGGAAAACTAAGACCCCCAAAACTAAGACCCTAAGACCCTAAGACCCTAAGACCCTAAGACCCCCTAAGAAATTTTAAAATGTCCAAATCAGGCAAATCCAATGTTCTGTACTTTAATTAAAAAAAGAAGAGAACAGAGGAAAGGGCTGTGTTCGCACCACGTTTAGCTTCAAAATTCCATGAGTTTCTCTGCCGTCTGAGCCGGTGATAGTTGGCTCGATGATATCGAATAGGACTTAAAATATCCTGTCTTTTCGGCTTTAGTAGTAGGGGAAAGAGAGTTCACGCGCATTTTCCCAAATACTACAAAACGATTGATCATATTTTTAGAATAAAGTATATGATGACCTTAATTCAACAACAAAGGAGTTCAATTTAGTAAATCTATTTTGAAATCACTTATATGAAAAAAACAGGTGATAATAAAGCAAGTGCGTTTATTTTTATCACACAATAAAGTAGTTAATTAGTAAAAATACAAATATGAAATAAGTAGGTGCGTTTATTTTATAATTGTCAGAAAAATCGATTATCAGTAATTCAATACAGACATTCACTTTAGTAGTCCAATAATAGTCTCCAAGGTATATACCAGGGTAAAAGAATATTGACAGTATCATAGGATGGATTCATGCATTGGTGATGTGTTATGGGTTGCTCACAATGATATTATCCACCTCTAGAGCTTGTAAATCATTGGCTTATTCATCTCTTGATATTATCAAATTAATCTAGGATTTTTATAAAATAGAGTGCGTTTGAAAGACAAAAATAATTTATACTATAAGAGTATATATAATGAGTTCAACAAGTGTTAATAAGAAGGCAAATCCAGTTAAAAAAACGTATAAAATCAACACCAATTAAAAAAACAACCAAAATCCTTTTTCATGTCGAGTAATCTTTTAGATCAGGCTGTACTTGAAATAAAGGTCTCAAATCAAAAACAAATAAAGATGGGTATACACTAGTATATTTCGGTGCTGGTTGGGATTTTAAACCAGTCAATAACCCATTATTTAGTAAGTTTAATCATTTTATTTTCATAGATAGTTTACCAAATTTAAGCCATTATGATGAGGGTGATTCAGGTTATGAGAAAAGTAAGAATATTAAAGTATTCCTAGAAACTTTATCAAATTCAGCTTTAAGTTATAATCTTAAATTAATTAGTATTAGAAGAAATCTATTAACATTTAAAAATGATAAAATTAAGTTAGAATATTATTTTAATACTACAGTCCAAGAAGCTTTAACCAATACTACTATAAGAAGAAAAATTAATAAGGCAGTATGGAACCATATCCAGGGATTCAATCCTTATGTGTATGGGTTAAAACCGGGGGATTTACCTAACTTGTTAGAGAATCGCAGTAAATTACGTGAATTAAAATAGTTATAATTGATTGATGTTTTATTTTTTTGTTACATTTCTAATTAATAATTAAAAATGTAATTGTTGGAAATTGATGATTGTATACATCTATCGAAACATATACCAAGCAAGGCCAGCAGCCCCAACTGTTATAGCAGCTAAATTATTTTCATGTGTTTTAGATGGTGGTGAAGGGTTTACATATGGTTTATCTGACTTATTTGAAATATCTGGTTTATCAATCTGATGTGGTAGTTTAACCTTTGAATGACCCATGTTATTATGTTTTATACCAACAGATTTCGTTTCATAATTAATATTATTAACACCAAAGGTCATATCTGCTGAAGCTTTTAACAACTTATTATTATAACCGATAACAGTATTATCATGGCAAGCCGCACGCCTTAGTGATTTACTTTCGGCTGCACTGAGTGCATCCGTTATAACAGCAGGAGTTCCTGGCTCCCTTTGTACTTTCGAGTATTATCCAATTAACTTATCGCACTAAATCTACCAGATTCGAGTTCGCACTGACAGGGATTTGTAAACCGATCTCCCCTGCACAAACACTGATATTATTATAAATAGAATTTTGAGGTTTTTACAGTAGGCATGGTAAATGAATGCTTTTTATATATACATATATCATCTTCACTTACGTGTCTTTATATTGTACGTAAATAACTTAATTCCAACAATTTCAAGATAAATCACGTACGGTTGTCATATATAGAACCTCGCGCGCTGACGCCGGCGAATTCTCCAAATGGAAACCACTCACTCTTTTGTTTTCTTTTGTTCCTTTGCATCTAATAAACACTGACAGCTAACTAGAAGTGGTGCACTAGAAGTAGTGCCCAGGTTAATTGGAATCATTCTATAGAAGCATAAGTGTAACGTATATAGAGGATATTACACGGCGGCGCGAAGATATGAATTTTATTTTCGAGTGGCAAAAACAATCAATATTTTACGAACGAGCGCAGCGAGTGAGTAAAATATTGTTTTTAACACCAGAAAATACAATTCATATCATCAAACTGCCGTGTAATTTTCTTTTTATTATATAGACCAAAAAAAAATTGACGATAAAATATAGTTTTTGACTAAAAGTACTGAGCCTGACGTCATCGATATCCTCACTAGTGAGGATATGGAAAATACGCCACTCGGGTCCCGGATGTAGTTTCGTACGAATTTTACGAGTGAGATATTTTCCAGTAAAACACTCGTGTCTATATAATAAGGCAATTTATTGCATGCAATTTAAAAAGTAACATACATACGAACACAGACGAAGAAAAGACTACTCTCCTCCCCCTCCCCGTTCCAGACCCTGTTTAGGACCCCCAGAGGCCAGGGGCCTGTACTCCTGGAAAAGTAGGCCGGATAGGAATTGCTGCAGGGACGGGAAAATTCTTACCTTTTCAAAAATGTTCCAAGGATTGTCACTGAAATATAGACCCAATTTAAGAAATAAATGAATCGCAATACATACGCGGGCTGTTACGCTATGCGAATGTTTTTGAAAATAAAAAAGTGTACCCTATTTAAGGATCAAATATTTTATTTGATAGTAAAAATGAAAAATATAGTACCCAATTAAAGAATCTGGAGGGTTAAAAAACCATACCCTAAAGACTAGCGGCACATACATGTACCTACTATAGCGTATATAGTGGGAGTACTGATCCCCCTGGGTTTACAACAAACTCAAGTAAAATTATACACTCTGTTCTAATTCACGACATAGAGGCGAAACACCATACCCTGTCCAGCCGCACGTCCCATTCCTGAATACAATACAATACAACTTTATTAAGCCCTTTCAGTGCTAATTACATGTAATTCAGTACGTACGTTGTAAAGTCAATAAAAGGAAAACAATGATAACTAGTACAGTATGATGCTTGTATTTGGTGTTGATTAGGATAGTTGACCATTTATAGTCCACCCCACCCCCGGTCACTAGTCCGAGTAGCCTTCTATGTAGGAGGTATGCGCACGTTAGAAAGTACCCCTTAAAATATATATACGGGGTAGGCTACCAACACGATACTGCAGGTATAACGCACTGGCCTACCCAAGCTGTCCACGAGACCGCAGGTATGACGCACTACAAATGTAGGCCTACCCAAGCTGTCCACGAGACCGCAGGTATAACGCACTACAAATGTAGGCCTACCCAAGCTGTCCACGAGACCGCAGGTATAACGCACTACAAATGTAGGCCTACCCAAGCTGTCTACGAGACCGCAGGTATAACGCACTACAAATGTAGGCCTACCCAAGCTGTCCACGAGACCGCAGGTATAACGCACTACAAATGTAGGCCTACCCAAGCTGTCTACGAGACCGCAGGTCAGTAACGCACTACAAATGTAGGCCTACCAAAGCTGTCCACGAGACCGCAGGTATAACGCACTACAAATGTAGGCCTACCCAAGCTGTCCACGAGACCGCAGGTATAACGCACTACAAATGTAGGCCTACCCAAGCTGTCTACGAGACCGCAGGTATAACGCACTACAAATGTAGGCCTACCCAAGCTGTCTACGAGACCGCAGGTCAGTAACGCACTACAAATGTAGGCCTACCCAAGCTGTCCACGAGACCGCAGGTATAACGCACTACAAATGTAGGCCTACCCAAGCTGTCCACGAGACCGCAGGTATAACGCACAAGTTGAAAATTCGAGATCAATTTGAAGCTAATAATTATTGTTTTGCCGCTACAATCATTAGAAGTCGTAAAATACTCGTAAACGTCAAACAGAATGATAAATACTTGGTTGCATTATTATTATGTTCGCTGTAAAAAAAAAACACATACCCTATCCCAGTACAAATGGGCAAAATATATATATACCCTATCCCAGACCTCATGAGAAGCTCAAATAACACACATAGCTTATATGTACCCCTTCCCCCCGGGGAGAATAACGCACTAAACTTACTTCGAATTCTCATATCTTATAAATACATTGAAGGCATAAAATATTTCGATTTTTCTTACTATATATCATTAGATTATCCATAAAGTGACGAACGTATGCGTATTCTGAACCTTGCTGCTGTTCAGTCTTCGACTGAATCACATAACATGCATCGGCCGGCAGGGGTCCTGCATGTAATAAATAAACACAACTTCTAGCTGCTAAATAAAACAAATTGAGATTAATTTCCAAGGAAGCACATGGAGATCACGGCTGTAATTATACTCACAGAGGTTTTGCTCTTGCGGGCCAAGTATAATTCACTGGCTGCTGCTTCCAGGACGCTACTGAAACCTTGCTACCGATCCAAAGTAGTAAATAAAAGAGAATTCTTCCCGCCAAATTATATATCAATTCTTTCGTGTCAAAATGCAAGATCAAATCACATTGGGTACCAACAAAGATAGCTTGAACATGGAATATCTCTATTTGGGCAAAATCAAACAAGATCGTGCAGAAATAAACCATAAAATGGCAGATTGTACAGAGCGAGTTGTAGTCCAGTAGAGAAAGCGCGGAAATGTGATGACCTTGTAATTCGATAACTCGTGTTATCATGCCAACTCACCCTACGCAAAATCTCCCCACTTTCCACACAAAAATAGATATGAAAATATCTACACTAATCACGCGTTTTTTTCAAAATTCCTTAGCGATTGTTACTCTTGTGCAAAGATTGTCGAATACGTTCTACTGAAAATGAATGTTGCAGTGCCGTCAATTATTAAAAAGGCGGTAAATGCTCGTGGCCAACTTTAGAGGAACTTACAAAATGTCTGACGTACCATGACGTAACTTCCGGCGAAGAGTGCTAGACATCTCAAAGCAAACCGAAAATTAAGAATGCGGTTATTGTTATATTTCCATTTCTAATTTATTAGTCAGTGTGAAACGTTGTAATTGAATTCATGATTTCGCTAGTTCTTTCCGTTCATTATTATTATATTGTTATTTTCTTCTTCTTTTTATTATAATTATTTACACGTAAGTACGATATCTCACGATCAGTACCGACTAAATAAAATGTAGAAGTAGACATGTTTCATTATTTTCTTGTACATGTATGGTAGTATTCAGACCATGATGATCTGTATTTTCACGGCTGTTATGGATTATATACAAACATGTTGAAACGTTGTGACGTGATTTCGCAAGTTGTCCCTGCACAGGTTTCATTGCGTTTCTTGCTAGATTTGCTTATAACATAGTTCAATTTTTCTTTAATCGTTGACAGAGTTATGTTAAACCCCTGCAGATATGCTCAGCATGACTGATGACGATATTGTTGCTGTTGATAGCTACCTTTACTTAATCCTGTTAACTTAATCGACCTTAATCCTAGCAACTGTCGATCATCTTATCACATATAAAAATCTATGCGGCTCGTCATGATTGATTATTAGATTCGATGGTAGTAACCAGCAACCAATAGCCACAGCAAGATCTAATTTTTGTTTCGATTCTTGTACCGCTAATTGGTATCTCTGTATACTTTTAGAAATATCTACCTCAATTATACTGCTTTCGAATAGTCTTAAAAATTCAAGTTGTGTTTCTTGTGAAGAACCCGAGTTGTCAACAATAGATGATCGTGTATTTACTTGAGATCCTAGGATACAATACACATAAGCCTCGATTGACTGGTTCAGTCGTGAGAGTCCAGCTCTGGTTAAACCTTTTGATTTATTCAGCATAAAATATAAATATGGATGCTCTTGTAGTGGTGAGATATGATCAAGTTTATTTCCACCGTATTGTCCAGTCTCATCACCAAATTTGAATTTACCACCAGGCCATTTATTTGTAAACAATCCATCCATCTTTTTATCATAGGATTCAGTTACATCATCAACCTCATCAAATATTTTCTTATAGATTCGACCAAGACCATTGTTTTCATCACCAGTAAATCGAAAGTTACTATTTGGTGATATATCAAACTCTCGACATATCTTATTATAACCACTCTTATCAAATTTGTTATTAATATTAGTAAAAGATCGATCTCCAGGTAGTTGAACATTCATCTGTGATAAAACTCGCCTACTCGTAAACAGTATATGAAATTTGAGTAATGAGTTGATCATAGGATTATTGATTTTTGTTATTAGGTCGACACCGATTCCACATCCAGAAGTTGCACACCAACAAGCGAAACTTAATTGTTGAGGGTAGTAAGACATATTAGGACTATTCAACCATATGTAAGCTTCTTTCGAAGTAACATGGTTTAATACTATATCTGTTAACATATCTCGTGGCTTTATTGTAAACTTTTTACTTGGTGTTACATAAATATCGAGTGATGTGGAATCATACTTTGGAGGTGGTTTATCAAATGATGTACAAGTGATTGGGTATAGTGTTTTTGTCATAGTTAGCTCTTTTGGAAATGTGTTATTAGATGTGGTTCTAAGGAAGTCACGAATATTTTCAGGGCCTTCTTCAACTTTACCATGCCAGAGAGGAAATGGATATACTGTTTTAACTAGATTACCATTCTCATCAAACGGATTGTAATCAACACCATTACTAAGAAATTGAACATTACTACTACTATCCTCTGAAAAACGAAATTTATCATAATTTGGATACTTTTTAATGAATTCAGTAAATTTCATATTATATTATTATAATATGAGATAATATTTATATATATTTAATTCTTATCATATCGCAACTTGTATATATACCCTCCGTAAGGTGTTGTATCAAAGGATAAAGTTATTTCTTTGGATTTACGAGCTGGTCTACAATCTCCTTTCTCAGTTCCTCCCTCATCTTTTGAACATCTGGAACATCGTTTTTTAAAAAAAGCCTTATTCCGTTTTCACCCTAATACTACTCTTTAGTTTTTCATATTTTTTTGGAGTTCAGTCATAATGTGTTCAAATTCTTTCTCATCAATCTTGTTATCGCTCAAGGCTTTTGATACAAGATCACATATACTATCTTCTTTTTGATTTTGCAAGCTGAATAGTATTTTCATGTTTTGTTACCTTTTTAGTAAGTTTTTTCGTGAAAATTGTACAACTAGCTGATATTAAACCTAACAACCCGCCAACAGCCGATAAAGGAAAACACCGATAATGATCCCAGGTCCTGTTAAACTAGTAGTTACACCAGAACCGGTTAAAATGACAGATAAGACTCCTGTTGCAACTGCAGTTTTATGAAGTATACCACGTATCCTACTATATTTTTTTCTAACATTTTCGTAATGTTTTATCTCCGTTACTAATTGAGATATAACCATATTTATTTTGTGTAATCTGAAGTTTTCACCAGTTTGTTGTACTTCTGGTACTTCCGGATAAATCATATCATAATCAACCATATATATAATACTACATATTATTATTTTATATGATTTCAATCACCATCATCATTGGATATATTCCAGCATCAATGCTCTTACCACTAGAATCTGTAACCCAAACCCTAATACTATTAATATAATCATCATTTTTAATAGGTGTGTACAGGGTATTATTAGGATGATAGGTTAGTTTTTCTCCAACCTTGTTTAATTCAACACATGCTAATATTTGTGAATATTTACTATTTAATAAAACCTGTGTAGAATCAATAAGATCACAATACAAATATAGTGCATACTGAGTAGGTTTAATAATATTTATAACATTTCTTGAATTTTGTTCAAGGTTTATTGAGATGTTTAATAATTTAGCTAAACCCGGGTTTAGTGTTACAGCCTGATTGGCTATGAGCATCATTTTTCCGGTATTCAATAGTTCGATGGAGACATTGTCACTAACTTTCAACGCATCTATAACACGTTTTAAATATATTCTGTGTGTAATACCCCGGCGGAATAATAATAACAAACTTCTTTTCATCATAGTAAATCAATCCATCACCTACAAGATTATATATTTCATTATAAAAACTACAACTTACAAGTGATATACGTGTACTCTTTTTAATAGGATTTTTAAACCAAATAGTTTCATCTGCTTTTGTTTTTTCAATATACAATATTACCATTTATACTATATAATCATCTTTTATTTTTATATCTTTCAACAAAATACAAAACAACAGCAACTATCAATAACCAAGCGTTTTTAGCTAAGAAACTAATAACCTCACCCGCGGTTCTGAAAATAAAAGAAGCTATACTACCTAGCATGCCGGGTAGTATCTGGGCTAGCTTCTTACCAATAGCTTTCAAAACCATTTCCTAAACCTTTTGCAACACCGGATAATCCGCTTTTTAGACTAGAAATAATAACACTAATAATAATACTAACTGCAGATACAACAGAAAAAACAGTAAAACCATACTTTTTAAAAAACAGCTTTTATACGATCTCTCAGAGACATTCGCCCTTCTATTACTTCATTTTGTTCTTCTAATTGTTCAATCTCATTTCTAGTTTCCTCAATCTGTTCACGGAGTGATATATTCAATCTTTCTCTAACATCATTAGAGCCAGCTTGAGATATATTATCCAATTCTTCTTTTAATGTTTGTAATTTTTCTCGATGTGAAAATATAGTTCTTTCATTATTCTCAACAACTTTTTCAGCAGGATCACCAAGATAGTTTACAATTGTTTTAGGTAACTTACCATTTAATTCACCCTCAGCATTAAACAGAACATGATGTTTGCTGCCCAGTCTATTAATTCTTACTATCACTCTATCATATTCATCAATTGTAGTTATGAATGGAGAGTTTTTAGGATTTACATTAGGATACTTGGATTTGATCCTATCCCAAGCTTCCTCAACTCTTTCTTCACGATGTTTAGCAAGGTCTACCATTTCTATGTCTTCTCTTGCCCTCCTTCCCCAATCCTCATTGCTTTCATCAGAGTTCTTAAACAATCTATATATCCTCGGTCTCTTGATATCCCCCTTCTACCAAACCAATCTTTTGTTCGCTCCCACCAAGTGTGTCTAGTTTCTTTTTGTTGTGGTAATAATTCCGCTAGTTCATCATTTGTGATAGGGATGTTTACATCTTCAGACCCTCCTTCAAGAGGATGAAAATCTGTATCAGGAAATATTTCACCTTCCATCTACTATATATAAATTAGTAAATTGTTTTTATATAATTTTTGATGCTAAATAACCAGCAGTCAACATACCACCACCAACATATAGAATTTCATATTGTTTTTGTTTACTACTCGGTTTATAATAGTCTGAGAATTGTGGTTCTTGCTTATTAATGTTTGATTCGGGGTGTACATCCCTATATAGTTTAAAATTATGATCCGTATTCCTTAGATTATTATCAGCTATATTCTTTCTTTCATACTGAGTAGTCAACCAGTCTTGATATAGTTGTCGATCCTTTTCAAATTCTCCCATATCTTGTTGGTATTTTTCAAGTGCTTTATCGTGTCGAAGCCTCTCCCCATCAGTATGTTTAGGATCTGAGCTGAGGGCTTTAGCTAAATACATCGACCCTGTAAAGGCTGACGCATTTAAAACGGCCCCCATTATCATCATCGCAATAGCACTTGCCATCTATATATTATACAATGCTATTATCTTTTTATACCGATTTTGGAAGAATCTTTTGATCTTCTAGATATTGTTTAACATACATACTTCCAGCAAGAACAAGCACCCATTTGCCGTAATTAGTGACGCTTGTGCTTGGATCACCAAGGAAATTCTCCCTCATAACTTTCTTACCAGCATATCCAATAATAGCCGCTACCCCAATAATGACAGCGGAATCCATCGTTGACTTAACTAATTTGTTTTCCATCTTCTTATATATAATATGAAAGTTAAATTATTTTTATATAGTTATCATTCCATCCCAATTCTAGGTATTGGGATCATTGATGTTCTACCTGGTTTATCATCTTTTACATCATTGTGATCTATTTTTGGTTGTGTTATAGATTTTATATTTGATTGATCACTTTTTTTCCACCTCAGATAAAGATCTAAAGCAGTCAAAACTGATACCAACGATCGTCAGCACTATTGTCATACTAGGCATCCATTTTGAACTAGAACCTTCTTCAATATCATCATCAGTAACATCACGGCTATCTTCAATATAATCATCAGTAACATCACGGCTCTTTTCCATTTCAAGAGCTTTCTTAGCTTTTTGATGATAAAGAGCAAGCTTTTTACCGGCTTCTACCCTTTTTGGATCCTTAATATGGACTATCTTTTGTTCAGGCTCTTTGGTAATAATCTCTGTTTTATTATCTTCAGTCATATAGTCTATAAACATATTTTATTTTTTTATATATATTTATAAAATATCAACTCAACAGTATGCTCAGCAACTGCTCAAGAGGTTCCAACAGTATGCTCAACAGCTGCTCAAGAGATTCCCAACAGATGCTCAACAGTATGCTCAAGAGATTCCAACAGATGCTCAAGAGATTCTATGAAAATATTTATTATGATTTTTTAATGTGTTACTTGTTATAAATCCTCTACTACAATATTTACACTTCAATCTAATATCCATACAATAGTTGTTTAGTTCTTTGATAATAAGATCATAATCGTTAGATACAACACATTTGAATCCATTTTCCTCATATCTTTCTAACAAGTTTTTCTGTTCAATAGAAGTAACACCAGTAGCAGTGGGTGTTTTAAATTCTATACAGAGGCCACAATATTTTTTATGAAAGTTATTAATAATCAAGTCTGGTTGTCCCTTCATATAACCTTTTTTATAAGATTGAATTCTTTTATTACTAGAATCCTGGTTTTCACCTAATCCTGCTACCATAAGAAGGTTGGGATTGAACCGTCTAATATATTGAACCACTTTTGTATGTAGGTCATATTCATTTTCAATCTTGAATGATAATGTTTTTGGGTTGTTAAACACTTGATAAGACCCATATTTTCTTATGGATGGTAATACTGTAGAGAACACCCATTTTTGAAACTGTTTGGCGGCTTCCATTTTAGAGCTGAAGATAAGAGAATATAATCCCGGTTCTTTTATGAATATAGTGTGTGGTTTAAGATTTCTAAGGGGCTCTGAAGAACCGCCCTGAAATGGGGCGGTTGTGTAATTTGTATTCTGACATACATTTTCCCATTCTGTTTTATATTCCTCATCGACATGTGTTCCAATTGCATTTCTAGGTTTCTTATATTCTAACGCTTTTGCAACATCTATACCTTTGAACCATATATTCTGTTTATCATCAATATATGTATCTATAGAAATACCAAGTTTTATGTTTTCAAATTTTCTAATTGATAATGCCATATTATATATTATTATATAATAAATAATATTTTAAGTGAATTCCAAGAGTCTGCTCAAGAGTGTTCAAGAGTCTGCTCAACAGGTTCCAAGAGTCTGCTCAAGAGTGCTCAAGAGTCTGCTCAAGAGATTCCAACAGATGCTCAACAGGTTCCAAGAGTATGCTCAACAGTGCTCAAGAGTGCTCATCAACAACTTGTTTAATATCTACAAGAATATCTTCCTCTAAATTACTATGTATGATGGGTGGAGCTAACCAATCATCACCACTATTACTAATCTTAACATGCTTTGCCACTTGGATTAGACAGCTTGCTAAAGCCACAAATCGTCCTCCTCTTAAAAAACAACGTATCCAGCAATATTATTTAACTCCTGTCTTAACATCTCATTGTTCTTCAAATCATTAGAAAGCTCTGTGGGATTATCAATTGGGATCCCATAAGAAAGGAGACTAACAGCTGCATCTATACCTGAATTGACAAGAGAACTTGAGACATTGTTCCCTAGAATAATTTGATAACGATTATAATATTTATCAACATCCTTCAATGATAATTTCTTAACATCACCGAGACTCATCTTCTGACCTGTATATGCTTCAATTGTGCCTAGAACAGCTAAAAGATAGATAGATATTGTTCACGTTTCTCCTCTATCTCTAAATTAACTATTGGTTTCTTCTTTTTACTCAATTTTCTTATCAACATTTGGTTGTTCAACCTCCTCTTGAATAGTATCTAGTTTCTCATCATTCATATATTGATCAAGTATTGAACTCATATATTATACTATACATACATTATATTTAAATAGTAACGCTTGGAATTTCAATGTATGATTGATATGGGTGTCTCAAACAAAAACACATTCTTGAGTATTTTTCCTGTTTTAATGTTTTAATAAAAGACTTCCGGTCTTCAAACCCCATATTTCCTCCATATTCCTCAAACAGAGTTTTTTCACACAACAGATTAGGATTATAAAATGAAATAATACATCCAACATTTTAAATGCACAATCGTCTAATTATTATTAATGTGTTGGTACCAGAGAATACTGTTTGACAACATGAAAGTAAATCATTTATCTCATCCACATCATCTGATTCCGGTGATAGAACAATAAACCTAGGATCGTTATGAGCAAACCCCTGATACGTTTTTATTTTTAGAATTAGGTCGGGCAAATAGAGAATAATGTATTCAAATATTTCTATCTAAAACGCATGTCTTAGTAAATTCGTACTAAATTTGTGTTTTACCACAGTTAGTAGGAGCCTGTAATAATACAGTGAAATGGAATCTTATCTTTCAGCTCCTCCATTTATATATAATTAATAGTGAATATTACTTTAATATAATATTGCTTTTAAAATTACCGTCTTGAATTTCCATAAGAGCATCAGCGATAAACAAACATATGACATGTTTATATTACCAGATCCACCAACTGTTCTAGTAAAAATTAAGCATAACACCGTCTTTTGTTGAATTTAGAAGAAGACCATTTCCATGAATATTATTATCCCGGGTTTGTTTTCAAATTGATCCAAAGAGCGAATTTATCACTATAGAAATCTTTCTGGGTTACATTATCTGTTTCACCAAGCCCTTCCTCTAATTGAGTGATTCCAAAAATCTGTTTGAACCATACCTTTCGAGAATAATTTATTAGGTATACCATCGATATTCACATTCACTTGGGTTAATCCAGGGTTTATATATACTTTTCAGAGTCTCTTGTGCCTACTGTATAAGGTTCTACAAACAAACAAAGAATTCCACTCATTTGACCTTCTTGTTATATTTACATGCTCGTTAATCACAGAGTCTGTTGCTTTATTAACTTATGAATGTCCTGTGTAGAAGCACGTTTTCATAATAGAACCCTTTACCGACTTGATATGAAGAAAGAGCTTCTCGAGCTAGGTAATCACTATTATCCATACAAGTGTATTCTAACTCAATATTTGAAAAAGACTGTATGTATCATGGTTTTGTATTATCAGATGTGACCACAATATTTCCGCTTTCCTGGAAGAGTAATCTCAAATAATATCAGATTATTAGAAAGACCCTTTGCATAGAATATCCCATGATTATCTAAAATAACTGTGATTTAATGGTAACAGATATTTATCAACCTATAAACAGCTCCTAATACTACATCCTTCCTCATCAGTGATTACTTTTTATCACCCTGAGGCTGTTCTAATAATGTTTTCGCATATCTGACAGAACTACGACCTTCCATCATCAACATATTTTCACGTTCTCTTTTTCGTGTGAATGATAAATAAGTCTTTATAGGTTTCATACAGAATGATTCATACGATGGGTGTCTTGTAAGTTTCGTTTGCTCCGCCATAAAGACCCCTCATTACGCGACTTAAGTGCTCGCTCGCCTAGGGTTGTTAACCACTGTGTTAATTTGCATGAGCCAGTGGCAGCTAGGGTTTTAGTTTTTGAAAGTACTCCTTATTTGACTCTGGTACTGGTATACACTTATTAATCACTTAATTTTAGGTATTATGAACATACAGGGTCTCTCCGGGATTGGAGGCTTGATTGTGGGTTGACACTAACTTGACGGATGAACGGTTCTATCAGCTTTTAAACCAAATGGTTGTTTGTATTGTCGATTTACATCTAAAATTTCAGAAATAGATTGCATCATTTATATAATATTATAAAAGAATATGTTTTATATATTATTATGGAAAAGAAGTTATCAAAAATATACTATAGCCCTCATGGTTATTGAAAAGGTTATGATGCTATAAATAAACTCTCTGATGCGACCAAAATTGATAAAGATATCACCAAGAAGTGGTTATATAGGCAAGCGTTGTGGCAGATCTATTTACCACCCCAAAACGATATCCCACGGTATCATTGGAATATCTCAAAACCAAATAAAATACATCAGGCAGACTTATTATTCCTACCACATGACACGGTTAAAAGAAAGACATACAAATATGCTCTTGTAGTAGTTGATATAGCAAGTAGGTATACAGATGCTGAACCCTTGTCGTCTAAGTTTTCAACAGAAGTATCTACAGCTTTCAATAAAATATATTCTCGACGTTTAACATGGCCTGAACAATGATGGTTGATCCTGGTAAAGAATTTATGGGAGAAGTTACATCGATTATGAAAAAACATAAAATAAAAATACAAAGATCTGAAGCTGGAAATCATAGAGCACAATCACTAGTTGAGCGCGCTAATCGAACCATTGCTGAGAAAACTATTTAGCCACCAGTATGCTAAAGAAATGATAATGGAAAATAATGAAAGATCCCGTGAATGGGTTTAATAGAATGCCTGCTGTCATACAAAGTATAAACAGTGGTGTGAAACGAATTACTGGTAAGGCACCGATTGATGCTATAAAATTAGAAGAGGTTGATGAAAAAACCATGTGAATTATAAACGACCTGTTGGATTAAAAGAAGATCGACTACCAGCAGGTGTTAAAGTTAGATATCTCTATGCTCCTGGTGAACAGGAAGGTGGTGAAGAAAGGTACGTGCTACTGACCCTATATGGTCAATGGATATGTATGATATATCAAGGACTGTTGTATCACCAG
>JAUJYZ010000331.1:0-76316 GCA_033675265.1 Actinostola sp. cb2023 | reverse complement strand
CATTATTTATATTTTAAGCTTTCTTTCTTTCTTTCTTAAATAGATAATGCATAATCATTGTCGGGTGGAAAAATCATCAAAGCTATGACCGAAAGGATTCTGGGAAATTAAAACTCTCAAATAACACCGTCAAATCATCGACCTTTTTTATCCAGACTTGTAGGATCTTAGTTAAATAGTTCATATATCTTCAAAACTACTAGAACATTGAATATATCTGTATGTAATGCAGGTCATGAACTGATTTCCCATCCATCCTTGCGGTCTCAGCTTCTATGATTTTATGATTTTCAACCCGACAACGATTATGCAATTAGCTATATATTAATTTAGCCTGTTTTGAAGATGTAGAAATGCTTCATTAAACCGTTATTATTATTATTATTTTATTAATTACTTGGGCTTCCTGTGGAACGCCCAAGTCTAAGATTACAGACGGTTATTCTTTTTGGTCGTGTTTCTCCGCCAATCTGCAGTGCACCATAGCGCATGCGCATGCTAATCTTCTCTGTATCGTTCCAATTTTGAGTATACAGAAGTTGTGGTCAGCAGCTTATCAACGAAATTCAAGATGGCAGACGTACGTAACGATAAATCAAACTCAAGTACATTAAGGCCTGGGTCTCAAACTTTTCAAAATGGCCGCCGAAATTCAAGAGGGGGTAGTCTAATTCTTTCTCTTTGTAATATTTTTCTCTTAACACTTTTGGCAATTACAATATAGCCACGATGTTGACAATTACACATGATAGTTTTCCATGGAAAATATGGAATGCGACCTTTGAACTCTAATTTAAATAATTGATATAAAAGCCTCCTGCATTATATTAAAGCGTTTTAATGTGCAGGAAATTGTTATACAAGTGAATCAGAGTTAGTCCATAGTATATATATCCAACGAGGGCAATTGCAAATATTATCGGTAAGGCTGATTTAGGCTGAAATGAAATATGATACTCTCAATTTAAGATTGTTTAAAATTATTTTTCTTCACCGCCCTCGTTGGGGTTATAAGTAATGACTTACCCCCTATTCATATCCATAAAAAATATCAGACATATGAAATCACTTTACTATAATGCAGAAGGCTTTTATAAAATGATATTTCAATTAGAGTTCAAAGGTCACATACCAGGTTTCCATGGAAACTGTTACGTAATTTTTGTTAAGGTCGTGACTATATATTATTTGTCAAAGTTTTAAGGTAAAACATTACAAAGAAAAGGAGAAAGACTACCCCCTCATCAAATAAACGGCAGCCATTTTGAAACCCAGGCCTTAATGCACTTGAGAATCACCAGCAGCATTCAAAAAGGATTTTGCCGTGCTCCCTTGCTCGAGCCAGTCGAGTCGTTCATTAATACTGCTTAGTAAATATGCAAATATCCTAGAGAATACTTTTTGGCCTTGCAATTCTGTCTGAAAGTGTATTTCTAACAGATGTCTGTGTGGCTTAGTAAGAACTCGATCGTAATTTTATTGAGTTTGTGAAATCGTTTCTTGCAAGGTAATCGAAATGTGCTTCGCCATGCAGCTGTCCGCTGGTAGAGCGTCTAGTTATTATTAAAAGGCTGTATGTATTCTTAGGGGAAGTATACTATGCTGCTGTTATCCCCTTGATTATATTTTATAAATAGAGGTTATTAGCATTGAATACGACTATAATACTGTGTAGTAAAAATTCACAGCGGTATTAGATGCTTAGCCGATTAATATATTGTTTATTATATATTTTGTCAAAGAAACTAGCTATTCTGGTGAAAGAAAAACAACAAATTACAGTGAAAACTTGGAAATCTCTGTACGAGCGCGCGCTAGCCAAAACTGTAGAATTTCTCACGCTGATTGGTTAATTTTCATCACACGATTGTGCATGATTGATTGGAAAGCCAGTTTGAAGTAACCACACAAAATACGGTCCCATATTTCGTGCGCTCTTGTGCATATTTCGTGCATTCTTTGACAACAAATACAATAAAGTAAAATATGTAACTTCACCTATCAGCAATACATGCTTTGTTGTGTTTTTGGAGGCTTTTAAAATGTTTTAACATTTGCCATCCAGATGAATTTTGTACCATGTGACCATTTATTGCAAAAATATAAAAGGACCTGTGAAGCACATTTTGGTCTAGGCCAGCCTGTATTCTCTAATTAGGTTACTACAAATAAGAAGTCAACCTGGCCTCGGGACAATTCAATGAAACTTTTACAACTGTAATTTACAAGTGTAGCCATTGTTCTTGTAAAAGTTTTATTGAAAAGTGTCTGATTGGGAGGGTGGGGTAACTGATTTCAGCCTGCAGTTTCTAAATATACTTGCGTTTGCATATAGCACGCTCAATTCTGGGTGTCCTCTTGTTTTATTCATGTCATAAACATCTACATGTAATAAAAATAAATACTTCAATTTCCTTAATTTGCATACTCTTTCTGCAATCCTGCACCTTTGTGTCACTGTCTACCCTACTACATGTAGCAGAGTTTTTTCTACTCACCAGGAAAGAGGCGCAGGGTAGCCACTGTCATATGCACATTATTGAAAAATCTCCAAATAAGTCTTTTAAAAGCATAATGACCCTCTCTTTCCCTCTTTCCTTTCCCTCTGATTAAATTGAAATACAAATGTTTATTTTTACAATATCTAACCATGCAACTAGGAAACGCCGGGTCAACGGTGCTCAAAAATCCATCAATTAGCTCCCGCGATCAACATTGCACTTTCCAGCGGTTAATCTCAAAAACAATATGGCTACTTCTAGTACGATATTTACAGTCGAGCAAATAATTGATGAAGTTTGCTCTAATGGCAGTGATCAGGAAGAGAAAGAGCCAGAACCAACGCTCGAAGAAGTCATCAAGATTTCTGTTGCGAGCTTTCACCCATTGAGGCATCATTTTACAAATTATTCGAGTTTTTGTAGTGAAGCAAGCCAGTGTTTGGAGTCCGTGTATTGCAAACACGAGTCTGAAGGAAGATATGACGAGGTAGAAAAAGTACTCCTAAGTACTCAGAGCATTCGTCCAATGATTAATTCAGAAATTCAAATCTGGATTAAGCACATTCACAGGCGTATGCGTGCAAACCCTACGGCAAGAAATCCTTGGACTGTGGAAATAAAGCGGGATCTTTGTCAAGAAGTTTTTAACCACACCAGGGATGCTGTTAGAAAATGATTGTCTGCATTTGGGGTTGTTGTGGAGGATTCTGTTATCAAATTTACAGACAAGAAACGCTTGGTCCGTGATTTTTCAAAGTTAGCGTGTCTCACACAAAGTGAAATAAATAATGATTTTAAAAAGTCATTTGGCAGAAAACAAAAGAATTTCAAGGCAGAAGTGTTGGTATCGGAGGATAAGCCGTTTGTAATTAGTTTTGATTATAAAAGAATGAAAGTAACTGTGGCATGTAATTATGGATGTTGGAACGAATTTGGATATGGTTTTCATGGTTGATCAATTGTAAGTACTCTCCCTTCCCCAGTTCCTAATGAACACAATACACAGGAGAACAATATATTACATGGGCTTTCACTTGACTGGTGCATAATATTTTGGTGGCAATGTATATAATTAAAATAAAATAGTGGCTCTTTATCCATGTATCAGCACAGTATATATTATAAACAATTCTCTTTATCCATGTATCAGCACAGTATATATTATAAACAATTCTAAATACAATACATTCTGGTACACAGTTATTAATTCAAATACTATGTATACATAATTTGCATCTGCTTCAAGTTTAGCAAGATTATTATTTCTACAATTACATATATTTTATATACAGTAATAAGTCCATTTATATGTACTTTTATACAGATTTAGTGCAGGTGGCAATAAAACCGTGAAACATATTTTAACCAAATAGCACTAAATGGTAGAAAATAGTATGTTTTCTATTATTTTATTACTGCTATATCCAGCACTAATTAGTTACTACTTTTTCACAGGTTTATTGTCTGCACTCTAGCAATTCTGACTAATCTTACATTCTAATTATTGTCTAAAAATTGCAAATAAAAGGCATATATGTTGTCTAACATTTTTATGTGGTATTTATAATTTACCTATTTGAATCACCATCCCAGGGTGTGTACAAAACTCAATTAATATAAATGGTTTTGAATTAAAAATACAAATTATACAATACCAGCCATTATTTTTTCCTTGTTGTACACTCTCATTGATACTAATCATTATTTTGTCGTTGCAAAAATAGCATTTTTGATCAAGATGATCAGTTTTCTCAAGGCCACAGTAACAGTAATTAGTGTCAGTAAACACTCTTGATGGAATGTACACATTTTTGCTTGCTGAATGGGAAGTAGACTCATACCCTTGTTCAGGAAGCCATACAAGCATGATAAATTCATGCCTAAATATCTCAAGCCATCTTTGCTGATACATTGTAGGTAGTGTTCTCACTCAGCTTATGAAGGGCTATGTGTTTTGATTCCCTACCTTCCATTGTAGTAGTCAAAAGCCCTTGACCATATGTATTAAATACATATTTTGCATGTACAGGTAGTACATGAGCCAAAGTCCAGATAGTTGGATTCACTGAACTTGGTAAGAACAATGCATTAGCACAAAAATACTCTTTTCCCAGAGACTCAAGCTTGGTAAGATCTGTTTCTTTGATTTCAAATCTAGTAAAAATTGAGCAGAGATCACGCAACCTTAGGCCAATATATGCTAGAACAAGGACAGTTTGCCTTTGTTTTGGGGTATCCTTGTCATGGCTCAAAAACTTGATCAGTCTCATAAAATTATGGCAGAATAACCTGGATTCTTTACCGGTGAAACGGTACTGTAAGTCTTTGCTCTTGCCCTGGGTTTCATCAAACCACTGCTTAACCTTTCTTGCTAACCTTGTTGCCTTAACTTCATATTGTAGGGCAGTTAGAACCCTTGCAACACAACAATCATTAGGTACATCTACAAATGTTTTACATGATGATGGAAGTGTTGACTTACCTATGGCTTCTTTAATTAAAGATTTGAAAAAGTACTGCCATGCATTATTCTTGAGATGCAAAGGTTCTACATGTGCCTTATCAATATACTTACCAATAAGGGGAAGAAACTCCTGTCGACTTTCTTTTTGAGCAATGAATTCTGTGATCTTGCTTCTTTTTGTTTTATTTGCTAACATTTTGTTATTCAGAGACATTTTGAATTTTTCCACCTCTTGTGCTATGCTGACTCTCTTACTATATGGCCAGGGCTTCCACTTACATGAATTATCATGTCCAAAAGAACCTTTCAGATCAGTGTAATCCATTTTACTTACATTAGCAAATGTAGATAAATATTTTGCTGCATTACTTAACTCTCCACCCAACATTGCCAACATTTTCATGTCATTTGGAAGTTCCTCCAGCTTGAATGTTATATGAACACCATCAATTTCAAAAATCTTACCCTCTAAGCTTGCCATTTGGTGACACATTGCCTTCACATACTTCATAATTACAAGAGATGTTTCTTTACAATTACCACCAAAAACAAGGAAATTATCACTACTTGAAGCTACCCTCTTACCAGTGTTTAAGAAACTCACAAGGAAAGAGCATGCATTTTCATTTTTGCCAAAAGGGCATCCATCCCCCCCAAAAGCCAGAAGGAAGGTTCCTTCTGTTTTTCCAAACCATTTTAGTGCATCCTTGCGTGACTGCTGGACCTTCAGATAGAACTTGGCTAGCCTAGGTAAGTACTCTCTAAGATCTCTATAATACCCACTTATGTTATCCTCATCTAAAAATAATCTTTGAACTCTTCTTCAATATTATAAACAGTCCCAATATCAATACTGTGGATTTCATTTGCAAGTTTGTTATATGTTAATAGCTTAGGTATAGGGCACTTTGGCAAAAATGAAATCCCTGTTCTCCCTCCCCTTTTCATGTTAGACTTCATAGAAGTAGTTATTCTTACTGCCTGGTACTTTCTTTTCCCCATAACTCCAGCTGTGTAATAAGTTGCAATACTTCTTAAAATATTTTCTTTTGATTTCTCAAAAGATTCTTTAGATTGCTTTTGCTTTTGCTGGATCACATAATTAGTTAGTTTCTCATTTTCTACAATATAATTTCCTAATATTTCAGTTTTACACTTTTTACTGATTGTATCAAAGAGGCCAACTAAAGCAGGTCTTTTATTAGAAGTGCACCCACCATGAATGACCATAGCTGCATCCATAGTGTCATTTCTTCTTCTAAGAAGAGTGGACGTAGACATTTCTTTTAGGGAAGTTGGACTTCTTGTTTGTCTTTGTACCTATGAATGTATAAATGAATCAACTTTATTTTAAGAGGGTAGAATATAGAATTTTTCTTTTTGTTTTCTATATTTAATGTACATCTATGATTGTAATAACAATTAAAAAAAATGTAAATATACATATCAAGTAATTAAGTAATTAGAAAACATTGTAATTAAATAGAAATGTGTGTAATAAAATTATTGTTAAAAAAAAAATTAAAAAAAAAATGTACACATAATATATAATATACAAGTGAGATAATTGTTTAAATTAAACACTTGAATTGAACATATATTTACAAATAATAAATAAATAAGTTACCGGTGAATTTTGGTAACTTTTGAGTTCTTTGGATGCATCCTCTGATGATTTCTTGGCCACATTTATCTAGCAAATAAATAGGTCAATAAATATAGATGAATAATTAAATTCTCCTTACATAGCACAAACAATTACTGAAACATATATGGGAGAATTTAAAACGTGATCAGTACATAATGTTTCCTGGCATTCTCAATATATACTGAAAGGATTTATCAGTCATTTCATTCATTTTATATCTAAACAAATCGCTAAAAATTATGGGCAGCTATATAAATACGATTTAACAGTGAATAGTGTCCATATATTGACAACTGATTCAAGAATGGCATATGAATATTCGATGATCTTCGATCTACGGCGCTGGCTTAAATATAACATATAGCTTACCTTTCGCTTTAAATTACTGATTTTTCTGCGAAGAACTTTCAATTCAGAATTTGATTGAAGCTTCTCCTCTGCCAGTTTCGTCTGTGTTTCTTTTTTCGCCTTCATGTAATGCGCTACGGCGAAGCGCTGATTTCCTTTTATTGGCATAGTGGCTGCGAGAGCGGATATCTTTAGCCAAGAAGAACATTATGTCAGAGTAATAGTGGTACGTAATCTCTCAAATTCTGAGGAAACTACAACCAAAAGTCGAAAACAAAAAACATACGTTTCTTACCAAGACATCGTGGTATCAATACATCGAAAGATCAGCTCAGTTCTCCTCAATAAAAAAAACTTTATTGAAGCTGAAGTTCGGGATTTTTCAATTATTTCCCGCAGGCAGTGAAAACCATTCAAGAGAAATGTCTCGCTAAAAATACTGTTTCAATATTTTCTTTACGAATTTGGTATCAACATGAAGAAGGATTTCGTGACATTTCAAATAAATTATGTTCAATATTTGGCGCGCTATCCCATGGGGCGTATCGAGCATTTTGTAAACACAATTAATATCGGTACCAGTCTACAAAGAAAAAGACGCGGTCATAGACGCCATTTTTGACCTCAAATGCGTGACGCGAAATCAGAGACAACTGACCCGGCGTGAAAGGCTTTCTCAGTGAAATTTCTTTGAAAATACGGGCTCTGGTTGCATGCATGGTTAAATAATAGTAATACATTGTCAAAATGGATTTCTTGCAATAGTGACCCGGCGTGAAAGGCTTTCTCAGTGAAATTTCTTTGAAAATACGGGCTCTGGTTGCATGCATGGTTAAATAATAGTAATACATTGTCAAAATGGATTTCTTGCAATAGTCCCTTTTCGCGTTCACAGATCCCGTTGTAAAATAGCTGTACTTATTGATATCAGACGCATTTGTACAGGGTTAGCCTCGAGTCAGTGAAAATTATCAAATATCAACAAGAACACGAAAAAAAGTTGACATGAAACAATAGAAACATTTTTGAATTGCGTAGTAAATCAGTGCGTCTTTTGTCAAGGACAGCGGCCATCTCTAAACAACGCGAAACTGGAGTACTGTATTTGAAACTACAACAATAATATTATTATTGTCAAAAGTTGGAATCTACAATGTAGAATAAATCTGAATAAATTATGAAATCTACAACAGTCTATTTGTAGATTTCATAATTTATACAGATTTATTATTTATTATTTTTAATGCACTTGCAGTCACATAATGGATGGTGAAATATTTTGAGACAATTATATCACATCCATCATTCCCTAATCTGCCAAAGAGCATGTTAGACACTAAACATTGACATGTGAGAATGGAACAGTGGATGAAAATATGCAAGACAAACTGACAAATAACCTAATGTTCCTTGGGATGCTACCTCTGACGATCAATCTAAGCCTGGATGATTATACATGTAGTTGGTCTTCTCTGAGGATAGTTATGATAATTAAAAAGTTGAATTAAATAACACAGAAAACAATGTCAAATATTACACATCTTCTCTGATAGAGTCTATGTGTACCGGAAGTATGTTTCCATTGGCATCCACCACTTCTGGTGTTTCTAAAAATAGATTTAGTGAAATTAAGATATCCCAAGGGCAATACAGCGAGACTCCCTCGGCTCTGTCCCTTATGCCCTCTTGGAGTATTGAATTAAATTGATGAACAGGGCCCGGTTGTTCGAAATCAGGTTAATGCTAACCCAGGGTTAAAATAGCTAACCTAGGGTAAAATATCTTAAAAGAATTAACACTAGGTTAGCGAATTTATCCCCGGGTTAGCGTTAACACGCTTTCGAACAACCGGGCCCAGATGTCAAACTACAGGATATCAATAATTATATAAGTATATATAATGTACTTATTATAGTAGCTGAGTTTAATTATTGAAATCTGTAGGATTTTTTCTGTAAATGGCTGCAAGAAAAGCAAGAGTGTTACAAGAAATCCAGTGATTATTACTCAACATTCAACATAATCCTGAGCCATTTCATAAATTAATGAAAGTATTAGCTTGGTATTATTTTACCTTACAAGTACATTGTAAGTTTTGGCATTTTTACTTGATTCTGCACACATACTGTATTACAGGAAATGAAAACAAACTAAGCTAAATGAATGTCACTGTTTACTATATTAGCAAATATTAAAAGAAAGTGCATAAATTCTATATGTAATTAACTGTAGGGTGTGTACCAGTGGTGGTTAAAGTAGTAACAACATTTACAACTGTAAAAGTATCTATTTACAACCTCCCAGATATCTGTGAAGCATGGCTGCATGGTGCAAAAAATATAAAATTTATGTTTCGATCAACATCTGTCAGAGAGTTCAGAACATCAAATATCCACTACTGGGTCAATTAAGACTGATTACACTAGGGGTATATCCTTAGTTATAGCCTGTGTAGGCAGGCTCTAGGAAAAAGGGTGGTTCAATTAAGCTACCTTAGTTCCAAAAGGTCAGATCTTATTTGTTCCTAAGGTATATAAGCAACCATTATCTCTTTCTGAGGTTGAGCATGCAGACTGAGTGTCTTGAGTCAGAATTATCATCTGATATTATGATGCAAAAATCATCACATGAGCAGCACATAATTTTTACACCTAAAAGGTACCAACTCTAAAGTGACAAAAGCTACAACTGTCATTCCGGCTGTCATTATCTTATCTCGGGTCATTGATCTCGGGTATCTTATTTACTGACAAACACCCTAAATGGTACCGGCTTAGTCTCTTGTGGTCCTTTTAGATTTGTGTTACCCTAAGAGGGTGGTTCACCTTTTATATGGATCCTTTTGTTCCACACGACCCCACAAGCTTTAGCTAAAATAAGTAATATCGTGTTTAAATAAAAGTTATTGTATTGTAGACAAAGGGACTGCTGAAATTAAAATGCTTTAAAATAACTACTCTTCTACATGAGATAGTGTACTAGCTTCTCTCTCAAAAAGAAGAATGTAAACAGCCTAATAATATTTCTCATCAATAGACTTCACTGAGTCTACCTTGGGGAAAAATAGGACAAACGATACACAGGGTATTAAGGCTCAAATACAACAACATGATATGGCAAGTAATTTATTAGTCTTTACAAGATTGTACTTTTATCTGCACATTTACTGAGAAGGGAAGAAAATACACCCCATCAATCTTGTTCTGTACTCTTTTAACATTTACAAAAACACGACATTTTACTGATATGGATCCTTATTTTTTTGCAAAGGAACTCGAAACGAAGCCAACTGATTTTGTTCTGTCTCAACGGCATCGTAGTCCGGTGTTGAAGGAGGTAATTTATAGCGTAAATTAATCACTTGCCTCGACAGAAGAGAAGCGAAAACAAGTACAGAACCAAACTTGCGTGTTTTTCTTTGTGACCAGTTAAATCATTGCAGTTTCTTAGCAGATATTAGTAGCAATGACCACCATTCAGACCGTCCGCCATTTTGAAAACCATCTGAGCCCGTTAGAAAAAGAGTCAGCTTTGTGTGTTATACCTATGCCCAGAGGATTCTCTTCTAAAAAGCTCCGAGCATCGTTATAGATTGACCAATCACGATTGAGCAGTTTCAAATGAAAGTCGCGCATGCGCGGACATTTGGACCAATCAGCATCGGCCTAGAAATGGCTGTTACCAGAGCCTCCGAAGGGAGAAGGAACGACCGACCGAGGAGCTCTGGGTACGAGAATGAACTACTTCCGGTTATCGTCCGCGACGTTGCGGATCCGACGCTGTCGATTCTCAAAGAACCTAAGAATTAACTTAGATAAGGTAAAACTGTAGTATAACTCTAAATATAATCTATTCTATCATTTAGATACCAAATAATGGCCAGCTGTTGGCAAGGTCATGCGCATGATCGACCGTCGTTTCACTGACGTCATTCAAAGCCTTGAGAGACTGATGACACGCGACAAACCATACGTTGAGTTCACGGGAATAAACGAAGACGACAAATGCTATTTAGTGCCATCGTTTAACAGCGTCGCAGAAAGCGACGGGTCTGGGGACGAAACAACCATGCTATAATCAACTATTAGTTATCATGGTTATTAGCATTAATAATCCAGTGGTCTATCGCAAATACTGCAATCTGAATGGTTCGCTACTAGTGGTCTATCAGCTCCTATAACCCATCGATACATTTTCACGCGCGCCCATTGGTTAAAAACGGGTCACGTGGTACGATTTCACTGGACGGATGTCAGGTAATACCCCCCAGTTTTGAGATGATATCTCCCTCTTTGGAGAACAATGAAATTACCTGAACTTTTTTAAGAATGTAATGTATTTTAATAGGTAAATTAGCTTGTACAACATACATGTGGTGTACTTGTTCTTTTTATGGACTCCTGACGACAGGTATTTGAGGTATTTTTATAATTTTTCGATCCTTGAACTACGAACAAACGTCAAAATCCGCGCCCAAAAAGTCACTCAAATAAAACCCAAAATATCAAGAAAATCACTCAAAGAGCTTCAAAAACTATCAATCATTTATTTTCGAATAATTTTTTTAGAAGTTTACACATGAAAATATATCAAACGGAACGGACATTTGAACTCGATGAAACTTGTTTTCTTCATCCGTCATTTTGTTTCGGTTTCTTCAACATTGAAGTCGACGTAGGAAATTTATCGAAGGGTTATAAAATAAATAAACCCCTTTCTGGCTTACAGGTATATCGGCTGATAATGTACTTGGCTTAGAGATGGTCCTCAAATTACCACAGTTGCCCTCGAAGCTTCGCTTCTCGGCCAACTGTTTATTTTTCGGACCATCTCTCAGCCGCGGACATTATCAGCCGATATACCAGCCGCCAGAAGGGGTTTATTTACTAATTATCTGTATGACAAGGATGGGAAAAGCTAGGCCCAATGAACGAATGTCAATCGACTTACTCTATTGATGAAATATAACTGATTATATTGTATGGAAATAAACCAGTCAAAAAAAAAAAACATTGACCAATAATTTATTTTTTTGATATATAGCAGTGCATTATTTCTTCTCCTTCTTCTTCTTCTTCTTCTTATTCAATTGTCATACATTGTACAAATTTCGGTCTTCTGGTTATGACGTGGCAACCGTGGCGACGTCATTATCGTGGTGTAAATTATTTACCCACGGCTTTTACTCCACGGTATTAGTAAGTATTAGCTTGCCTCCGCAATGTATTCAAATTTAATAATAAAAATGTTAATGCCATCTTTGCTCGTGAGTTATCGCTATTTTACCTTCACTAGTTCTCTAACAATGAACTCGAAATTTTCTCATACTAGTATTTATTGGAAAAAACTTATCATTTAATTTAGCCTTCAGGCTCTAACATTACTTCTAATTAACATAGTTGATTCTTCCTTTCTGTTTTTCTATTATTATAAATTACCAGGAGCCCATAAGTAGGAGCATCCTTGCTACATATTGGGTCTATGTCACGGCGTTTGAACAAGTTTGGCTAGTATATTTACAACACGATTTCTCAAAATTGACCAATCACTGTGCACTTCCGGTTTTATTTGCAACAGCTCGTTTTAATTATTTGAATCATGCCCAACTCGTTTTCTTTGAATCAACTGTACTCGTTTCATTTGTTGCAACTCGTCGCGTCTCGGGATTTTTTTTGTGTGGCTGAAACTCGTTTTATTTGCCGTAACTCGTTTATTTGCAGCAACAGTGATTTGTCAATTTCGCGTTCTGAACATAGCCAAACTTGTTCAAACGCCGTGACAGATTTTAATATAATGATACATAGATGCTCCTACTTATGGGCTCCTGAAATTATATATGTCACCCTGTATGAACAATATAGAGTAAATAAAGCATTCATCAATTCACTCATTCATCTTTTCAATGTAATACTCTCAAATATTCAGGGTCTTTTAAAGCTGATTGATATGAAACAATTTGAGAAGGGGTTGGGCAGTTTTTAGTAGAAAAGATAGACGAGGAATGAGGATGTGTGGAACTTTACAGTCACGATTCATAATATTAATTATTTAGGATTTTGTATCTGACTTATTTTAATAAGTTTAAATACTTTAAAAATTATAGACGCTTCAGTCTTTGATCAAAGACCTTCATCAGTATGGAAAAACAAACTTTAATAAAAAGACTGAAAGGTCTATACTTTTTAAAGTTTAATAAGTCAGAGAGAAATCCTAATGAGGATGTTTGCTGGGTTTCAAGACAATAAATAATGGCGATGGAATTTTAAAAACATCAAGCGGCTGTACAAAGAATGCATCATTGAAGTCGAGTAGGCCATCGCGTACAGCACAGCTGACGGTACAACTGTCGCATAATAATTAGATTACCACGATTAGAACAATGTGCGTGCCAGCGTTCATTATAGCTTGATATCAATAGACTTCAATTACGGTTACGTGAGGAATTCTCATCTGCTGAATTCCACCTGTTCAACTGTACTTGACCACCATTGGAGATAATCAATGGTAGTATTCAACACATCGATACATAATTATCAAAACAAAAACTGACAAAATTGCATTGCTGTAAACCAAGAGATCATAAGTCCCTTATGCTCTAGCACGATCTTGTGTAAACTCAACAAGAAATCATGTGGATGAATTGTAAATATATCAAAGTAAGTAGACTTTTCTTTATTATGATGTCGCTATATAGCTAACGGTTATTCCTTCTACTTCTACTTTGATTCGTGTTCTCATTCTCGTGCTCATTCTCGTGCTTGATTCCTCCTTACATTAATATCCCAAATTATTTATGTTCTGCTCTGTTTTTTTTTTTTTAAGTACGAGTACCTTATTTCGAGTAAATTTATTATAAGTAATACCATGGCACTGAGGGATATTAGTGATTAAATGTCCCCGAAGCCGAGGGAAGTTTAGTGGAAGTCCCGAGCCTCCGGGCGAGGGACTTTTAGTAAACTTCCCGAGGCTGAGGGACATTTAATCACTAATATCCCGAAGATGCCATGGTATTAGTTTGTAATACCATGATCACCGAGGAAATGGACAAATATACAGGCTTGAGTTAACCGGCGCAAAGGAGAATATATTATAGTGTTTTGTGAAAGAGTCTTAATTGATTAGACTGTACTCTGGGGAATGCTTCATGTTGCACATCTTTGTTTCATTTACACAATAAAAGAGTATAAATTAGTTATAGTAAGGAGTACCTGAAGGTAAACAGATCAGAAATGGCGGAAGGTCGGTTTACTTTTATGAGAGATGACGAAGTGGAGCAAGTAAGGGAGAATACGGTTCCTCAAAACACTAAAAAGCACATACAGAAAAAGAGGAAAGTGACAACTAATATAATATTTCATTGTGTGAACAAATAACAGAAATAGGTCTTAGACTAATAAAATATCCTTTGAATTCGACTTTTGTGCATTTCCTTCTATTGCGCATGCGTTAACGATGTTGTATTTTGAGCTTCACACATCCCACACGTCTTGAATGCTCGAGTCATCATAAGTAGAGGAGCGATTATTAAATTACTATTCGGTTTGCTCTTGGGTCCCAATGATTGTGTGTACACCTGGTGTATATGAGGGACTGACTTGCATCCTCATGCATAGTAATGAGGGATATTTAGTCTAAATGTCCCTCATGATTGTATTCATGAGGGACATTTAGTCTAAATTTCCCTCATGATTGTATTCATGAGGGAGATTTAGTCTAAATTTCCCTCATTACTATGCATGAGCGATGCTCGACTTAGAGCTTTCGCGAGGGATGTTCGATGTTAAATGTCCCTCGTGGAACAATGAAAACCGAGGTGATCATGGTATTATATAGGTTATTACAGTTAGAGTTGTGTAATATGGCTGGAGTCAAAATACAAATAGATGAGTACAAATCTCCAGCCGTATTACACACCTCTAATTGTATCAAATTGTTTATTATACGACAACAAAATTAACCAAAAAACAACATCCTTTTTTTTTTACTTTGCTTATTTGTTAGCGTACAAATGTTGTTTTTGTGATTTGTTGGTGAAATACGCGCGCTATATCACAACATCGTCTCGACCCGTCCTGTTGACACCGTTATGCTCAAACGTTAAATTCGTCCACCTTCTGCAAAAACCATAATTAGCAACAATGGTAGAGTGATCCCAATAAACCTGGGCATTACTAATTACACCAATACACACTATTAGACACTCACTCTTTTGTTTTCTTTTGTTCCTTTGCATCTAATAAACACTGACAGCAAATTTTTAATGCCCAGGTTTATTGGAATCACTCTATTTGTTACGGAAACTACAAAAAGTATTTCAACTCTCGTTCAAAATAACTAAAGATACAAAACTATCCGACATTCAGATAGGAATTATTCACAATATCCAACCCACGCGAACACTTCTCTTTTTCGTTTTGGCTTAACTGATTCAGACATCTGTCTTTCTTGCAAATAAAAACAACCTACAACCTACGCTAGAGCATATGCTTTGAGCATGTCCTTCAGTTCAATATTTCTGGAGGCTGTTTGTAGGGTGGTGGAAAACTAAATGTTGCCAAAATGTAGTTCTAACAAAAAGTAATGTATTGTACTATGGTGAACTCGCAGATATTGAAAATATAAATTGCTTAATTTATATATTATTAGTTGTGAAATACCACATTTTTCTTTCTTGTATTCACGAGCAGGCACTATTTTTTTATACGTTTGAATCCTTACTTAAAAATTAAAATTGAAATTAAATTAAAATGTAAAAAAATTATTCGCTCAACACGAGGAAAAAAATCATCTAAATATAACACAAATGCTCATACCTATTTCGCTTCATGTTTTACAAGATAATATTTAAATACACCTGTTATATTATATTTTGTTGAACAATGTTAATATGTATAATAATATTCATGAAAAAAATCCTCGATTCTGATTGGCTTAGAGCAGTGCAGTTGAAAAGTAATTTGCACTGCAGTGCAAATTACCTTTAATATGCACTGCAGTGCAAATTACTTTTTTTTCATGAATATTATTAATTGGTAATCATACGATTTCTCGTTCAATTTGGAATAATTTGCACTCGTGTGTTTTTCAAAGAGCTCAAATTGCACTCGCCCTACGGGCTCGTGCAATTTTGATACTCTTTGAAAAACACACTCGTGCAAATTATTTCCAAATTGAACTCGAAACCGTATGATTACCTCTACTAATTGTATATTATTGTAAAATGTTATGTTATCTTCTTTCAAATTATTGTATGTTATTGGAAAATGCTGTAGAGTGATGGCACTTAACCCGTGAAACAAAATATAATAGTTAGTGACTAATTGTCAAATCAAAACAAAAGAAAACAATGGAATTAGTGTCTAGTAATATCTACTTGGCTAATATCTGTTTCACGGATTAAGTGCCATCACTCTATCTTATTCTGAACAATAAAAAAGTGTTGCTGTTAATAAACTCTGAAGTTAATTCGCATGTAAACTTGGCGTAGTCATCGATGATGGAGCTGATTTAGAAATACACAGTCAAACAAAAGTCAAGAGCATCGAGGAATGTTCTGAGAATAAATTATTAACAAACACAAAATTGCATTGCTACAAACTCAACAAGAAATTATGTTGATTAAATGTAAATATGATCAAAGTAAGTAGATTTTAGACTTTTCTTTATTTAATAATTATTCATTCCACTTCTACTTTGATTCGTGTTCAGTTCTCATTCTCTTGCTTGATTCATCCTTATATTAATATTTCAACTTCTTTCTTTTCTGCTCTGTTTGTTAAGTACGAGTACCCTATTTCTAGCAAAATAATCTTGACAGGTGTCAAATTTTTTTTGAAAAACTAACAACATTCCACCAAACTGAATGTTAAAAGAGTCATTGTCAGAGAAAATCGGGCAGGAACGATTTCCTTTAAATTTTCACCATTGATTACCTATACGGAAATATTCAGAACAGTAACATTTTCAAAGTGTTTTATCGATGCCTTTGCTAAGGAACATGACCACTCCCTCATTAAGAGCGGATGCCTGTAAGAACCGAGAATTGACGGTCAAATCTAAATAATCGAATTTTATTTTCTTTCACCATTTCATTCCTTTCAATGATCTATTTTAGGGAAAAATACTAAAAAGTTCCAGAAAATTTTATCTTAGGATAAATTTGCAGTTTAAACAAAACAGTTTGACAACTACCATTTTTCAGCGAAATTATGAGGCAAATTTGAAGAACCAGTGTGTGTTTACCGTTTGCTCTACAACAATGATATTAAGCTCACGTAATAAACGTTTCGTGGTCTTTCCAACTTTAGTATTTATTTTTGTGTAACTTCGGGAGTTATTTTTTAAATTTGGTTTAAAATAGGTATACTAAGCACCATGTACAGAACGTTGAAATATAGGCAAAGTTTGAGGTACAAAAGAGGAATCTGGTACCTAAAATTGCCAAATAAAAATAATGCCGTAGGAAAGCTTCACTGTTGTTCTTTTAGTTGAGAAAGTGTCAGTCTCTAACTCGCAATGCAGCATTTTGGGGAAATAAAACTATAAGGTTGCGGAATGTCCAAATTAGCACTAATTTCGACCTATCGGCGACATTTTTCTCGTTGAAACTCAAAACTTAAAGCCAAAACACGACTATCTTGCACTTTTAGTCGATCTCTGATGATGTAAAATTATCTTCCAGTACACATGAATAAGCCCACGGTCGGTTGCAAATGTTGGATAATTTTTTCAAGTGTTTTGATTGCCTGAATTAGTTACACGTTTTTCCACAGGCAGCCCAACCATTGTTTCTGAGGCTTTTATATTTATTAAAAAATGTATTTGCATGCGCGCGTCTTTTTTTGATGGATTTCCTGTGGTAGAGCGCGCGCGCGATACGTTTACGTTGGGTTCCCTGTGCATAGAAATGTATAATGTTGGGATCCCTGTGTACATCCTGCGGGACGCGCCCGCAGCAAATGTGTATATTTAAACAAGGTATGAAACTCCAGTCACGTGATGGCCTGATGTGCGCCGCATGTATGTGGTGCACTTTTCCGTGAGCCGAAGAGCCGAAGTCGTCGTACGCTACAGGCCCGTGGGGGGTACCCAGGGTGAAGTCGTTATTTTGTCGCTGATGGCGGGGCGTTGAAGAGAAGTTCCATACCAAGAAAGACTGATTTTTTCGGTGTAAACGTTAGGATTGTATTCCCTATTCATGGTAAGTTAGAAGTTCACAATTCATGTCAACTTTAAGTAAATTTAGAAGAGATTTGACGGTTTTAAAGTTTGGATGTGTTGTGCTCGACACGTGAGAAAGTTTTGTTGAAAAGTAAGCTGAACTAAAAGTATTTTTGTCAAGGTTTTTACGTAGTATTTGCTCTAAATGTTCTCTAATAAAAGGACTTGCCTATACTATGGCAGAAGGGCTGCTTATACTCCTCAACAAATCAGTTTTTTTCATAAATTATGCAGAACTGATTTGACTTGTGTAGTTGTCAGTGATCGAAATACACTTCAACAAGGAACCTATAGCTCTCAAATGACTGATAGTACTTTATCTGTCTTGACTGTCGTGTTTGACGTAATTTTGTACTTTACTTATAGTTCTTCTGAAACAAGGGAATGCCAACACAGCATAAACCATCTGAAGCAAAAACGATAGACGAACTCAAATTCACTGACATCGAAGGAGACATGAATGGCGATGGACTCGTGAAGCTGCCGTGAACTAAAATATTAACAGTTGTTCGTTATTGTCATTGAAATAGCACAACACATTTAGCAAATAAGCTTACTATCATCTGATAGAAACACAGAGTAATTTTTACCGTATTTTTCGTAAGAACGTATTAAAGTAAGCTTATCGCTTCCAACTGTGATGTTTGTTATTCACTCATTCACAACTTGTCGATTGTGTATAATATTTATTTAATTGTTGTTATCCAGCTATTACTGATCACCAATATAGTGAATAAATTGTACAGAAAGAACGGCGAAATCAGTGTGTAAAAAGCTAGTAAACTTATTGTTGAAATAAATACGTTTGTTTGTCATTTTGTGTACAAGTACTGATAGCAAAAATGTGTTGCGCATTACTAAATATTGAGACTATTCAACATTAATAAAACACAATGCGTCAATTTTGAAGATTTTAATCGATAAAAATCAAAATACAAAACAAATACTTTACAGAAGTCAAAACAGAAAACAAATAAAGTATATTGTAGATGTTTTGACTTATGTTTAGTGAACATATAAATATTAAAACTTGCCAAAAAGAGCATAGTTCAGATTTGCCGAGCGCTTGTCGATGTCCTCTCGAAGGTAAAATCCGACTGTTTCACGGAAAAGTGCACCATATACATGCGGCACACATCGGGCCACGACGCTCAAAATTTCAAAAATTAGTTTCTCAGCGTACGTTGAAGTTAGACGACTGACACTTATAAGGTGTTTCGAGAATACGGTAAAGTTTAGTTATTCGAAGAAAAATTGAATGTTCACATCACAATGACAAAATTAGGAGCAAAAACGTATTTGTCACGTGACCTAGTTTCATACCTTGTGTAAATATACACATTTGCTGCGGGCGCGTCCCGCAGGATGTACACAGGGATCCCAACATTTTACATTTCTATGCACATGGAACCCAACGTATCGCGCGCGCGCTCTACCACAGGAAACCCATAAAAAAAAGACGCGCGCATGTAAATACATTTTTTAATAAATATAAAAGCCTCAGAAACAATGGTTGGGCTGCCTGTGGTTTTTCGAGGTATTTGCCTTCGATGGAATAATTGCTGGTTTGCACGTGACGCCATGTTGGTTCTCGATAACAAAGCATTCCTCATTAGCTTTTCTTGTTTGTTCCACCAACATGGCCGCTGCGTCTTTGTACTGTAAATCTCCAGGTATTGATTGAAAACTCGCAATAGTGTAAATATCACTTGAAAGGATTCAACCTTCTTTCTCCAACACTTTGGATGGGCTATACATCTTTTCAAATTGAATATAATATTGTCAAAATATAGAAACTGCTCTCACAATGGTCATACCGCCCGAGCCCAGTCTTCGGATGTATTTGCCGAAGTTGTGACATCATAAAATACACCGATATAATTCCGAGAAGCCAACAAGGTTACCAATGCAAAACGTGTACAATTGAAGAATCGCGACCATCCAAACTTACAACACATACCGCCAATACCTGATGCTGACTTGAATAAACTTTATGAATGCAACGTTTTTAACATCGATCATCCACGGTTACTATTTTAAACAAAGAGTTTTTTTTCGAAATCATGCTTTGTTTTTGTCGTGACGGAAGCCGGCAAAACTCTGCGTACATTATATAAAGGCTGACGTTGTCGTTCACACAGACTCGACGGGAGATAAATGTGACGAAGGTTCGTCCTGAACTGATAAAGAACCACATAGAAGCTGCTACTGACAGTTTGTTGTGTCCCGTTGCTTCGTTTGAAAAAAAAAAACATGCTAAGTTCAATATCTCAACCAATAGACGAGTCAGGACTTTCACTTTCAGCTCGACAAACTACACGAACTGGTTGGCTTTCTTTATCCCAACAAGATAGGCCCGAATCTCTGTAATTCTGAGGTAAGACAATCTAAGCGAAGTGAGAGGAATAATCGTTAGTTTATTGTGTACAAAGGCAGTAGAATATTGAACACGAAAGAGTGATTACAACACAAATCGATAACATATTCTTGGTTGAGCCGATGGGTCTCATTTTAAATCGTTATTTTAAGCAGCGAATTAAAATTTAATCGATTTCGGAGATTTTTCATCTTGATAATCCAGGTATTCGTAAATTTCATAAATTATGTTTTCTAAAAACCAATATAGATTTATTTTAATCCGTCTGTTGGAAAATGCTTCACAAACGACTGTTCAATTTTGTTACAAAATACTGCACTCATAAACTTTGTCAGCGCTGCCGTATAAATTTTAAAATAAAACAAAGTTTGAAACTATCATCTGAAAGCTTAATATCACTCGCAACTTTAGTGCGACATACATGTAAATCGGAAGCATATGATAGACTAGCTTTATCAATTAGCAAAGTGCAAGAGGTTTGTGTTGTGTATTAAATGAAAATGAAACTGAAAACGAAAATGAAAATCCAAAATGTTATTATTCTGCCAAGAGACAATGGTTATGGTCTCTTGATTCTGCGATTAACATGTTTTCTGTCGATTTGTTTTCTATAATTTTTCAATATGGCATAGAGTAACATATTCAAAAACACTTCACCAAGTTTCAGCGTGTTTCTTACATACGGTTTGGAGAATTTTGCTAGCAAACCCAGCAACTTCAAGTCTTTCGTATTCGAAACTGCTTTGAAAAAACCCCTGGGGCTTGAACACTGCTGGTTTCCGCCTGCCGCTTGGGAATCTATGGAATTCCGTTTCGTACAAAACTATGAAAACATTGATATCATATAAGTTTGAAAAACACCGAAAACGAATTTCAAATAACAGATCTTGAAGTCCACAATACAAATGACGAAGTTCAAATGAAAATTTTCAAAATGCCTGATTTGAACATGAAATCGCACAACTAATTCTAAACTCAAAAGAATTCGGCATGACTTCGGCGCTACTTCGGTGACTTCGGCGTGACTTCGACGTCAACCGAATAAACATTCATTGGACAAATCGTAACCAAAGTCGAAACCCGATAATAGCTGATATCGAAGTTACACTCCAATGACTCTGAACAAAGGTTTCAAGTCGAGGCTATCGGATCAAGTTTTTGTTCTGACCCGATAGCCTCGACTTGAAACCGTTGTTCAGAGTTATTGGAGTGTAACTTTGATATCAGCTATTTGAACCTGAAACTGAGGAAACGGAAATTAAACTCGAGTTAATGATCGCAGTTCACAATATGTTATTCAAGCTGAGAAATTGAACTCGAAACCGAATGATTACCTCTACTTATTACTATTATTATTATTATTATTATTATTATTATTATTATTATTATTATTATTATTATTATTATTATTATTATTATTATTATATATTATTATTATTATTATTATTATTATTATTATTATTATTATTATTATTATTATTATTATTATTATTATTATTATTATTATTATTATTATTATTATTTTTATTTATTATTATTATTATTATTATTATTATTATTATTATTATTATTATTATTATTATTATTTAAAAAAAATAATATTATTGTTATTATTATTATTATTATTATTATTATTATTATTATTATTATTATTATTATTATTATTATTATTATTATTAGTAGTAGTAGTAGTAGTAGTAGTATTATTATTATTATTATTATTATTATTATATTATTATTATTATTATTATTATTATTATTACTAGTCGTTTCTAATAGAAAGTGAAGTGATGCGAGTTGAATTATTTACAGGTTGAATGTAACTGTCTTTAGTTTAAATTTGACACGGTTTTCTTTGTTATTCATAGGGCTATATCTCCGGTATTGACCGGTTGAACAATAGAATATAATTGAATTGTTCATTATGAATTCACCGGGATGTATCCATATACAGCCCTGCAGGGTTGTATATGAATACATCCCGGTGAATTCATAATGAGCAAATGCTATTCAATTCTACTCATAGTATTCATGCTATTCATAGTAGAAAATGACTTAGATTGCTTCGTGCGAACTGAATCTTGTCAAATGTAAACTAAGTCAGATAAATACCTCGAACGTCGGCAATAAGCCTATAAATCCCTCGGGCCTACGGCACTCGGGATTTATATGGCTTATTGCCTCCGTTTTCGGTATTTATCTCTTACACATTCATATTCTACTTTCAGCAAATGACATAAGATATTTTAAAGTTCACTTATATGTTTGGGCTTGCTGTGCTTCAAATTGGCGACACATGTGGCTTTCTGACGAGTGATAAACTGACATGAATTTATTTCGCTTGATATTACACGTCTTCCTTTTCATCACGTTTAATCAAAAGCCAGTCTTGAATATTAGTACGTACTACACTGAAGATTTATGCACAGTAGTATTTTAGTTCAACTGGAAACGTACAGTCTATGTGAGGTAAAATAATATGTCGTTTTCGTAGAACGAACTTTGACGGCTTCTGCTTCATTAAATTACCTTGAACATATACCGGTAGAGATGTGTAGACCGACCACGACCAGCTATTCGTTTGTTTATCAGTTCTAGCATGCACCATTATCACGGCGACCTTGCATCATCTCCTGTACACGGCTGGTAGAAAATCTCCCCAAATATTCACTGTTTAACATGATGTCGAACTTTCCCTTTTTTTTTTTTGCCGAGTCATGTAAGTACAATGCAACCATTGTATACACCTATTTCAAAATATGTTGCCGAAGACATAGGGCAATAGGGTATATGTCGTTGCAAGACCGAACTGCATTATGGTATCAGCTTGAATGTCGTGGATCCCAGAGAAAATTATTGTCCTGTTCGAAATCAAATAGTTAAGATATCATACAGGTTTTCGTACAGGAAGTGCTGATTTTTGGCTATTCAAGCTGTTACCATAATGCAGTTCAGTCTTGGAACGAACCATAACCTATTGCCTATGGACTGATTGATCATCGCACATAATTACCCATACAAATCGGTCATATCCTTAAAATACGTTGCATTTGAAGAAACGATACACGATCCTTATTTAAATATCAGAGTTTCCCCCTGAAATAGAAAATGTATCGAAAATTTGGTGGGAAAAGCTTGTATTGGCAGCTTATAGTGAATTTCGCGGGTTATTCTCTAAACTGGAACCCAGTTCCCGCCCGGCCAAACGCTCGCTCCAATGTCATAAATTCCCCTTATTTCGCGGCTTATTTTATCCGTGGTATAAAATAAACTGGTGCTTAAATTTCTGTAGCTATAGCAATGGAGGCTAGGCTGCAAGGTCAGAGGAAAATGGCAGCCGATGGAAGTGTTTTGAAGCTAAAAATCGTCTCGTAATTTGACATTTTCGACTGCTTCGCTTCGTTAGTATAAAACAGAACTTCAAGAAAAGTCGCTAGTGAACATTGGTATGGAAGAAAGCTTGATATTGGAAGCAATCCAGCTATGTCGGGGCACCAAAACTCAAGTGGAACCACGAGCGTAGCGAGTGGTTTCACTGCAAAGTTTTGATCATTTTCTGACGTCATTTCTATGGTCGATAAGAGTACAGACCATAGAAAAGCGACTTCGATTTGTTTTTTTACAACAATATTGACTCAGGAAAGCGGAAAAGGCTCCCAAACGACAAATAGATTTGAAAGAAAAACTGATCCAAGCGCGCGCTGGTTCCGTGCGCGAGCGAAACGTCATTCTATGTGTCTGTCCTCTTATCGACAATGGCTCTTATCCAATCAGCGCGCGAGAAATTTGACAAATGTGGTAAAAAAGGATATTTACAATCGATAACTTGGCATGTAAACTTCAGTCGCAAGTATTTTGTATTCCTTTGTTACAATTTATCGTAGATCACTGGTTCATTTGTAAATGACAGCCTAAACATTGACTTTCTTCGATTTTACTGTAAATTTTACGAAGATCGAGTGGCCGAGTGCCGTAATGGGAATGGGTCTAGCATATAATTAGGATAAAATCCCGGATGTGACACAAATTTCTGTGCGATGTGTTTTTGACACCTTTTTTTGAAATAGGTGTATCACTTTGAGTTTGAGCGGCCATGTTGTTGTTCTTACCACCGCTGATCATAAGTACCGCTCCGAAAATCATCGGGGAACGAACGAATGACTAACACAAATCTCGATTTGCAGCCAATATGAAAATCCGCCACAGGAACCCATCTCAACACAGGAAGCCCAGCAGATTAGTTTCAATTACTATTGTTACTATTAATGCTATTATTATTATTATTATTATTATTATTATTATTATTATTATTATTATTATTATTATTATTATTATTATTATTATTATTATTATTATTATTATTATTATTATTATTACTATTACTATTACTTTATTATATTGTAATATACGATTGATTTTATTATTAAAAATTATTATTATTATTTTAAAACTATTACTATTACTATTATTATTATTATTATTATTATAATTATTATTCTTACTATTATTATTGTTTTAACAATAATAATAGTAAGAATAATAATTATAATAATAATAATAATAATAATAGTAATAGTAATAGTTTTAAAATAATAATAATAATTTTTAATAATAAAATCAATCGTATATTACAATATAATAAAGTAATAGTAATAGTAATAATAATAACAATAATAATAATAATAATAATAATAATAATAATAATAAATTATTATGATAAATATAAATATAAAATTATTAAAATAATTTTATATTTATATTTATCATAATAATTTAATTAGTAGTATAGTAATCATACGGTTTCGAGTTCAATTTGGGATTAATTCGCACGAGTGTGTTTTTCAAAGAGTTCAAATTGCACGAGACCGTAGGTCGAGTGCAATTTGAGCTCTTTGAAAAACACACGAGTGCGAATTATCCCAAATTGAACGAGAAACCGTATGATTACTTATTAATAATATAGATGCAAAAATTTAGCGAAAATTAGACAGCAAAGGACACATGAAAACAAGCATGCACGTAGCGAAGTACTCGTTTATTTGACATCAAATTAATCGACACTACAACACAACAACTATAGTACATAATGATTGTAGCAACAAACAGTAATAAGTACAAAGGCTGTTCATCGTTTTTAGAAAGTTGAAACGAGTACAAAACTCTGATTTTCTATTCCCGAAAGCTCAAAAGTTTGATCCTCAGACCTCAGTTTTTAATTGAGAGTTCATTCACGCACTCAGAGAGAAATTCGACCAAACTTACTGTAAATCACTGGATATCCTTGATTACTTTCCCTGACCACTCAAACCAAAGTTGAATACTCATTAATTTGTAGAAGTTTGAAGTACTTTTTGCTTACAAGAGCCAACAAAGTTCTTCATTTATCACGTACATGTAGTTTTCAGTTTTCCTTTCTAGAGAAGGCTTCCCCGTCAACTTTCATGTCGAGTCTATAAAATGGTGAAAATGTTGTTTTTGGTGCTTGTTAACTCCAGAATAACAGGCAGCGAGTCCTTCTTTCAAATCTTTCTGTCTTTTGTACTGCATAAAATTGATTTTTCAGTGATTTTGGTAGCGTTTTTCAACCCTTTTTCGGCAAAGATCCGCCATCTTGAAATTTTTGAAATTCTGTGAATTTTCTGTTGCCATGGAAACCACTGCAATGTGATTGGCTAAAATTATTTTCTATTGTTTATTAGCCAATCAAAAGCGAAATTTTGTTTGTAATTTGCACTGTGTTACACTCTTTTGCACTGTGTTACACTCTTTTGCACAGTGTTTAGAATAAATAGCAAAGCTCTCAGCCAATCAAAATCGAGTAATTTTTGCATCTATATTATTATAATAATAATAACTTAATAACAATAAATATTAATAATAATATTATAGTAATAAATGTCTTGGATAGAAAAATGATATTATAATACATTATTATTATTATTATTATTATTATTATTATTATTAAAATCAGCGTCTTTGAGCTAATTTGAACTCCGCGCCACTGTACTGTGCCTCGGTAGCTCAGTGGGTAGAGCACCTGTCATGAAATCGGGATGTCATGGGTTCGAATCCCGCTCGAGGCGTCTGATTTTTTCCGAACATTTGTTCTGTATATACTCATCATAATAGTTTCTTTATCAGTATTATTAATATTACTATTATTACTATTATTATTATTTTTTTTTATATTATTATTATTATTATTATTATTATTATTATTATTATTATTATTATTATTATTATTATTATTATTATTATTATTATTATTATTATTATTATTATTATTATTATTATTATTATTATTATTTATTATTATTATTATTATTATTATTACTATATTATTATTTACTATTATTACTATTATATTATTACTATTATTACTATTATTATTATTATTATTGTTTATTATAATTATTATTACTATTATTACTATTATTATTATTACTATTATTATTATTATTATTATTATTATTATTATTATTATTATTATTATTATTATTATTATTATTATTATTATTATTATTATTACTATTATTACTATTACTATTATTACTATTATTATTATTATTACTATTATTATTGCTGCGAAGCCGTAAGGCGAGCAGCAACACTAGTCTTGACGGTTTCAATGTGTTATGTTGGGATCCCTGTGTGCTAGATGCCAGCAAAAATCTCGATTTGTGTTTGTCCTGCCGGATTTTTCGGAGTGCGGTCGGAGCAACTTCGACAATGCTCGGACAGACGTAGACATAGACATAGACATAGACTTAGACTTTATTTTAGTACCAGTAGTTTACATACAATTTAGTTTATAAGTATGCAGTATGTTGTGAGCATACAGTACATGTGTCCAGCGGGGTTCATCATATAAATTCCTACGTACATTGTACGTTCATGTTGTTCAGACTTGACCGTTTAAGACGATTTTGGAAGTTCGTTGTTGTTTCGACGTACCGAGGCAAGTTTTCTTTCAGGTTCTTTCAGTTTCGCCGTGTAATTATGTCGAAGTCAAATTTATTTATTGCTGGAAGCATTCATCAAGGCCACGAACGCTTTAGTGACATTTCACGGGGAAGACAATGTTTTTTTATGAGTTTTTCAGCCCTGTTATTTGTTCAGAATTTACTAATCGAACAATGGACCCTTGTCGAAGGAGATCGACTTCATTATCTGGATGCTCTTCGAAGTAGATCCATCCCTGACACAGAGGTGTTGTCCCTAAACGATCTGCCCATTATGACATATTGGTCTTTGGAGACTGACAGTAATCCCGGGAGTATTAAATGTATTTATTTGCCTATTACGGCACAAATACATGATTGTGATGATTCGCTTATTTGGGCAGAATCACAAACAAATAATAATGCATTTACTTCTCGCAGCACTTCGCTTGCTTAAAGCAATGACTTTATTATTACTATTATTATTATTATTTTTTTTCATAATAATAATTAAATAAAATTCGCCGAAAGCGAAGTGATTATCGGTGAATATTCACCGAGACGAAGTCGAGGTGAATATTCACCATAATCACTGAGCCTGAGGTGAATAATTGTTTAAGTATAATTTTAGACTTGAATATCAGAGAAAACTGATATTTTAAATTCCTTTTTCGATATTTTTTTAACTTTCTGTTTTTTTTAAATACGCACGTAACGACTGATACATACCGACACAGAGCGATAGGTGAATCGAAATTAGTCAAACTAGTAAAATTGCTTATGAGAATCAACATGTGGCTTCATTAGAAGACGAAAAATGAATCTAATGAATTTGGATGCTCTCAAATTCTACGGAAAACTAGTCTATTTGTCGATAAATGTCTTTTTACAGCTCAGCGAATAAAGTAAACAGTGTCAAAGAGCGATCGAGTGGATTTGAACAACATCTTTTAACTTTGAGTTAAATAGCAGTCTATTTGTTGGTAAAAAATCATTTCATTTGCTAAACACAATTTTAACACAGACCTTAGAATCATAGTTTTTCCTGTTATTTCTCGTTTAAGAGAATTAGAGAGTTATTTTTTTTTGCGTTTTTGCTGTCAGTTTTCAAACTCAATATCATCAAGAAGCAAAAAATGGCGGCAAGTTTGTGTACAATTAACTTACGAAGAAAACAAAGAAAAAAAATATGATTGAACTGTTTTCTCAAACACATACTCAATCGTTCTGAGATCTATTAGGGTAAAATTCTTTGTTGAAATGTAGGACTAATAATGAGATCAACTTAGGAACTGTGCAGCACACTAACGAAACGTTTCTTGTAGCTATGTACAAACTACAAATTTACAATATTCACGACCATGTGCGAATAATGTCCAACTGTCTAGAAATGTTTTACCTCTTTCTCCAGCAAGAAAAGTGTTAAAGAGAAAACACTAGTTTCTGGTATCTCTAGCTGGAAAGTCCATCTTTGATATTCTAGGCGAAAAAAAGCGAAGAAACCGTACAAAAATACGACAAGAACTGCATTAAATTTTGCTCGACTTTGCTATACATGACTTCGTGCTCCAGTTTCCATTCATCAATTTATCGCCGTACAAACTTCAACTTGTTTTGAATTTTAGTTAAGCAATGAAACCTGAAGAAACTATCTTTGTATAATTTTTTGTTTTTATTCCGAAATATACTTTTGTTTCATTTCAATAGCTTAATTACGCGATAGCAGCCAAAATGACAGCCATTTTAGAAAGCAAACCTCATAATCACCGCTGGACCAGTGAATATCGTCTCATAATCACTGGACGATCGACCAATCAGAGCGCGCGAAACTCTATATTCATGATCAAGTCTATTCTAACACCAGGTATTAGTAATAACACCAGGTTTTAGTAAAACACCAGGTATTAGTAATAACACCAGGTTTTAGTAATAACACCAGGTATTAGTAATAACACCAGGTATTAGTAATAACACCAGGTATTAGTAATAACACCAGGTTTTAGTAATAACACCAGGTTTCAGTAATAACACCAGGTTTTAGTAATAAACACCAGGTTTTAGTAATAACACCAGGTTTTAGCACGTCGGGCATAAATGACCCCAAAATCGGCAATGTTAAACGTGCCTTTTTTACATTAACCTTCGTATTTTCAACAATTTCACATCAATTAGGATGACAGTTTCGGAGGTTGCTTACTACATGTAGTGTTTTATTTTGGAATGCTAAAAGTTACCACTGACGTAATTGTGACGTCATCACGAATTGTTACATTTCTCGGGAAAATCGAGATCATTTTAAAACGTTCTGAAAAGTACATATTTCGAAAGAGAATAATATTCTCTAAAATTTGGTGCAATTTTTATCTCGATGCGATAATTTATAGCTGAGTTATAAAGGATATTCATTTTATGATGACGTCATAGAAATGACCAACTTAGAAAGCCAATGTATGTTACTTGCGCATCGACTCTGAAACTCAACCAGCTCAAATTTAGAAACCTGCCCATTGGCTCACACCACAACACGTGCGGTAGTATGGTCCAAAGGGCAAGAAACCAAAATATCATGTTGGTGTTGTGTTTAACCTAGGTGTGGATGGACAAAACCAATCCTACACGGAATGCATAGACAAACTATGCTAAAAAATTACAGCATATCGGATCTAAGAAGATCTACGGTCCAAAACATGAAAATATAAACTTGAAAGAGGGAACCGTGAACGAAAATGCTGTAGGTATACGTAGGATCTGTAAAAGATCTAATCAGCTATACATATGGCAAACATGAAATTCAAGAAAGGCTGATACTACGTAGAAATAAAAAGCTTAACACAACACCAACATGATAGAGCAAGAGAGAGCCAGGATCGGCAACCGTAGACAGCTGTTTCGTTCTTTTGGAACTCATCAGTACGGTGTAGCGAGAGCAACAAACACCAACTTAGAAAGCCAATGTATGTTACTTGCGCATCGACTCTGAAACTCAACCAGTCGATGCGCAAGTAACATACATTGGCTTTCTAAGTTGGTGTTTGTTGCTCTCGCTACACCGTACTGATGAGTTCCAAAAGAACGAAACAGCTGTCTACGGTTGCCGATCCTGGCTCTCTCTTGCTCTATCATGTTGGTGTTGTGTTAAGCTTTTTATTTCTACGTAGTATCAGCCTTTCTTGAATTTCATATATAGAGCCATTCGTAAATAAACTTCTTCATTCAACTTTTTTGTTTGAAAATATTTTGTCTTTACACTTTGCATATTGAAAGAACTAAGAAGCCCCTCAAATCGTATCGTTTTAGATTTTTGATTTTTTGAAGATAAGTATTAGAAATGTTAATCAAAAATATTGACAGATTCCTGTTACGTCATAATGACGTCACCAATATTTTAAAATATCCCTAATAAAGATCGTGGACCGAAATTTTCAGCTTCGTCCATTACAAACATCTATTATTAACAATAAATAACCACGAGAACGTCATTTCATCGATTTTCATTGCTCCGTAAAGCTTTAATGCTATTTAAGTGACGTCATTTCTATGACGTCATCATAAAATGAATATCCTTTATAACTCAGCTATAAATTATCGCATCGAGATACAAATTGCACCAAATTTTAGAAAATATTATTCTCTTTCGAAATATCTACTTTTCAGAACGTTTTAAAGTGATCTCGATTTTCCCGAGAAATGTAACAATTCGTGATGACGTCACAATTACGTCAGTGGTAACTTTTAGCATGCCAAAATAAAACACTACATGTAGTAAGCAACCTCTGAAACTTTCATCCCAATTAATGTGAAATTGTTGAAAATACGAAGGGTAATGCAAAAGAGGGACGTTTAACATTGCCGATTTTGGGGTCATTTGTGCCCGACGTGTAGTAATAACACCAAGTTTTAGAAATAACACCAGGTTTTAGTAATAACACCAGGTTTCAGTAATAATACCAGGTTTTAGTAATAAACACCAGGTTTTAGTAATAACACCAGGTTTTAGCAATAACACCAGGTTTTAGTAATAACATCAGGTTTTAGTAATAACACCAGGTTTTAGTAATAACACCAGGTTTTAGTAATAACACCAGGTTTTAGTAATAACACCAGGTTTTAGTAATAACACCAGGTTTCATTGTAAACTTCAGGGCAAGTGTCATGGTGCCTGGCTGAAGATGTGACAACAGCAGTCCAAATTATGCTTCATATGCACTGAAGGGAAGAGAACATCGCTTGACGCCACAAAACAGATACGTAGAATTATTGGTGATGGCAGCCATGACAAGAGCTGCTTGGTTTGATGCTGTTCTTCGGGGGAAACGAAAGTGAACATTATCAATTGATTGACGCTAGCTGGTGCTGACGTCAATGATATTAACAAATATTATGGGATATACTGCTTTGATGTTCGCAGCTGAAAAAGGCAAGAAAGTAGTTGCACGTGCTTTGATTAATGCTGGTGCTGACGTCAATGTAACAGATAATGCGGGATATACTGCTTTAATGTTCGCAGCTGAAAATGGCAAGGAAGAGGTTGCACGTGTTTTGATTGATGCTGGTGCTGAAGTCAATGTAACAAATAAGACGGGATATACTGCTTTGATGTTGGCTGCTAGAAATGGCAAGGAAGAGGTTGCACGTGTTTTGATTGGCGCTGGTGCTGATGTCAGTGCAACAGATTTGGAGGGACAAACGGCTATATCTGGTGCTGCTAAACATGGTCATGAAGCCGTCGCGCGTGTATTAATTGACGATGCTAAAGCTTTGGTAAATGCGAAAGATGCATACGGCAGAACACCGTTATTTTATGCAATAACAAAATCGTTAAATGTTGCTCGTTTTCTTCTTGACCAAGGAGCATGTTTACACGACACTGATGATTGCAATGTCAGTATATTGTCGTTCTGCATCGAACACTGTCTTGACAATAATTCGCGTTATCCTACTACTGAAGCAAGAGAGCCTGGTTGTTCATTTTATCTGGTTGCAACGTTAAAATGTTTGTTAAAAAAAGGACTAAAAAAAGAAGCCATAGTCCATTCAGTACTGAATTTTATATTTTGTCATGCTGTATCGGCGAGGTGTACTGGATTTACTGAATCTCGTTTCTCGCAAAGTATAAAGAGCATAACAGCTGTTGTTGACGCTCTAACAGTAGCAAGAAAGTGCACCAATAATAAAAGTAAGAAAGGAGCCATTAATAACATTATCAAGATGCTCAAGGAAGAAGTAGCATGTGATAACATTCCAAAACTACTTGATTTATTGATCCAATCAGGTGCTAATCCTAACAGTGTTGATTCTCAAGGAAACACCGCCCTTCACTATGCAACACTTCTACCCTTCGTAGGGGTACCACGTGATGTAGTGCTGGGTATCTGCCTCCAGCTTAAAAACATTGGAGTAAATTGTAACTTAAAAAACCATCAAATGGAAACACCGCTTTTATATTGCTTGTCCAGAAGAACCTGGGAATTTGCAACGAAAAACGAACAATGGTTGGAAATCAAGACAGTGGTTGAAGTGTGTCAGTTTTTGCTAAAACATAGCTCCAAGCTTATCAGCCACACAACACGAAATGGAGAATCCGTTTTTCATTTGATTCTCACCCTTTTCAAATATATTTTACATCTGGAAGATGTAGAAACGCGAGACATTGGTCTGCAAGAAGCATTCAAGTTGTTGAAGCTGTTTTCACCTCCACAAATCACAAAAGGAGTGACTGTAAACAAAATCGATAACAAGCTCAACTCACCTCTTCATTTTTGGGCTTCGATTTCCTTGACGGCCGTTGAAGAATACACTGGCAATGTAACTAAAGATTCCACTTTCGAAAACATTCTGCAAACAATACTAAAGCATCTTTTGAGCTGTGGAGTAAAGCTCAACACCAGAAACACAAATGAGGAAACGCCTCTGCATCTTTGCAAAACATGGAGTGCTGTTAAGCTCTTGGTAGAAGCTGGTGCAAACACAACTGATTTAGATTCAAGACGACGACCTCCTCTTTTATTCGCTGCACAAAATCACGTGTTTGAAATAAATCCAGACCATTTTTTTCCAGACGTTCAAGACGACCCAATATCGTTTTTCGAAAAATGTCTGAAAATGGGTCTTGATCCATGGGCTTGTGATGATGATGGTGAATCTGTTTTGAGTATCCTCTTGGAATCAGATGTCTTTGCACTTGCCAACGCCCTGATCGAAGTTGCTTGTCAAGAAAACCATACTATATTGGAATATCTTCTAGAAACGATTTGTAAAGATAAGTCTACACACACTTATTGGAAAAGTACTGTAGTTGAAAATATGTTAAAGTCAAGAGGCACCAACGTCCAGGCAACTGCAGCACTTCGCTATTGCTGTATGAATATCAAAGAGCTGCACGACAGAGAAAATGCAAAATCAGACGCCCCAGACTCGGCAGGCGAATCAGACTCACGAAGAGAAAACAAATCCATCGACGATGAAGAAATGAAGAAACCAAGAAACGACCACTCAAAAGACCACTCTGCAACTTCTTCGGTCCATTGGGAAATTGCTAAGCAACTTCGTCTTCATGGAGCAGAGTGCAAGTCTTGCGAAGATGTTGCAAGTAACTATCCTGAACTCAATGGCCTTTTAACAAATGAAATAGACATCAACGACGTCCCAATGATCATTCCTTGGACTTCCTTTTCTAACATGCACAAGGCTAAACTTGCGGAAGTTGCAAGACGACGGAATTACTTCACAGTCGGTACATACTGGTATCATCAACGCTCCATTGGAAGTGGCTCATTTGGTGATATATTTGCAGGAATCAATGAGAAAGATGGCAGAGAGGTGGCCATCAAGAAAATAGAAAAGTTGCGCATGGTTCGACCAGAAGACAAGCGAGAGATAAGAAACCTCACTGCTCTTGCCGACTGCCAACAAGTCGTTCGTTACATCTTCTTTGACGATAATGATAGAAGTTTTACTTTCATTGTTTTGGAACTGATGGAAGGACATCTAGATGATTACTTTGAGAGTGCATCTTTTGACGCACGTGAAGGCACATCACTTTGTAGAGAAGTAGCTATGGGGCTGAAGTATCTCCATGAACACAAATCAAATCCAATCCTACATCGCGACCTGAAACCAGGAAACATCCTCTACAAAACTTCTCCCAAACTTTGTTTGAAAATTGCCGACTTCGGCGTCAGTAGCCCTATCGATGGTGCTTCTAAAACTACAGTGCTTGGTACTAATGTTGGTACACGATGCTGGGTTGCTCCAGAAGTCATCAGATCTACTAACCATCAACACTCCATGTCTTCCGACGTTTTTGCTTTCGGACTCATCATGCATTATATTTTGTCATCGCAAAAGCATCCATTTACCCCTGCTGACTGCAAGGACAAAGATGGAAAAGAAAAAAGCGCATCTCTAATCGATCTTCAAATACAAAACAACATGCTCAACAACAACATGGAAGGATGGAATAACTGTCTTTCTCCAGAAGCCACACACCTCGTCAAAAAGATGCTTGATAGCCATGAGACCCAACGACCATCTGCAGCAGATGCGTTGAATCACCCCATGTTCTGGTCAAACAAGAAGAAGATGGATTTTCTTAGTGCTGTTGGTAATCAACGAGAAATTCAATTGCCTGTAATAGGCCATTTGAATGCAGTCCAGGCAGATTTGGAGGCAACATTTCCTACCATTTTCAAGCGTACTTCATGGACATATGCTAAGTTCACGCACATGCGTGTTATTCATTACGAAATGACGCAGCCTATCGTCAAAACGGGCAAGAACGGGAAATTATACACAGTACCACCCAAAAAATACAACACTGGCTCCGTTTTGGAGTTAATCCGCTACATAAGGAACGCCATGGCTCATGTTTCTGACGCCAGCCGACCAAGTCGATTCAGTAAACAAATACTGGAAGACTATGTGTTTTTAGATGAATTCCCCAGCCTCGTCTTGGAAGTCTTCAAGGTTGCTACCAAACATGGATGGGATGTAAGCAGAGTTGAAATCAAGACCACTATGAACCAGTAACAGATAAAGGTAAGATTTCACTTTAACCGAGCTTTGAAGCTTTTCTTTTGAAGCTTTTCTTGCGCGCGTTTCTTCAGACAGAGCGATAAATAAAAGTGGGTCCAGTTCTGGACTTGGAAACATGCAACTCGCCCGATTGTATGAGACTGACGCCGTCAGGTGTTGAGCGACCAATGTACAACAAAGCTGCAAGTCATATTATAATTACTGAGTTGAACAAGTAAAAATAACAAGACAAACAAGGAAACGTGGCAAAATCTTATGAAAAGTATCGGCAATCATTCGCTGTTATGGCTTGAATTCAATGTTTGTTTACGGCCTTTTCAAGTAACTTTAAACCACGCAGGAAACCATCTAACTAATCAAAGTATGGACTCACAACTTTATCCTGTATTTTGTCGCATATTTGTGTTTTTCGGGACAACGTTTTCTTAGTTTAATATGTTTATTTTCTCTTCTGAAACCTCGACGAACCTTGGTTGGCCGCCATCTTGCCGAAACGCTGTAGGTGATTATCGAGAAATAGTCCAAAGTTCTCGGCTAATCAGCGCGCTTGATTTTCTACAATCATCTGTGTAATTATACTAAAATGTTTTTAAAAATGTTGAACTTGCAGTCAGGATTCATGTTTTAAATTAAAGATATACTTTTGTCTCTGACTTTAGCTTTTTTATTCAGACGTTTCGAAATATATTTTGAAATATATCCGCGCGCAGTTTCTTACTATCCAACTGATGAAGAATGTTGATTTACAGTCTAAACGTCTGAATAAAAAAGCTAAAGTCAGAGACAAAAGTATATATTTAATTAAAATACTAAAATGTATTCAAAACTAATCGAGATGATGTCTTGTGATTTTTTAGATTACGACGACGTCGAGCGTGTCAACGTAGTTTCTTCATGATGATTTCTGGCTCGTGTTTTACAGAACTCACAGTTAATGAGACGTCGTTCTTCTGTCAGTTTGTACTCTGCATGGGATTGGCAGTGATTGACGTCATCATGTTGTAACGAACATAGTTATACACATTTTATTATAGGTTTAGTTGTAGACTGTCACACTGTCAACAGGCAGTGATTGCCTAAAGTCTTCATGACATCATCATGTTATAATATCTATCGTCTATATCTTTCTCAATAGTATTGGTAGTTTAATTACTATAATTGGTTACAATTTTATATCACTATGACGTCACATGAAAACAATTTTGTTTAAACGCTAAGGATCATGGTCTTGGGAACAAAACAAAACGAAGACATTCTGTAGAACATATAAAAAGCGGTAACAGACATCAAATACAGTAAATACTGTAGGATAAACATCATTATTATATAGACAACCACTGGATAAGTTTACCCAATAGGGTGTTAAACGCGCGCTGATTGGCTACTCTACTAGTAGGCTACCAGTTCATATATATCTGTATATACAACGAGTTGAGAGAGTTGGATATTTTCAACAATGGCAGACCGGTTTTGCCGATCAAAAAATAAAAACAAATGTTCTATTTCTCACAATCCAGTGGTTGTCTATATAATAACACATTCATTATTCTAGGAAATCGATACACGAGCTGATAGCCAACGAGGCGCTTTCATATCTGATATTTGGAAACCAGACAATTTCAAAATTATATTTTCTTGGTTCAAATGTTTATTGTTCTAGACGATTATGTCCCTTATAAACAAGCCGTGACGTCATAATCATATAGGGCTACGTACTATTTAGTGTCACCCTCATTTTATAAAGCTAGTTATTGATTGGTTGATTGATTGAATATGCAAATGTTGAACATATTTCTAGTCACGTGACAGTATTCCAATATATGTTTTTTGAGAACGTGATATTTTAAATAAGTTTTACTGTATTTAGAACGTTTGCCGCGATTTCGTGAAGTAGATTATGTTGCTATAGAATGAAGTGACAATAGAGTCGTTTTCCGTATGAGTGGGAAACCTACGGTACCGTGACAATCGCATGGCTTCCTTTCTGAACCAATCAATAAGCGTGCAAATGCATCTCATCCAATCAAACTATTAATTCAATACGGTACCGTACAGGCAGCAAATTTCATACAAAAAACGACTCTATAATAAACACGTTTATTTTTATGGCTAATAAAATTGGTGAATTGTGATTGGTCACTTTACGGTCCATATATTCCCGTACGGACCTACACAATTCTACACGGACAAAAAAGAAAACAAGCAATGTAATAAACCTCGCTTGCTCGCTCCGTACCATAAGTTAGAGTCGTTTTCGTATGAGTGGGAAACCTACGGCACGGAGTTACGGTCACGGTACGGAATCGAACACATTGTATTCAACCAATCACAGCGCGCAAAATCATCGCTCATCCAATCAGAATGCTTGGATACCGCACGATGATGGCGCGATACGGTCGCTGCACGGCACGAACCGTACCGTAACTACTTCCCACTCATACGAAAACGACTCTATTCCTTTGTATGTACCGCGCGCTACGTGCTTGGGCCTGGGCCATAAGTAAGTCAGTGAATAAAAGAGCAGGGCAATAACCTACGGTACGGACCTCGATTAATAAGAGGTATATACATATATATGAAATGTAACTACTTTCCCCATGTCATTGTCGACTGGAAGCCATCAAGCCATTATCTCCTTAGGCTATCATAGAGACACACTCTTTCACAGGCCGAGATATTGTATGATCAAACATAATTATATGGACGTCTAAAGCCTAGGGCAAACGTCGAACTAACCATGAGCTTAATTCAGTCGAACCTATTAATTTTGAAATAGGCTCATGGTTAGTACGACGTTTGCCGCAATTGAGGTCGACCCTATTCATTAGATCGAGTCCATCTTAAGTACGACTATGGAGCGACTTTGCGGCAAGCGCCATTTTAAACACGCACCGAACTAAATTCATAAATTATGTAAACTAGACGCTCTATTAGCGTGAACTTGGGCTTCATAATAAAGCTATTTTGATAGATTAAATGTAAAACCTAAAATTTATTTGTATCGTCATACAGAAGTCCCGGGGACAGAAGAACTAGTTGTTTTAGCCTATGACTTACACAATTTAAAGCAGACTCCCCACAGTCGAAAATACCAGCTCACATCCCTAGTCATAAATACAATACAAACAGTGAATAAAATTACAAAGTCCTTCATGATCACCTCGTGGTTCCAACACGTCGGATTTCAAGTTGTTTTCTTCTTCATACACATCATAATTCTCAGAGAGGCTTCGGTGATTTTGTACGTGAAATTATGGCAAGAACTTCGTTTCATCACTCACATCACTCGATCGGCAACCTCATACCGAACTGACGCCAACTGAGACTAGTCAATCGTCGCCAGAAAACGCCGGGTTTTCCATTTGTATCGCCAAAAGACCTCCAGAAACGGTAAGGTCAACTATTTCCCCCTTAGTTTGTGCTTTGAGATCGTCTTTCAACCAAATTGTACCTCGAATATAATAATCCGTGATTTAAACTAAAGCTGAAGAAATCGTCTTTAGGTCATCTCAGCGGCCGGCGCAGGGGGCATGCGCATTAGAACCCAGTATGCGATTTGAGGCCTAAGAACGGCCAGCATTTTTAGACTTGGGCTTTTCCACAGGAAGCCCAAGTAAAAAGACATGGATTACCGCTGAAATGATCGCGGCTCACTTCAGTAATTATTCCCCATGTGTGACGTCACCTATCCCAAGGGAAATTGCAGTCACAATATAGAGTAATTATAAGTGCATTGTATTTTCTTGTACCCGAGAGAATGTTGTGAAAGAATTTTAATATTCCCCATAAACGACGTCACAAGCAAAAATATTTGAGTTGACGGTAAAACGGCAAAATCAATGGCGGATGATATTCCAAGTACAGTGTTCAATGTTCGATGATCAGTCTTTCTTGTCCTTCGTCTTTCTTGTGCTTTCCAACTGTTCAACTGCTCTTTCCAACTACTCCGGTTCCACTACAAGTAACGTTCTTCTTCTTTAAAGTGCCTATAACCCCCAGTTTGATGTCAATTTTAATAAAAAGTACTTGATTTTATAAGATGTTCTGCGAAAAAGATTTTCGATTCTGAGCAATCCTTGATTTGTTACGGAATTTGTGAAATATTTATTTTGAGGTCCCACTTGTCTTTTTGAAGACTGGGTCGAGTGACGTCTACTAGGGAACCACTCGAAAGCAGTAGATAGAGATGGCCGATTCTGACACAATTTATCTACTACAATTTTGCTATTCAAAGCTTGGCCGATTCTGACACAGTTTTTTTATCTACTACAATTTTTGTTATTCAAAGCTTTAGTTTTAAAGATTGAATGTCAATACATATTCAATAGTGGTGTTCAAAGTTGAATTCCATATTTGGATTAAACATTTTATTCCATTGTTGTAACTCATTAAGAGTTAAATTCTAGAAAATAATTTGATGGGTAATTAGATTGGAATTCACGAAATTAAATAAAAATCTCAAAGGTCAAATTCTTGGAATAATGTCAAGGTCAAATTCTTGGAATAATGTCAAGGTCAAATTCTTGGAATAATGTAATGGTCAAATTCTTTGGAATAATCTCCTCTTGGAACAATTCTATTGAAGTCATGAAAAAAGTAGTGCGTTTTTTTATAAGTAGTTGGTGTCATCTATTGAAGTCATGAAAAGTAGTGCGTTTGTTTTTTATAAGTAGTTGGTGTCATCGATTGAAGTCATGAAAAGTAGTGCGTTTATTTTTTATAAGTAGTTGGTGTCATCTATTGACGTCATGAAAAGTAGTGCGTTCTGACACAAGAATTTGATTCTTTATTATAATATATAATGAGTGAATATAAATTTAGAGATAATGCAATGATTAAAATAATTATATCATCTTTGGATAATGATATTAATAAAATCTTCAAGATGGTTACCAAACCAGGGTTCAAGATTGATAACAAGCATATTAGTGTATTAAGAAATAAAGTTGATATTTGTACTAAATATCTGAACTCAATATATCTCGAGCTAAATACAACATTTGAGGGGGGTGATACAAATTCTAGATACTCCTCCCCCATCCAAAATTTCAAAGTTGAGAAGGCACTTCTTAGAAGATTGAGCGCGAAGGTTTATAGAATTAATAGAATTATCAAAAACTATGGGATACGGAAATCTATTTTTACCTATCACAATAAAGTCAAAATTATCCCTTTCATGGATAATAAGGATAGGGTTCATTCATATTCTAAAAGGGTTGTGAATCCTAAAATTTTACATCGGAATGCAACAGCCTTAAAAGGTTTTTTTAGGTCTTATTCAGTTAGTGGGGGTGGTAAAATTGATCCAAAATCCTTTCTTGATAAACAAAAAAAAGGTGTTTTACATCTAATAGACAAAAATAAGAAACCTATTAAGATGAAGATTATCCTTGAATGTGAGTTTTATAAGGATGAGGGGGTTGAAACGATTTTCACGATTGCATATTTCCACACAGAAGTAAAGATAATAACCGAAGCAACTAATATTTCTATGATTTACCAGATAATAACTGGAGGTATTTTAGAGACTATCGATACTTATCAGAATTCAGGTTCAGGATGGATATTTAATATGATTAACAAGCTTGAACTCCATATTGACCGCTATAATCCTATAGCAGCCAACTCGTATTTAAAATTACCTCGAAAACTAGATGAGAAGAAAGCTATTGTTAACATCAAAAACGATGATAATCAATGCTTCAGGTGGGCTGTTACCGCGGCTTTATTCCCCCCAGGTAAAAATCCAAATAGAATTACAAAAGCTCTCAAGGCAAACAGTGAAAAACTATGTTGGGACGGACTTGAGTTCCCAGTAGAAGTTGATCCAATTGAAGTCTTCGAGAAGAATAATCCTAAATATGCGATCAATGTGAATTGTTATGATGATGAGAAGGAGGTGGTGTATCCATTTAGGATCAGTGATAATGAGGGACGAGAACAAACGATCGATCTTTTGCTAATCACGAATGAAAAAAGTAATCACTATTGCTGGATTAGAAATATGTCCCGTCTAATAAATTCTCAGATAAATAAAAATGGACATACCCGATATTTTTGTGAACGGTGTATGCTATCTTACAAATCACAAACAGCCCTAGATAACCACATGGAGTATTGTAAGACTCATGAGGCTGTGAAAATAACACTCCCAAAGAAAGGTACCATGCTGAGGTTCAAGAATTATAATAACAGTATGAGGGTCCCGGTTGTAATCTATGCAGATTTCGAATGTTTTACAGAACCAATAAATTCTTGCAATCCAGATCCTAGCTGTTCATACACTGAGAAATATCAAAAGCACACACCATCAGGGTACTGTTACATGATAAAATGCTATGATGACGCTCTATATAAACCAAAAATAGTGAGATATACTTTGAAGAGTGAGGATGAAAATATTGGTCAACTCTTTGTAGACTCGATAGAAAAGTCAGTAGGCGAGATATATTCAAAATTCAAATACGGGAAGAAGGTTAAAATGTCAATAGCTGATAGGGACAACTATATGAAGGAAACTCAGTGTCACATCTGTGAGGGAGAGTTAGAAGATGATAGGGCGGTCGATCATGATCAGTTTACAGGTAAATATCGTGGGGCAGCACACACTGAATGTGCATTGAAATATAGGGTACCGAAGCATATCACCGTCATATTTCATAATTTATCAGGGTATGATGCACATGTGTTCATCAAGAATCTAGGTGTATCGGAGGGTAAGATCAATGTGATCCCTAATAATGAAGAAAAATATATCTCATTCACCAAAGAGATTGTTGTCGATTCTTTCAAAGATAAAAAAGGTAAGTCACATGAGATTAAACGACAGATCAGATTTCTTGATTCTTTCAGGTTCATGTCAGCTAGTCTAGACAGCCTTGTTAGTAACCTCGAAAAGGATCAATTCAGAAATATGAGTAAGTTCTATGAGGGTAGTAAGTTAGACCTATTGCTTCGGAAGGGGGTTTATCCATACGATTATGTTAGCTCATTGGAGAAATTAAATGACAGATCACTACCATCCAAAAGCGATTTTCATAATAAGTTGAATAATTGTGATATCTCTGATGATGATTACAAGCATGCCCAGGAAGTATGGACGGCCTTCAATATAAAATCAATGCGAGAATATCATGATCTATATCTCACGAGTGATGTTATCCTACTCGCTGACATATTTGAGAATTTCCGAGATGTATGTATGAAGAATTATAAGCTCGACCCCTGTTGGTATTATACAGCCCCAGGACTATCATGGGATGCTATGTTGAAGAAGACTAAGATTGAGCTCGAGCTTCTATCAGATCCAGACATGTTATTGATGGTGGAGGCCGGCATTCGCGGTGGTATTTCGATGATAAGCAAACGGTATGGAACGGCTAATAACAAATATATGGGAACATTCGATAATACGCAGGAATTAAAATATCTCAAATATCTAGATGCAAATAATTTATATGGCTGGGCAATGAGTCAGAAGTTACCTACAGGTAGATTCAAATGGATGAGTGATACGGATATTACCAGCTGGGAGAAGCATCCATGCATTCTAGAGGTCGATCTTGATTATCCAGTTGAGCTCCACGATCTTCACAATGAGTATCCTCTGGCCCCAGAACGGTTGATGATAAACAAAGTTGAAAAACTAGTTCCCAATCTCAGTAATAAGACAAAATATGTTATACATCATGAGACGTTAAAATTATATGAAAGTCTGGGTCTTGTAATAACAAAAATTCATCGAGGGATCACATTTCAAGAGTCAAAATGGCTGGGTCCATATATCACCCTGAACACTAACCTACGGACAAAGGCAACAAATAATTTTGAAAAGGATTTCTTCAAACTGATGAACAACAGCGTTTTCGGTAAAACTATGGAGAATATTCGCAACAGGCAAGATATACAGCTAGTTACAAATAAATGTCAAGCAGCGAAATTAATTAATCGACCCAATTATAAAAAGCGAACGATATTCAGTGAAGATCTTGTTGCCGTTCATATGGGTAAGACAGAGTTGGTGTTTAACAAGCCGATCTATGTTGGGATGAGCATTCTAGATCTCTCGAAGAATCTTATGTATCAATTTCATTATCATTTCCTCAAAAAGAAGTATGGGGATAAAGCACTCCTTTTATTCACCGATACGGATTCGCTACTGTACGAGATTGAGACCGAGGATTTCTATAGGGATATCAGCAAAGACATAGAAGCAAAATTCGATACGAGCAGCTATCCAGAGGGTCATGGAGGTATTAAAAACTTCGGTGTAACAAGAAGGTTATCGGCATGATGAAGGATGAAACTGCCGGGGAAGAGATTACTGAATTTATAGGCCTCCGAGCTAAGTTATATGCATACAAGATTGATAAAAAAGAAGAGAAACGTTGCAAAGGTGTGAAACGATCTGTGGTTAGAAGGGAGATATCATTCGAGGATTATAAAAACTGTTTATTTGATGGTCAAAAAGCTTTGCGGAAAATGAATGTTATCAGGAGTCATCACCACCAAATATATAGCGAAACGGTGAACAAAGTGGCTCTATCAAGTGACGATGATAAACGTGAAATACAAGAAGATGGGATCCATACACTTGCCTATGGTTATAAAAATATTGATGAATTGATATATGACAATAATAAGAGTAAATATATTAAACGATATGAGGGTGTAATTGATCATTATGATAGAATTGCATCACAAAAAGGGTAATACCCATAAAAGTCACGCAAATTATATTAGATAGTCTCAGGTGGTAACTGAGTATCTTCAGGAACAGCTTGTAATTCCTCTCTAACAAAATTACGTTTTGGGGCACCTTCAGAGAGGTAGTATAATACAGGTTGATCAGATGATACTATTGCCCGTGATATATCATAAATATCCATTGACCATATAGGATCAGTGGCACGTCTTTTTTCACCCCCTTCCTGTTCACCAGGAGCATATAAATATCTAACTTTTACACCTGCTGGGAATCTTTCTTCAACTAATCCAACAGGTCTTTTATATTTCACATAGTTTTCATGTACTTCTTTCAATTTTATAGCATCAATCGGTGCTTTACTAGTTATTCTTTTCACTCCACTGTTTATACTTCGTATGACAGCTGGTAGTCTAATAACCCATTCACGGGATCTTTCATTATTTTCCATTATCATTTCTTTAGCATACTGGTGGGTAAATAGCTTCTCAGCAATGGTTCGATTAGCGCGTTCGACTAGAGCTTGTGCTCTATGGTTTCCAGCTTCTGATCTTTGTATTTTTATTCCATGTTTTTTCATAATAGATATAACTTCACCCATAAATTCAGTGCCTGGGTCTACCATCATTGTTTCAGGCCATTGTAATTTTCTAGAATATATTTTATTGAAAGCTGTAGATACTTCTGTTGAATACTTAGACGTCAAGGGTTCAGCATCAACGTATCTACTAGCTATATCAACTACTACAAGAGCATATTTGTATGTTTTTCTTTTAACAATATCATGTGGTAAAAATAATAGATCCGCTTGATGTATTTCATTTGGTTTTGAGATATTCCAATGGTATCTTGGGATATAGTTTGGAGGTGGTAAATATATCTGCCATAATGCTTGTTTCTCAAGCCACTTCTTTGTGATTTCTCTATTAATATTAGTTGCATCAGAGAGTTTATTTATAGCATCATAACCTTTCCAATAACCTTTAGGACTATAGTAAGTTTTTGATAACTTCATTTCCATAATAATATATATAAGATTATTATCTATATCCAATATATATGACTCATACAATCTCGAACGTTCTTGATATTAATCGAGAGACTAGAAAGGTATATGCTTTAAAGGCCGAAAGAACATTAAACAGAGTGACCTTTTCACCTTCGTCAGCGAACCCAGGTGAGAATTTATACATTAGCCTCCCTAAATTATCTAATGGATATGTATTCGTACCTGGTAGTATTGCTTTAGTATTTAATTTAACACTTCAGATGGGTCAAGTTAATAATACAGTCGTTAACAACCTCAGTCGGTCTCTGGTTGAGAGGATGCGTATCGTTTATAGTGGGGAGGTAGTGCAAGATCTTAATAGATCAGACCTCTATCATACGTATTTAGACCTCTTTAAACATGTAATGGAACGAGATGATATGCTCCGTGAAGGTGTTTCAAGTGTGAATATGAGAAAGTTGCGAACTGGTGCGGCTGATAAAATATCTAGCGATACATCTGAGGTTACTCTCAGTAATATTCATGGAAGTACATTATGTAAATATAGAATTCCAATATCACATAGTATTATTGATAACCACGGTATTCTCAACATGCGTGCTCTAAGTGACACATTCACATTCGAGCTAACTTTACCACAGAGCAGTGCTATTGGGGTTACTAGCGATAATACAAAAAATTATGGATATACTCTTTCTAACATAGAATTAGAGTATGAGACGATACACTCAGAAACTCTTTCTCAAGATGCTGCTATTAGCTATCAGGTTGGCAAAGGGTTTTATTTTGAAAATGTGCTCATGCATAAGTCATTCGTGATCAACAAAGCTACAGACACTGTGATAAATCAACACGTGAACGTTCCACGGCGCAGTTTGATTGGAATCCTTATGCTATTCCTAGAACCATACACAGCTGGTGCTCGAGATTCTGAGAAATTTGTAAATCCTTCTATAACAAAAATTGAAGTAAACATTGATGGGATGCCAAACCGTCTCTTTTCGAAAGGAATGACACAGACCGACATATGGGATAGTGTTATAAGACGATTCGGTCTCAGCGATAACATAACCCAGAAAAAATTCTTCAGTGATAAATATAGTATATGGGTCGACCTTCGAACATATCCCGACAATAAATTACACGGATCTGGTCTTCATTTGAATAACACTAAAGATGGCATCCGTCTTACTATTAATCGAACAACGGTAGGGACTGGAACCACCAATTGTTATATGTACAAAATGTATGTTGTGGGAGATGCTGTTTTCGAGATCGAAAATTCAAATCTGAAGGCTATTCTGTATTAAAGTATTATTTACTAATATAAATATATAATGAAAGACTTGAAAGATCAACTTCCATATAATGCTCTAATCGCTGGTCCAACAAATTCAGGAAAAACACGATATTTACTTGATATACTAAGAGGTTCTTACAGAAATGTTTTTGAATATATTATTCTAATTTGTAGTACTTTTTCCAAAAATAAAACATATGAGGGATTTGCAATGAACGATCCTAGATTTATTGTTATTCAACCAGATAATTGTGAAATTGATGGTCTAAATCAAATTTTACTAGATATTGAAACGGTGTTTTGTGGATATTCGGTACTTTTAATTTTAGATGATATCGCTTCTAGCACAGAAGTTAAAAAAAGATCTAATCAATTCGTTAATCTAGCTTTTTCCGCTCGTCATAGTGGAATCTCAGTTTGGGTTCTTACCCAACAATTAACCTCAATTGCAAAACCTTTTCGAGATAATGTAGCATGTGTAGTAAGTTTTTTTACACCAAATAAAATATCAAATATAGTTCTTTTTGAAGAATACGGTTATGGATTAGACACAGAGCATAAAAAAGATTTTATAAAATTACTTAAATCAGAAAAATATGCTAGGGTTGTTTTTTGTTTGAGACATCCATTTCAATCATACATTGAAATTCCTAGTGTTAACATTTAAAATATATAATATATTTCTAATATTATAAGATGACATCAGTTCTTGATCAATTCATGAATAATGATTTGGAAACGATTCCAGAGGAGCATATTCCACAGGAACCTATAGTAAAGAAGAAGAAATCTCCTGTGAAAAATGATAATATAAAAGATTTATATTTAGAACAAAAACGCGAGGAACTATCGATTCTGGCTATGCTTAATACAATCGATCAATACACAGGGGTCAAGATGACTTTGCTAGATGTTAAAAAATTATCGAAATCAGATATTGAAATTTATTATAATAGATATCAAATCATTCTTGGGCACAAAGTAACAAATTCTCTCATCAGTTCGAACTATTGAAGCATCTGTTGGATTATTGAGTTACGTTGTTCCAATCGATAGTAGAGAAGCCCTCATAAAAGATCTTCAAAAAAATGAGATGCTTATGCAAGAACTCAAATTAATTGCTGGTAATATTGTTTTAAAAGGTGGAAGAATCCTGGCTCTTAGTAGCTGTCTGGTGCAATTTGTAACTCATGTGAAGATTAGCAATGCCAATGATACGTGGCTAGCTCCTCCAATCATTACTCAGGATATTGAACAGAATTTTGATGACAATAAACAAATTAACCATGTTGTTGATGAGTTGTTGGAATCTCTTGAACAGTCTTAAGCATCTCTTGAGCAGACTGTTGAGCACTCTTGAGCAGTTGTTGAGCACTCTTGAGCACCTCTTGGAATCTCTTGAGCAGACTGTTGATATCTCTTAAGCATCTGTTGAGCATCTCTTGAGCATCTCTTAAGCATCTGTTGAGCATACTGTTGGAACCTGTTGAGCACCTCTTGAGCACATCTTAAGCACCTCTTGAGCACCTCTTGAGCACCTCTTGAGCACCTCTTGAGCAGTTGTTGAGCACCTCTTGAGCACCTCTTGAGCAGTTGTTGGTATTTTAATTAAATTTTATTTTATAATATAGTATTATAGAATATATGTCTGAAGATGATAAAACTAAGGTTGAGCAAATCACCAAATCACCTGATACTCAAATCGTAAAAACTAAGGATCCTAAGAAGGTCGCTGCTGGAAAACGATTGGTTGAATATCATAAGAAGGCTAAGAAAGCTCTTGAAGTAGAAAATAATCATGTTAATAATGAGGTTTTTGAAGAAGATGCTGTTGAAGGTGGATATAGTAGGTGGATACCACAATTAAGTTTCACAACAGTTTTAACAGTTATCGGACTAGGACTTACAGGATTATATTTATATTTTCGATTTTATAAAAAAAAACAGAAGCTGTTACCCCAGTTAAGAAATATTCTAAAAATGAAAACAATGAAGTGAGAGATGTTAAACCACAAACTAAATCTCAAATTCCTATACCTAGAATTGGTATGGAATGATTATATTTTTTTAAAAAGTATATAAAATAAAAATCTTTATTAAGAATATATAACATGTCAGGAATGGAAAACAAAATTGTTAAAACAACGATGGACGCTGTAGTCGTACTAGGGATTGCTAGTGCTGTCGGGTACATTGGTAAAAAAATATTGAAAGAGTCATTCATCAATGACCCTTCATCAAGTCTTACTAACTACGGTAAGTGGGTATTGGTTCTCGGTCTAAGTATTTATGTAAAACAATATCTAGAAACCCAAAAAATTCTACCTAAACCTCTCTAAATTATTTAAATAATATATTATTAATTAATATATAGATGGTTAGTATCGTTGCAATAACAATTTTTGGGGCTATTCTTAATAGCAGTGCTTTCATAGGTGGAAGTTACCTAGCAAAATTACTAAGTTCTGATAAAATACATACAGACGAAGAGAAAATTAGGCATGATAAGGCTATAGAAAAGTATCAACGCGATATGGGTGAATTTGAAAAAAGTAGACTAGCTTACCAATCGTGGTTAACTAAAGAATATACTGATAAGAAGATAGCAAATGAAACTCTTAATAACACAGATATGGGATTTAGGATATACTCTAAGACCCATCCAGATTTTAACTTTAAAGAACCTCAAATAGATGATTATTACAAACCAAGTAGTAAACAAAAAAAATATCAGATGATTTATGTAGGAGGTGGGATGTTAACTGCTGGATTCTTAGCATCGAAATTCCTGTGAATATATAAAAAAACTATTTTCGTATGTATAAAGTATATACTAAGATGGAAGGAGGACTAGATTTCGATCCTACAACATTAGAAGGTCAAAAGGATATAAACGATACTTTGGATGATGATTATGATGCTTTATTACCGGATAAAGAAGAAAGCAGCAATTCGTTTTTATCTCGTATGCGAGATAAATTTGGTGATGCGGTTAATTATTCAATGAAACGGTTTAATGATTTGTTTAAAAGTAGGAATAGAGGGGAGGATTTACCGCAATACCTGGAATTACAAGATTTCGATGAACACCAAAAAAAAGTTGCTTATAATAAATCGAAGGCTATATTTCTTGTTAAAGAAATTCAAGATTTATACCCAGAATTTCAATATGATGGTGATTGGAATAAAATTACAAAAATGTTCAAAGTTGATGAAAACAATGAAGTCCAATGTGTAAATCAATCGACTGGCAAGTGGATTTCAATAAGAGATAATGAATTAAAATTACTTATACCACTCAGGAAAGCTCTTGGTTGGAGTAAAGAGCATATTGATCGCTATAATTCTGCTAAATTTAAATTAGATTCTTGGTTTGAAGATAATAAGGTCTCTAGAGATAACGGATACGATCTAATGGAAAAGAATAACAAGATGTTCATTAAAACTGTGGATGAAAAAAAATGGAGACCTCTTCATACGAAAGATGGTACATTTTATACTGAGAGTTATATAGGAGCCGTTTCGCAACTAACTCTGAAAATGAAAAGTGATTTGGGTCCGTGTGATTTTGATAAAAGGCAAGATGCGGAATCAGCTGTTGAAAAAGCTAAGAGAAAGTTAGATGAGGTCAGAGGAAAGAAACTCGCTTTAGAAAAATTACAACATGAAAACACAATTAAATTACAACAAATTTCTTTAGAACGAGAGCAACTAGAAAAAGATGGAAATATTCCAATGACTACTGACCAAAATAACGATTTACATGACAAATTCACTAAATTAAAAGTAAAGGAGGAGCAGGTTCTTAATTCAGATGAAGATATAGAACGGAGGTTAGCTGTGTTAAAATCTAGAGAGGATGATTTTGAATCTATTATTGATGATACAGAAGAGGTTATTGATGGGATAAACGAACGAATGCCTTTAAAGGAACGCATTAAGCAAATTTTTAGACGTTACGGTCTAACGGTAACTGGTATTGGTCTCGCTGTGGGTACTGTTATAGGCGTTATTATTCATAGTCTAAGGAACGGATTATCTTCTATTGCGCTAGCTACTGGAAACGCCCTTAAAGACATGGGAAAGAAGCTAGGTCAAATACTTCCTGGGATGGTTGGAGCGATCGCGAGTTTTCTTTTCAAAACAGTTGGTGAGCTTGTTAGTTTTCTCGGTAAGCATGCATGGCTTTTAATTGTTGCTGTGGTTATGTATGTTGTTGAAAGATATAAAAAAAAATAATGATATGTTATTATATAATGGTAATATTGTATATTGAAAAAACAGAATTTGATAAAACTTTTTGGTTAAAAAATCCTATTAAAAAGAGTTCACGTATATCACTTATAAATTGTACTTTTTATAATCATTTGTATAATCTTCCGAATGACGGAACTATTTCAGATGGAGAAGGGAATGTTTTGATACGGATTCCGAAAGGGAACTACACTAATTTTAGTTTTAAAAATGCTATTGATAAAGCGGTTTCACTTGGTGATAAAAAAGTTTCTATAACAATTGAAGATGAAAAATATGTTATCACCCTAACAGTAGAGGTTGAATTAAATTTAGGCTTATCAAAGTTATTAAACATTGCAACAGGTCTTGAAGCAAATATCCATTATAATTTCAATATCATTCAATCTACTCAAGATGTATGCATTAATTGTGATCTTATTGATTCTACACAGGTTTTATTAAATAATAAAAATTCGCAAATTTTAGCATGCGTTGAATTAAACAAGGTTGGAGAAAAAGTAACATATCATCCAAATAATACTCTGTACACACCTATTAAAATGATACATATGTTAATAGTATTAGAATATGGATTACAGATTCTAACAACCAATGTATTAACTCTGGAATTTACCCTATGCGAATGGTAATTGAAATCATATAAATAAAAATCTCTAGATATACTATAAATGGCTGATTATGATTTGATTTACCCCAAAGTACCAAAGGAACAAACTGGTGAAAACTTCAGATTATATAAAGTGAATCAAGCAATTTCACAATTAGAACATGACCGCGAGCATTATGAAATGGTTAGAAAGAAATATAGTCGATTACGAGCGTTCTTCCAAGGAACATCTGTAACATCGGGGACTTTGTCTGGTATACTAACTGTAAGCGCTATTGGGACAAGCTTGACTGGGCCTGGTTTGGTTGTCGGGATACCTCTATCTGCAGTAGGCGCATTTCTCGGTATTGTATCAGCTTCATGTGGTATTATTGTAAAAAAACTGACAAAACGGATTTTAAAACATCAAAATATAATCCAACTTGCAAAAATCAAAGGAGAATAGTATAAGCGATCTTGTTTCAAAAGCCTTAACTAATAATGAAATTGATGAAATATAATTCAATCTTATCCTGACCGAGGTTAACAAATATAACCAACTCAAGGCATCTATACGACGAAAAAGAAATGGAAAGATTTAAAAAAACGATGTTACAGATATTCAAAAGATGAGAGAGGATTTGAGAAAAGAGATAGTAGACCAAGTAGTACGACCAAAGAATTAACGTTATCATTCGATAGAACCCCCTATGGTGGCTATATATACAAACTGAGATATGATAAGAACTAAAAATATATATAAATATTATCTCATATTATAATAATATAGTATGAAATTTACCGAGTTCATTAAAAAGTATCCCAATTACGATAAATTCCGATTTTCAGAGGATAATAGTAGTAATGTTCAATTTCTTAGTAATGGTGTTGATTACAATCCATTTGATGAGAATGGTAATCTAGTTAAAACCGTATATCCATTTCCTCTCTGGCATGGTAAAGTTGAAGAAGACCCTGAAAATATAAATGATTATCTAGGGAGCAACTTTCCTAAAGCATTACTACTAACAAACAAAAAATACTCGATCCCTGCTGTCGGATTAGAAGAAAAACCGTCTGACTTACGAATATTGTTGAAATTATTGAAAGTATATGTAACCCCTAATAAGTTTTTTGATTTCATATCAAATGATATCTTCCAGTTCACTCCACCCACGATTCAAAATATATCTGATTACAGCTCTTGGTTAGAAGAACCAAATATGAAATTCTGGAGTCAGCAACTTAACTTTGCAGTCTGGGCTAGTACAGCAGGGTGTGGAATATCATATAAGATACTCGAACCTAATACACAAATAGCATCAATCCTACGATTTCATGTACTTTACACAATTCGATCAATCCTGAGTCAACTTTCCGTACCTCTGCCATGGGATACCACCTTTGTATGGAATGGAACTCGATTTACTCACGGGGCATTAACCAGGCTTTGTAATGAATTTGGTGTCAACCCTAGTAATCCTGATTTCCGATTCAAGGGTCAATCAAACGCCGGTGACGTATTCAGTTTCCACTATGTGAGTCCTTATAAAGATAATCTCACAGGATACTACAAATCTACACACCAGAGTCGTACTCAATATAATTGGTTTGTACCCCCGCTTTCAAAAGGTCTAACAAAAGCGGGTGTTTCTCGACTAAATCAATCGATCCAAGCATTTCTTTATTGCATTCTAGGTAGTCAGGTTAATACAAGATCATCGATTCTGGGTGATTCTGGATTCGCTTTAGAGACTCAAAAAGTGTTTCTCCAATTATTTGAATCATCAATCCTTGAGAGAGATATTAGTAAAAGTATTCAGAGATTCCAACAATCTATACAAGAAGCTAGAGTCAAATTAGATTTAGCTATTTCACCTGGTTGTTGGCTACTACCATCTAAATTATTACTAAATACTCAATCAGTAGTCGGTTACAACAATAAACTTCAGCGGGTGACTGAAGATATGAAATATGGGATTAACAATATCAATAGTGAGACAAAGAATATTGGTATTAAACATAACATGGGTCATTCGATAATTAAATTACCTCATCAAACTACTAATATTGATAAACCTAATAAGATAGAAAAATCGAAGGAAGATAACTTTCATAAAACTGATAACTCCCATAAACCAAAACCATCTTCAAAATCACATGAAAATACATTAATAGCTCTAACAATTAGTTCAGCAACTGTAGCCTGGATGATATTCCGATAAAGAACTATGACATGAAATTCAAACGCACTTAGAAAATATTTCCCTAATTACCCATAATAACACCCCTAGAGTTGAATCTATTCAATAGCCTCCCACCCTAGAGTTGAATCCATCCAATAACATCCAGACCTGATTAGCTTATCCACGCATAACACAATCCAATGAGTACAACCCTCGATTACCTTATCCAAACATGACTCCATCCAATGACCACCAAACATGACTCCATCCAATGAGCACCACACCTGATTTCCAATAGCGTATCCAAGCATCGGATACCTAGCAGTTTAATGGCATCAAAGCATGACCTCTAGCAGTGATTCCAGTAGCTTATCCAAGTATGAAACCATCCAATAACATCCAACTCCGATCCAAGTAAGATGCTCATCCAATGACATCAAACCTGGATAAGCTAATCTAAACATGGTGACCATTTTTGTATGTAAGACTTTTTATCTAGTATTGGAGGTATGGTGATTCATTCTTTAATTCTTAAAGAATGTATGATCATGAAATACTCAGATGAGATCATCTTATAAAACTAACTACTTATAAAAAATAAACGCACTACTTTTCATGACTTCAATCGATGACACCAACTACTTTTCATGACTTCAATCGATGACACCAACTACTTTTCATGACTTCAATAGATGACACCAACTACTTATAAAAAAACGCACTACTTTTTTCATGACTTCAATAGAATTGTTCCAAGAGATTATTCCAAAGAATTTGACCATTACATTATTCCAAGAATTTGACCTTGACATTATTCCAAGAATTTGACCTTGACATTATTCCAATAATTTGACCTTTGAGATTTTTATTTAATTTCGTGAATTCCAATCTAATTACCCATCAAATTATTTTCTAGAATTTAACTCTTAATGAGTTACAACAATGGAATAAAATGTTTAATCCAAATATGGAATTCAACTTTGAACACCACTATTGAATATGTATTGACATTCAATCTTTAAAACTAAAGCTTTGAATAACAAAAATTGTAGTAGATAAAAAAACTGTGTCAGAATCGGCCAAGCTTTGAATAGCAAAATTGTAGTAGATAAATTGTGTCAGAATCGGCCATCTCTATCTACTAAAGCGGCTTCCAATTTCACATATGTATACTAGGAATTTTATCCCAAGAACAAGGACTTTTGCTTCTGAATTTCCATCATTGAACGACAGAAAAAAGATTAGGATCCCTTGAAAAGTAATCCATATCCTTATAATGGCTACTACAGAACAGTTACGAGTATAAAATATAGTCTTTACGGCCTGCATTATGAACGTGAAACTCAGGTCGGTGGAGTATGTTTACACCCCGCGGGTTCACTAACCAGTACTGAAGTCATCGATCAAAAGCAAAAATAATCATGGAAAACAGTCTGGGAAAACAGATAACACGAAGACAATATGTTGTATGAGCAATACAAGTGTCCCAAGTGTCCATGATACAAGAAAACTAACACATCGGACATATTCATCGAAGCGTATATCGACGTACGGTACGTACAGCTATATACATGTACATATGACTCTATATTTATGTAAAGTCCCGTTTGGGTCGAATTCCGTACATGAAACTGTTTTACCTCTACTATATTTCTAAGGGTAACTGAGGATAATTTTTATAATTTCTTGTGTACAATCACTTTTTGCACATTTATTTGCCGTATGTCCGTAAACAATAACAATTAATAATAGTCCATAGTCGGTATTTGGGTCTATTACGTTGTTAGTCTCCCTCGCAGCCGTATTTAGTGTCTGCCTGAGAAGTGTATTAACACGTAATTTTTTAAGTTCCGATATTCTGAAGTAGACTTTTTGGCAAAATTTGTCATAAACACACTATATTTTTTACCGATGTGATGGCAGGAATTTCTGAAATTCCTTCATATTTCTACCAAAGTTTCCAAAGTCGGAAAGAACAGCAAGTATTAGAATAAATCTCACCAAACACATACAAATAGGTCAATGTTTTATTTCAAACTATTGGGTTCTTTTAGACCAAATTACAAAGAATGTCAACAATCAGAGAGTTTATGATATAAATGTACCAAATTTCTCATTGATTTTCTATAACTTTTACTACAATAATACTAATACTTCTTATCCTCCTTCCTGATGTCGATGGACGAGATGATACGTACATGCCAGATACAAAAGCCCATAACGGTAATGAAATACCATTCATGTAGCCATCCTTACAAATAAGTCCCAAGTGTGCTGGTGTTTCTTCCCCCGGTTTCCTTCCCCAACTACCAATAATAAAGGGATCGACATATTCGAATTGCCCCGCTTAAGGTATCAGGATACGTTTTGGACCCCTATGTCTTCGGACTTCGACAACACGCACGCTTTACAATATTTTACCAAAAAAGTATACATTTTCTGAAAGCTGAATAAATGTAGTTTTTGAGTATACTTTCATATTTTTAGATTTTGCATTCTAGAAATTGTTAGGCGAGTATACGTGAAATTCGACCGTAGTGCGTTCTAAAAGTTCGATTGCACATTGAATTTAAGTTATGCTTGTGAAAAACACACTAACAGACTCTCGAGATAATGAACTTCAAAACGGTGTCTCAATTTTCCGATATCTGTTTTAGATCAACCGCAATCCTACGCCAAAGTTAAACAATTGATTTTAGAGCTATGTTGTCAACGTTTGAACGAAAATAACATGAAAAAATCGGAGACACTGTTTTTTAGATCAACTATTCCTGAGCCACCTTGCAAATTTTCAGCGAAATCCATCGAAACCCTAGCGACATTAAGCCTCCGAAAGACGTGCATTTAGCGCTGAAATAGTTCCGAGAAAAGACGCAATTACTGTTTTGGAAGATCAAGCCACACCATGTTTATCCAACACCTAGCGTAATTGAATCTGACAACCACTTGTCAAGATATCTGGTCAGTATTCAACAAAGGTCGACAGGTCATATGCAAATGACAAAATATCGCAGTAAATTTATTGTGCTCTGGCTTGTTCGAGTATTGCGGGTGCCGGGGCATGTTTTAGTGTGTATGTATTTGTATGGTTTTCTGCTCTGTTTGGGAACGGTTTCTTTGAAGACGAAGTCAACGATCTTCTTCTTGGATGAGAATATAAAGATTTACGTTTTCTTGAGGATGTGTATTTGCTTTTACATGTAAAAAGTTCAAAAGTGTATCGTTGTTTAAAAAAATTATGATGTATAGTTGTTGTATCGTTCGCCGCGTGGTTATGAGTGTCACGTACTGATGCGCTTCGAATGACGTCACAATCCAACCAATTACTGTTGACATATCGTTTCCTGTAGCAAATTAGTCACGATTTTGGTTATCTTCATTTTCTCTGCTTGATTCGTTAAAATTTGTAATTTATTTTAAAGAAAGTCATACAAAAAGGAAAGCTTATTCAAAATCTTTAAAAATCCGATTTTGGAAATTTTTGCTAAAAAAACATATCCTGATACCTTAACGTCCAACGGACGTTGTTGTGTATATAAATTTAAACTAGACGCTCTTCTAGCGTGAAGTCGGGCTTCTAAATGAAATATAGCCTATTTGAACTAAATATAGATATCTTATAGTGCGATTGAAACAGTTTTTGGTTGCTCGTCGTTGCGTGACTCGAGCTCGATAGAACATGCTTTCCTTGGAATTTCAGTACTGCGAACTTTACAGTATATCAGTAAAAACGTTAATAGCCCGACTTCACGCTACTAGAGCGTCGATTTTACTTAATAATAATAATAATATATATTTCTTAAAAACGCACCTAACGGGAGTCTCGATGCTTTTTACAATATAAAAAATATGTACTAAAAAAAATCAAATAAAAAATCTATCTATATCTATATATAAATATGTGTATAATATATTACAAGAGAGGAAGAAAAATATAAATAAAGGTAAACACGAGTGCAAACATAGTGCAAAATAGATATCGTTATTCTTGAGCTAGGCACCAACGATCTCACCACTTTACCAGCGCAGACGGTGGGATCAGAGATCGAAAACCTAGTGCGTCTTTTGTATGGTAGTTTTGGTGTTTAAAAGTACATTGGAGTTTGTCAAGTCATTCGTCGGAAAAATGAGTCCGACTGTCAGTTTAATTTGAAATTACAAAACTCCATTTGTATCTTAGGGCGGTCCTAGAACCGTTGCAGTATTGTTTTATTGGAAACACAGTTTTTTTTGGAATATCCGTTGTAATATTTACTGCCTGTATATTTCAATAATCTGGGTTGCCATGGTTGTTCTCTTATTCACATTATACAGTGCTTTTATTCTAGATGTGTTGTGCTTAATTTTGCATAGTTTCTTTTTTTTTTTCCCTTCTGTTATTTAATTTTTCTATTTTTAACAAATGCACAACGATCAACAGAAAATACACTTCACTAGTATTTGGATGACTGTAAGGCTTTTTCAAGTAGTAGTTTATCACACTGTAGCAGCTCGATCTCAGTTCGTTTTGTCTTCACGACCAGTTAGTGGTTGTATAATGTGTTATGTAGGCAATTAATAGCATTGACTACTTGACGTTGTGGACGAGGACTAACGCCGGGCCTTGCTTATTATCACCTTACCCTCTTTTCTGACCGTCAAGACAGTTTAATTATATCTCTTCATCTTCATTGAAGATCAAATGATCGTTTGATGAACAAAATATAAACAAATTAGACAAACTAAAACAAGTACAGTAATCAACAGGCAGCTACTCATTAGTTCATGAAGTACTTACAGGAACTATACTTGTTCTACAAAACGCATCCTGCATTTAGACGAAAAAAATATTCACAGCTGCTTGCTTGATATCGTCCTAATTGTCTCAAATTGGCGGACGTCATGGGGTACGTTGGTAGTCGTATTCATAACGTATAATTGCATATCAAGGATCGATGTTTTTTGCTCTCTTTTAATTTGTTTGCTTGGGTTTTTTTCGCCTATTTCTTTCGCGCGACACCAATACAACAAGATCAATAAACTATATAAGTCTGTACCACCATGGTGATAGCTAGTGTAAAGGGAGAAAATTAGAATAATTTTCTAGGCAAATTATTCAAGTTATTTTCAGATGAATTGGCAAAGCAGAGATAATTGGCAGATATTTTCTATACTGAAGTGAAGACATAACAAGCAGGTTAACGTTTTCAGTAAACACCTGTTGCAAGTAATTCATTATTCACAACTTGTAGTCACAACTTGTAATTAGAGACTTCTGATCCCTAACGTTATGGCGGCCAGTGATAAGGGTCACTTGTACCAGTTCACGGATTCCTTAATCTTCTTGTGAGAGGCAATAATTATTCCTCTACGTTATCTCATCTTTTAGCAAAGTTGCATGTTATAGTTATTGATTCGCTTAGTCAGTTACGCATTGTAATCTTGATGATTAAATATTCACGTACTACCCGTGAACATGATGTAACAATAGAAAGTACACTGGTTACAGATAGAAGAACTAAATTGTAAGAATTCAGAGAACAACTAACCGTCGTGTTAGTCAGTGATTAAAGTGTAAGCTACAAGATACAAGAAACTTCCTTGGCAAGTCTCGTACTTACTCGTAGGGTAATTGTACGGGCCCACGCTGAGAGAGTCGCCACTACCAGGATAAAATAATAATAAAGTAAATGTATTCTAGTCTGAACTACAGCCTGCCCTATGTCACCTGTGCATATCTTTCTTTAATATTTTAGTTTTCTTCATGTATTAATTGTTTTAGTTTTTATTTATATACATTTTATTTTATTTTTTCTGTCTGTCTTTCGTTCGTTCATGCCTGTTAACATGTGGCTCTGGACGGCGAAACTCTAGTTTGAAAAGATAATTCAGTTTCCCCTCAATGTTCTACAGCTGGTGTTCATTATTGCGTGTGGAAACAAAATGCAATAAAAAGTACAAAACTGAAAACGAAAATATATTTAGGATATCACATGATTGAGTTAACTGAATTATTTCTTATACATGTAGTATATTTTACTTCTTCTTTTCTTTTCTTTATTTTAATTTGAGTTCGTAACTGAGGAACGTTATGTTGTGTTATATGTAACATTTTAATTTGGTTATCTATATGACAAAGATGGGAAAAGCTGGGCCCAATGAACGAATGTTAAGCGAGTTATTTTATTGATGAAACATAATATATGTAAATAAACCAGACACAAATAGTACATTGACCAATAATTTGTTTTCTTTATAGCAGTACATTAATATCACAATTATGTTTTGCTTTTCGTTAACATTCTTCACTACTCTAAGTATTTGGCTTTTTCTTCGATAAATACACTGTTCATGCATGACATGTACACAAACTGTTCATTATTAATCTCAATTTCTTGACGCTAATCCATCATGTCATTACTTGTTTGAATTTCTCACTGGCATTTTGGTTACTCTAGATAGGTGTGGTTCTGCCATGATGTCATTTTTTGTAAATAGTGTTTCACTGGCGAGGGAGTGCATGGTTGTTCTCTTATTCACAGGTGTTGTGCTTTTATTTTGCATAGTTTGTTCTTCTTCTTCTTCTTCTATAGCCATGAGGTTCTATTCCTGGTTTTGAATTGGTTGTAGTTCGACAGAGTTTCTTTTGTTGGCGCGTCGGTTGGCTGTTCTTCTACACACCAATCTCTTGGCCGCTTCTCGAAAGTCAGACAGAAATATAATATAGATATAAGGACTGAAGCAAGAGTTGATAAGAGGGAGAATATAGTCAATCATTAAAACTAGCCAATTCCAGTCGATACAAAGGGAAAAATCTATGAATATTGTTTCCTTAACTAACACATCAAGAGCGAACAAAAAGTCTAAAACATAACGAGGAAGCCAGCAACACGAGTAAAGAAGCAAAGAGAACAAAACCATTATAATAGCAGCTTGAATTCGTCTTACTCGTACTTTTTGCTGTGCTTGGCTAAGATGAGCTTGAATGGCTTGAGGTTTGGATAGTCTTCTTAGAGTTAGAATAGTCAGTAAGACAGTTACACAAAACGAAATGATGACTAACAGTTGTCTAATGAGAAATAAGCACGAAGTAACAACTGGGTTTAAGATTATGTCACATGTTAGATCTCCATTGTCATGCTCATACATTCTCGCAACATACAAAAAGTTGGCGAACAGAGTCATGGGAATCAACCAGGAGCAAAACAGTACTGCTACACGTTGTTTAAGTTTGTATGGTCGTGATATTCGTACAGTTGGTCTGGTTGCTCTGAATCGCTCAATGCTGATTATTAGAAGAGTAACTAAAGATTCAGTATATGAGACATTGAGAAGAAACATAATCGTTTTGCAGAGGATATCACCCCAAATACCAGTAGGATATAAGGAAAATATTAAGTTAGAGTTGTCTGGAAAATAATACAATGCACTCAGGAGAATCACAAGAGTATCTGACACGGCCATGTTGATGATCAAATGATGCAGGTTTTTACGTACAGTGCAGTGTTTAGCGGCGAGGACGATGATAAAAATGTTGCCAAAAATCCCACATGCACTTAGCAGTGTGCTGGCTATGACTTTCACAGTTCGCGTAGTGTCGCTGTGATCAGGTACAAAGTACTTGCAGTATTCCCAAGTGCTGTTAGAGGAGTTCATGGTTGTGATGTTAGAATGCTATGAATAGGACTTGATGTGCTCACTGTCTGCTCACTGCTACCAACAACTAACACTGAATAAATATAGTGCTCTTATACTGTCTTATTACAATGCAACAAGATAATACTGAAATTCGATTGGTTGATAGGAGTGCCATACATATCTTGCTAAACGCGGAATAGGATAAAATAATATGGACGTACTTTAGATCATTGATCGATTCAGTGTCGTCTGACGTGACGTAAAATTAACACGATCAATGACCTAATCAAGTCACAGGCAGCCCAATCATTCCTTTTGAGGCTACTAAATAATGAAATAAAATGATATCTGCGTCTTTTTTTGATGGGTTTCCTGTGGTAGAGCGCGCGCGCATTTATATGTTGGGTTCCCTGTGTTGAGTAACATATAATGTTGGGATCCCTGTGTACCTCCTGCGGGACGCGACAGCAGCAAATGTGTATATTGAAACAGGGTGTGAAACTGATGGCGTATCATGGCCTGATGTGCGGCGCACTTTAGTGGTGCACTTTTCCGTGAACCGAAGAGCCGAAGTCGTCGTACGCTACAAGCCCGTGGGGGGTACCGAAGATGAAGTCGTTATTTTGTCGCTGATGGCGGGGCATGGAAGAGAAGTTCATATCAAGAAAGACTGTTTAGAAGTTTACAATTCATGTCAACTTTAAGTAAATTTAGAAGATATTTGACGGTTTTAAAGTAGTCCTTTTTCATTTTGAATGGTGGAGAAAGTTTGGATGTGTCGTTGTGCTCGACACATCACAGGTAGCCCAAGCTCAGTATCAGTGGCGTAAATACAGTAAATGTATAGGCTTTCTCGTTCTGGCGGAATAGATAAATAAAAAATCGTTTGCCTTTATTCGACTCGTACTTGTTCCTTGTGTTGTCCTTTACCTCTGTAGGAATTTCTCGGCCATTCCGCTTGAAATTGAGAGAGTTACGGCGGTCAGTTAAAAAAAATTCCAGGACCTACCAGTATGAAAATATAGAAGGTAGGTCACTCATGGCCGCCAGCGAACTCACATGGTCCCACTCAAATGCTCGTAAATCTCTCCGCGAAACTAGACATAACGCCAAATTTCTTTCGGTAAACTGTAGTCCAATACAAGTCCGATAAATCACACTGCCATTCCCTTCTCTTACTCATCGCTATCTGCATCCAAGAGCAAGGTTTTCGTGACTTTCATCGGCAACATGAACCTCTGTACCTTCAAGTCTGACACGGATTTTGAACGGCCGTACACAAAATGCACACACCGGGGAGGGACAGAGGTACAATACAATACAATAGTTTATTTAATTCAACACGTGTCGTCCAGGAGCGTGAAGCTCGTTCAAAATACGAACGTGCAGTATATAATAATCTAATCAAGTTGACACTTGAATAAACTTTCGTTCTATCATAGATTACAGTATTTCTTGTGTCAAATTATGCTTCTGATTTCAAGGAAAAGGCATTTGGAGCAAATTCCAAATGGGGTATTGAAAATCAAAACGAATTCGAAGAAAATATTTTGTTATAATCTCTGACAAGATATGGTTGCAATCCTCACGGGAGGGTACGGAAATTGTATTCAAGTGTCAAATGTACCTCTGTCCCTCCCCGGTGTGTGCATTTTTTGTACGGCCGTTCAAAATCCGTGTCAGACATGAAGGTACAGAGAGGTTCATGTTGCCGATGAAAGTCACAAAAACCTTGCTCTTGGATGCAGATAGCGATGAGTAAGAGAAGGGAATGGCAGTGTGATTTATCGGACTTGTATTGTACTACAGCTTACCGAAAGAAATTTGGCGTTATGTCTAGTTTCGAGAGATTTACGAGCATTTGAGTGGGACCATGTGAGTTCGCTGGTGGCCATGAGTGACCTACCTTCTATATTTTCTTACTGGTAGGGAATTTTGTTTTTAATCGCCGTAACTCTCTCAATTTCAAGCGGAATGGCCTAGAAATTCCTACAGAGGTAAAGGACAATACAAGGAACAAGTACGAGTCGAATAAAGGCAAACAATTTTTTATTTATTTATTCAAGTACACCAGAACAAGAAAGCCTATACATTTATTGTATTTACGCCACTGATACTGAGCTTGGACTACCTGTGGACACATGAGCCTGAACGTTTTGTTGAAAAGTAAGCTGAACTAAAAGTATTTTTGTCAAGGTTTTTACGTAGTATTTGCTCTAAATGTTCTCTAATAAAAGGACTTGCCTACACTAGGACAAATCAGTTTTTTTCATAAATTATGCAGAACTGATTTGACTTGTGTAGTTGTCAGTGATCGAAATACAATTCAACAAGGAACCTCTTTCAACTGACTGATGGTACTTTATCTGTTTAAACATTTTGACTGTCTCATCTAGAAAGTGTTTGACTAATTTTGTACTTTACTTATAGTTCTTCTGACACAAGGGAACGCCAACACAGCATAAACCATCTGAAGCAAAAACGATAGACGAACTCAAATTCACTGACATCGAAGGAGACATGAATGGCGATGGACTCGTGAAGCAGTTGAAGCTGCCGTGAACTATAAAAATATAATTAACAGTTGTTCGTTATTACTCGTGCTAGGCCAAAGGCCGCACGAGGTATAAAATACAGGTCGTATTTTTATTTTTTTGTTCGGTGTCGCGTTCTGCAATCGAGTGGGACTGGGAACGAGACCACGAGACTAGGTTGCAGCGATCGTCGACGTTTTGTAGTGTCGATCGACGAAGAAAGTCAAGTCAAGATGGTGAAGATTCGTCTTCTGTTTTTTTCCTCTATATGAAAGCCTTGAATGCCTTGAAGGCCAAAGTTATAAACGATCAACATGTTATGAAAGCCTTGAATGCGATGAAAGCGAATGCCAAAGTTATAAGCTTAAACAATGCCAAACTTATAAATTACGATCAATATGTTATGAATGAAAGCCTTTATTATACAAACCGTTGATGAACTACAATCCTGGATGGCTGGAAGCAACCCACGATGTTTCCCGACGAAGGTGAAGTGGACTTTACTTTGCATTATTTGTGTCATGATCGACTCACATGAGTGTTGCTATTGTTGTCATACAAGTTTATGCTTGCTATTGCTGTGCTACCTACCTACTTATAAGCTTAAACAGTTATGATTGTGATACACGCCGGGTCAGTTGTCTCTGATTTCGCGTCACGCATTTGATGTCAAAAATGGCGTCTATGACCGCGTCTTTTTCTTTGTAGACTGGTACCGATATTAATTGTGTTTACAAAATGCTCGATACGCCCCATGGGATAGCGCGCCAAATATTGAACATAATTTATTTGAAATGTCACGAAATCCTTCTTCATGTTGATACCAAATTCGTAAAGAAAATATTGAAACAGTATTTTTAGCGAGACATTTCTCTTGAATGGTTTTCACTGCCTGCGGGAAATAATTGAAAAATCCCGAACTTCAGCTTCAATAAAGTTTTTTTTATTGAGGAGAACTGAGCTGATCTTTCGATGTATTGATACCACGATGTCTTGGTAAGAATCGTATGTTTTTTGTTTTCGACTTTTGGTTGTAGTTTCCTCAGAATTTGAGAGATTACGTACCACTATTACTCTGACATGATGTTCTTCTCGGCTAAAGATATCCGCTCTCGCAGCCACTATGCCAAAAAGGAAATCAGCGCTTCGCCGTAGCGCATTACATGAAGGCGAAAAAAGAAACACAGACGAAACTGGCAGAGGAGAAGCTTCAATCAAATTCTGAATTGAAAGTTCTTCGCAGAAAAATCAGTAATTTAAAGCGAAAGGTAAGCTATATGTTATATTTAAGCCAGCGCCGTAGATCGAAGATCATCGAATATTCATATGCCATTCTTGAATCAGTTGTCAATATATGGACACTATTCACTGTTAAATCGTATTTATATAGCTGCCCATAATTTTTAGCGATTTGTTTAGATATAAAATGAATGAAATGACTGATAAATCCTTTCAGTATATATTGAGAATGCCAGGAAACATTATGTACTGATCACGTTTTAAATTCTCCCATATATGTTTCAGTATTTGTTTGTGCTATGTAAGGAGAATTTAATTATTCATCTATATTTATTGACCTATTTATTTGCTAGATAAATGTGGCCAAGAAATCATCAGAGGATGCATCCAAAGAACTCAAAAGTTACCAAAACTCACCGGTAACTTATTTATTTATTATTTGTAAATATATGTTCAATTCAAGTGTTTAATTTAAACAATTATCTCACTTGTATATTATATATTATGTGTACATTTTTTTTTTTTTTTTTTTTTAACAATAATTTTATTACACACATTTCTATTTAATTACAATGTTTTCTAATTACTTAATTACTTGATATGTATATTTACATTTTTTTTTATTGTTATTACAATCATAGATGTACATTAAATATAGAAAACAAAAAGAAAAATGTCTAACAAATTAGTTTTGTACATGAATGTGTACATATATTTTGTGTACATATTCTATATTCTACCCTCTTAAAATAAAGTTGATTCATTTATACATTCATAGGTGCAAAGACAAACAAGAAGTCCAACTTCCCTAAAAGAAATGTCTACGTCCACTCTTCTTAGAAGAAGAAATGACACTATGGATGCAGCTATGGTCATTCATGGTGGGTGCACTTCTAATAAAAGACCTGCTTTAGTTGGCCTCTTTGATACAATCAGTAAAAAGTGTAAAACTGAAATATTAGGAAATTATATTGTAGAAAATGAGAAACTAACTAATTATGTGATCCAGCAAAAGCAAAAGCAATCTAAAGAATCTTTTGAGAAATCAAAAGAAAATATTTTAAGAAGTATTGCAACTTATTACACAGCTGGAGTTATGGGGAAAAGAAAGTACCAGGCAGTAAGAATAACTACTTCTATGAAGTCTAACGTGAAAAGGGGAGGGAGAACAGGGATTTCATTTTTGCCAAAGTGCCCTATACCTAAGCTATTAACATATAACAAACTTGCAAATGAAATCCACAGTATTGATATTGGGACTGTTTATAATATTGAAGAAGAGTTCAAAGATTATTTAGATGAGGATAACATAAGTGGGTATTATAGAGATCTTAGAGAGTACTTACCTAGGCTAGCCAAGTTCTATCTGAAGGTCCAGCAGTCACGCAAGGATGCACTAAAATGGTTTGGAAAAACAGAAGGAACCTTCCTTCTGGCTTTTGGGGGGGATGGATGCCCTTTTGGCAAAAATGAAAATGCATGCTCTTTCCTTGTGAGTTTCTTAAACACTGGTAAGAGGGTAGCTTCAAGTAGTGATAATTTCCTTGTTTTTGGTGGTAATTGTAAAGAAACATCTCTTGTAATAATTATGAAGTATGTGAAGGCAATGTGTCACCAAATGGCAAGCTTAGAGGGTAAGATTTTTGAAATTGATGGTGTTCATATAACATTCAAGCTGGAGGAACTTCCAAATGACATGAAAATGTTGGCAATGTTGGGTGGAGAGTTAAGTAATGCAGCAAAATATTTCTCTACATTTGCTAATGTAAGTAAAATGGATTACACTGATCTGAAAGGTTCTTTTGGACATGATAATTCATGTAAGTGGAAGCCCTGGCCATATAGTAAGAGAGTCAGCATAGCACAAGAGGTGGAAAAATTCAAAATGTCTCTGAATAACAAAATGTTAGCAAATAAAACAAAAAGAAGCAAGATCACAGAATTCATTGCTCAAAAAGAAAGTCGACAGGAGTTTCTTCCCCTTATTGGTAAGTATATTGATAAGGCACATGTAGAACCTTTGCATCTCAAGAATAATGCATGGCAGTACTTTTTCAAATCTTTAATTAAAGAAGCCATAGGTAAGTCAACACTTCCATCATCATGTAAAACATTTGTAGATGTACCTAATGATTGTTGTGTTGCAAGGGTTCTAACTGCCCTACAATATGAAGTTAAGGCAACAAGGTTAGCAAGAAAGGTTAAGCAGTGGTTTGATGAAACCCAGGGCAAGAGCAAAGACTTACAGTACCGTTTCACCGGTAAAGAATCCAGGTTATTCTGCCATAATTTTATGAGACTGATCAAGTTTTTGAGCCATGACAAGGATACCCCAAAACAAAGGCAAACTGTCCTTGTTCTAGCATATATTGGCCTAAGGTTGCGTGATCTCTGCTCAATTTTTACTAGATTTGAAATCAAAGAAACAGATCTTACCAAGCTTGAGTCTCTGGGAAAAGAGTATTTTTGTGCTAATGCATTGTTCTTACCAAGTTCAGTGAATCCAACTATCTGGACTTTGGCTCATGTACTACCTGTACATGCAAAATATGTATTTAATACATATGGTCAAGGGCTTTTGACTACTACAATGGAAGGTAGGGAATCAAAACACATAGCCCTTCATAAGCTGAGTGAGAACACTACCTATCAGCAAAGATGGCTTGAGATATTTAGGCATGAATTTATCATGCTTGTATGGCTTCCTGAACAAGGGTATGAGTCTACTTCCCATTCAGCAAGCAAAAATGTGTACATTCCATCAAGAGTGTTTACTGACACTAATTACTGTTACTGTGGCCTTGAGAAAACTGATCATCTTGATCAAAAATGCTATTTTTGCAACGACAAAATAATGATTAGTATCAATGAGAGTGTACAACAAGGAAAAATAATGGCTGGTATTGTATAATTTGTATTTTTAATTCAAAACCATTTATATTAATTGAGTTTTGTACACACCCTGGGATGGTGATTCAAATAGGTAAATTATAAATACCACATAAAAATGTTAGACAACATATATGCCTTTTATTTGCAATTTTTAGACAATAATTAGAATGTAAGATTAGTCAGAATTGCTAGAGTGCAGACAATAAACCTGTGAAAAAGTAGTAACTAATTAGTGCTGGATATAGCAGTAATAAAATAATAGAAAACATACTATTTTCTACCATTTAGTGCTATTTGGTTAAAATATGTTTCACGGTTTTATTGCCACCTGCACTAAATCTGTATAAAAGTACATATAAATGGACTTATTACTGTATATAAAATATATGTAATTGTAGAAATAATAATCTTGCTAAACTTGAAGCAGATGCAAATTATGTATACATAGTATTTGAATTAATAACTGTGTACCAGAATGTATTGTATTTAGAATTGTTTATAATATATACTGTGCTGATACATGGATAAAGAGCCACTATTTTATTTTAATTATATACATTGCCACCAAAATATTATGCACCAGTCAAGTGAAAGCCCAGCCCCCCCCCCCCCCCCCCCCCGGCAGAATTGAATGGTGAACTCCCCCGCCAGTACTCATTTGTTCTGTAGATAATATTTTGAAGAAGAACAATGTGAGTCACGAATTCCCCGCCTATTCCTCGCTCTGGAAGGCAAAGGGGTGAAAGGAAGTGTATTCCCTGCCTTCCCCGAGGGGTGGGGGACTGGGTGTTTCAATTGACTGGTGCATTAATATATGTGTAAAAATAGGATTCTGTTATAAAACTTATATACTTGATCAGTGATTTTTCATGTCAGAATAAAGTGGAATTTGAAAATAAAATATTATGTAATATATTGTTCTCCTGTGTATTGTGTTCATTAGGAACTGGGGAAGGGAGAGTACTTACAATTGATCAACCATGAAAACCATATCCAAATTCGTTCCAACATCCATAATTACATGCCACAGTTACTTTCATTCTTTTATAATCAAAACTAATTACAAACGGCTTATCCTCCGATACCAACACTTCTGCCTTGAAATTCTTTTGTTTTCTGCCAAATGACTTTTTAAAATCATTATTTATTTCACTTTGTGTGAGACACGCTAACTTTGAAAAATCACGGACCAAGCGTTTCTTGTCTGTAAATTTGATAACAGAATCCTCCACAACAACCCCAAATGCAGACAATCCTTTTCTAACAGCATCCCTGGTGTGGTTAAAAAACTTCTTGACAAAGATCCCGCTTTATTTCCACAGTCCAAGGATTTCTTGCCGTAGGGTTTGCACGCATACGCCTGTGAATGTGCTTAATCCAGATTTGAATTTCTGAATTAATCATTGGACGAATGCTCTGAGTACTTAGGAGTACTTTTTCTACCTCGTCATATCTTCCTTCAGACTCGTGTTTGCAATACACGGACTCCAAACACTGGCTTGCTTCACTACAAAAACTCGAATAATTTGTAAAATAATGCCTCAATGGGTGAAAGCTCGCAACCGAAATCTTGATGACTTCTTCGAGCGTTGGTTCTGGCTCTTTCTCTTCCTGATCACTGCCATTAGAGCAAACTTCATCAATTATTTGCTCGACTGTAAATATCGTACTAGAAGTAGCCATATTGTTTTTGAGATTAACCGCTGGAAAGTGCAATGTTGATCGCGGGAGCTAATTGATGGATTTTTGAGCACCGTTGACCCGGCGTGATATATTTGAGAAAGCAAGCGAATTATCTGTCAATACAGTTTATATCAATAAAAACATGTAGATCACGATATGCAAAGTTTATTTATTATAACCGTATTAGATAGAAGCGAGAATAAACTTAGTTTAACTAAACAAGGTTTGGTGTGAATGGGGTATATGAATAGTAGATACAACTACCAAATACCATTAAACTACCATGCAGTTCGTGATAGAGAACCAAGCAGAATTCCAGTGAGGCGACTTACACGTGCTTTATATAAGAGCAGAAAAATAAGGATGCTCGAAAGAAAATACATTGCAAAAAATGTACCCAAATCATCAAGATTCCATCTTTCACACGATATAAACCACATACATTCAACACAAACAGTCAGCTTGGGCTATACCTGTGATTACCACTCAAATAGAAAAAGCATACTGATCTTTTGATCGTTCATGTGGTCGTTCATTATACGGTGTACCCCAAGTACTCAATTGCACCAGGGCACGAGTGAGCGCTTGAACCAAGCGTCTAGTTGTCATTGAAATAGCACAACACATTTAGCAAATAAGCGTACTATCATCTGAGAGAAACACAGAGTAATTTTTACCGTATTTTTCGTAAGAACGTATTAAAGTAAGCTTATCGCTTCCAACTGTGATGTTTGTTATTCATTCACAACTACATCGATTGTGTATAATATTTATTTAATTGTTGCTATCCAGCTATTACTGATCAATATAGTGAATAAATTGTACAGAAAGAACGGCGAAAACAGTGAGTAAAAGCTAGTAAACTTATTGTTGAAATAAAGTTTGTCATTATTGAGACTATTCATAACACTCTAATGAGATGCAAAGATGAAATACGGTATAATAATGCCTCGTTAACACCCACGTGCACGTGTGCACGTGCACAGTGGCAATATATACGGCATCAAAGGCAGGACACTCCCTTCTTGCTCAGTTCCAGCGGAACAGTGGTCAGATGAACTCTTCTTTGTTTTTACTTGATACGACCCACGCGAATCTGAATTCATGGCCGAAGTACGAATGCCGATAGAACCTGCTCCTCTGGTAGAAGAAAGAGAACTTGAGGTATAAAGTTTTACGTTTTATGATTCATTTCAAGTCAGCAGCAACGTGGGTGCTTTGATGAATACCGCACAAATTTATATCTGATGATTGCCGAAGGTTATGATGTACAATTCCCTGAATTGCCAGCTCAACAAGACCCGCAAGCTGAACAGCCTGAACAGGAACAGCCGCCGAACACCAACAACCAAGTTCCAATGTTTTCATTTGTAAAATGATTTTCTCGGCGGAGGTTCGAGGAATGATTGCAAATGAGTTCTGTGTGAACAGGAATGAAATTGCCAGTGTTTGATTTGTAAAATGACTTTCTCGGCGGAGGTTCGAGGAATGATTGCAAATGAGTTAAGTGTGAACAGGCATGGAATTGACAGTGATTGATTTGTAAAATGACTTTCTCGGCGGAGGTTCGAGAAATGATTGCAAATGAGTTCTGTGTGAACAGGAATGAAATTGCCAGTGTTTGATTTGTAAAATGACTTTCTCGGCGGAGGTTCGAGGAATGATTGCAAATGAGTTCTGTGTGAACAGGAATGAAATTGCCAGGGTTTGATTTGTAAAATGACTTTCTCGGCGGAGGTTCGAGGAATGATTGCAAATGAGTTAAGTGTGAACAGGCATGGAATTGACAGTGTTTGATTTGTAAAATGACTTTCTCGGCGGAGGTTCGAGGAATGATTGCAAATGAGTTCTGTGTGAACAGGAATGAAATTGCCAGTGTTTGATTTGTAAAATGATTTTCTCGGCGGAGGTTCGAGGAATGATTTCAAATCGGAGTTAAGTGTGAACAGGCATGGAATTGACAGTGATTGATTTGTAAAGTGACTTTCTCTGCGGAGGATCGAGGAATGATTGCAAATCGGAATTAGGCGTGAACAGGCATGGAATTGACAGTGATTGATTTGTAAAATGATTTTCTCGGCGGAGGTTCGAGGAATGATTGCAAATGACTTCTGTGTGAACAGGCATGGAATTGACAGTGATTGATTTGTAAAATGACTTTCTCGGCGGAGGTTCGAGGAATGATTGCAAATGAGTTCTGTGTGAACAGGAATGAAATTGCCAGGGTTTGATTTGTAAAATGACTTTCTCGGCAGAGGTTCGAGGAATGATTGCAAATGAGTTAAGTGTGAACAGGCATGGAATTGACAGTGATTGATTTGTAAAATGACTTTCTCGGCGGAGGTTCGAGGAATGATTGCAAATGAGTTTCTGTGTGAACAGGAATGAAATTGCCAGTGTTTGATTTGTAAAATGACTTTCTAGGCGGAGGTTCGAGGAATGATTGCAAATGAGTTCTGTGTGAACAGGAATGAAATTGCCAGGGTTTGATTTGTAAAATGACTTTCTCGGCGGAGGTTCGAGGAATGATTGCAAATGAGTTCTGTGTGAACAGGAATGAAATTGCCAGTGTTTGATTTGTAAAATGACTTTCTCGGCGGAGGTTCGAGGAATGATTGCAAATGAGTTCTGTGTGAACAGGAATGAAATTGCCAGGGTTTGATTTGTAAAATGACTTTCTCGGCGGAGGTTCGAGGAATGATTGCAAATGAGTTAAGTGTGAACAGGCATGGAATTGACAGTGTTTGATTTGTAAAATGACTTTCTCTGCGGAGGATCGAGGAATGATTGCAAATCGGAATTAGGCGTGAACAGGCATGGAATTGACAGTGATTGATTTGTAAAATGATTTTCTCGGCGGATGTTCGAGGAATGATTGCAAATGACTTCTGTGTGAACAGGCATGGAATTGACAGTGATTGATTTGTAAAATGACTTTCTCGGCGGAGGTTCGAGGAATGATTGCAAATGAGTTCTGTGTGAACAGGAATGAAATTGCCAGTGTTTGATTTGTAAAATGATTTTCTCGGCGGAGGTTCGAGGAATGATTTAAAATCGGAGTTAAGTGTGAACAGGCATGGAATTGACAGTGATTGATTTGTAAAGTGACTTTCTCTGCGGAGGTTCGAGGAATGATTGCAAATCGGAATTAGGTGTGAACAGGCATGGAATTGACAGTGATTGATTTGTAAAATGATTTTCTCGGCGGAGGTTCGAGGAATGATTGCAAATGAGTTGCATGTGTGTGAACAGGAATGAAATTGCCAGTGTTTGATTTGTAAAATGACTTTCTCGGCGGAGGTTCGAGGAATGATTGCAAATGAGTTCTGTGTGAACAGGAATGAAATTGCCAGGGTTTGATTTGTAAAATGACTTTCTCGGCAGAGGTTCGAGGAATGATTGCAAATGAGTTAAGTGTGAACAGGCATGGAATTGACAGTGATTGATTTGTAAAATGATTTTCTCGGCGGAGGTTCGAGGAATGATTTCGAATCGGAGTTAAGTGTGAACAGGCATGGAATTGACAGTGATTGATTTGTAAAGTGACTTTCTCTGCGGAGGTTCGAGGAATGATTGCCAATCGGAATTAGGTGTGAACAGGCATGGAATTGACAGTGATTGATTTGTAAAATGATTTTCTCGGCGGAGGTTCGAGGAATGATTGCAAATGACTTCTGTGTGAACAGGCATGGAATTGACAGTGATTGATTTGTAAAATGACTTTCTCGGCGGAGGTTCGAGGAATGATTGCAAATGAGTTCTGTGTGAGCAGGAATGAAATTGCCAGGGTTTGATTTGTAAAATGACTTTCTCGGCAGAGGTTCGAGGAATGATTGCAAATGAGTTAAGTGTGAACAGGCATGGAATTGACAGTGATTGATTTGTAAAATGACTTTCTCGACGGAGGTTCGAGGAATGATTGCAAATGAGTTCTGTGTGAACAGGAATGAAATTGCCAGTGTTTGATTTGTAAAATGACTTTCTCGGCGGAGGTTCGAGGAATGATTGCAAATGAGTTCTGTGTGAACAGGAATGAAATTGCCAGGGTTTGATTTGTAAAATGACTTTCTCGGCGGAGGTTCGAGGAATGATTGCAAATGAGTTAAGTGTGAACAGGCATGGAATTGCCAGTGTTTGATTTGTAAAATGACTTTCTCGGCGGAGGTTCGAGGAATGATTGCAAATGAGTTCTGTGTGAACAGGAATGGAATTGACAGTGATTGATTTGTAAAGTGACTTTCTCTGCGGAGGATCGAGGAATGATTGCAAATCGGAATTAGGTGTGAACAGGCATGGAATTGACAGTGATTGATTTGTAAAATGAGATTTTCTCGGCGGAGGTTCGAGGAATGATTGCAAATGACTTCTGTGTGAACAGGCATGGAATTGACAGTGATTGATTTGTAAAATGACTTTCTCGGCGGAGGTTCGAGGAATGATTGCAAATCGGAATTAGGTGTGAACAGGCATGGAATTGACAGTGATTGATTTGTAAAATGACTTTCTCGGCGGAGGTTCGAGGAATGATTGCAAATGAGTTCTGTGTGAACAGGAATGAAATTGCCAGTGTTTGATTTGTAAAATGATTTTCTCGGCGGAGGTTCGAGGAATGATTTCAAATCGGAGTTAAGTGTGAACAGGCATGGAATTGACAGTGATTGATTTGTAAAGTGACTTTCTCTGCGGAGGTTCGAGGAATGATTGCAAATCGGAATTAGGTGTGAACAGGCATGGAATTGACAGTGATTGATTTGTAAAATGATTTTCTCGGCGGAGGTTCGAGGAATGATTGCAAATGAGTTGCATGTGTGTGAACAGGAATGGAAAATTGCCAGTGTTTGATTTGTAAAATGACTTTCTCGGCGGAGGTTCGAGGAATGATTGCAAATGAGTTCTGTGTGAACAGGAATGAAATTGCCAGTGTTTGATTTGTAAAATGATTTTCTCGGCGGAGGTTCGAGGAATGATTTCAAATCGGAGTTAAGTGTGAACAGGCATGGAATTGACAGTGATTGATTTGTAAAGTGACTTTCTCTGCGGAGGTTCGAGGAATGATTGCAAATCGGAATTAGGTGTGAACAGGCATGGAATTGACAGTGATTGATTTGTAAAATGATTTTCTCGGCGGAGGTTCGAGGAATGATTGCAAATGAGTTGCATGTGTGTGAACAGGAATGAAATTGCCAGTGTTTGATTTGTAAAATGACTTTCTCGGCGGAGGTTCGAGGAATGATTGCAAATGAGTTCTGTGTGAACAGGAATGAAATTGCCAGTGTTTGATTTGTAAAATGACTTTCTCGGCGGAGGTTCGAGGAATGATTGCAAATGAGTTCTGTGTGAACAGGAATGAAATTGCCAGGGTTTGATTTGTAAAATGACTTTCTCGGCGGAGGTGCGAGGAATGATTGCAAATGAGTTAAGTGTGAACAGGCATGGAATTGACAGTGTTTGATTTGTAAAATGACTTTCTCGGCGGAGGTTCGAGGAATGATTGCAAATGAGTTCTGTGTGAACAGGAATGGAATTGACAGTGATTGATTTGTAAAGTGACTTTCTCTGCGGAGGATCGAGGAATGATTGCAAATAGGAATTAGGTGTGAACAGGCATGGAATTGACAGTGATTGATTTGTAAAATGATTTTCTCGGCGGAGGTTCGAGGAATGATTGCAAATGACTTCTGTGTGAACAGGCATGGAATTGACAGTGATTGATTTGTAAAATGACTTTCTCGGCGGAGGTTCGAGGAATGATTGCAAATGAGTTCTGTGTGAACAGGAATGAAATTGCCAGTGTTTGATTTGTAAAATGATTTTCTCGGCGGAGGTTCGAGGAATGATTTCAAATCGGAGTTAAGTGTGAACAGGCATGGAATTGACAGTGATTGATTTGTAAAGTGACTTTCTCTGCGGAGGTTCGAGGAATGATTGCAAATCGGAATTAGGTGTGAACAGGCATGGAATTGACAGTGATTGATTTGTAAAATGATTTTCTCGGCGGAGGTTCGAGGAATGATTGCAAATGAGTTGCATGTGTGTGAACAGGAATGAAATTGCCAGTGTTTGATTTGTAAAATGACTTTCTCGGCGGAGGTTCGAGGAATGATTTCAAATCGGAGTTAAGTGTGAACAGGCATGGAATTGACAGTGATTGATTTGTAAAGTGACTTTCTCTGCGGAGGTTCGAGGAATGATTGCAAATCGGAATTAGGTGTGAACAGGCATGGAATTGACAGTGATTGATTTGTAAAATGATTTTCTCGGCGGAGGTTCGAGGAATGATTGCAAATGAGTTGCATGTGTGTGAACAGGAATGAAATTGCCAGTGTTTGATTTGTAAAATGACTTTCTCGGCGGAGGTTCGAGGAATGATTGCAAATGAGTTCTGTGTGAACAGGAATGAAATTGCCAGTGTTTGATTTGTAAAATGACTTTCTCGGCGGAGGTTCGAGGAATGATTGCAAATGAGTTCTGTGTGAACAGGAATGAAATTGCCAGGGTTTGATTTGTAAAATGACTTTCTCGGCGGAGGTTCGAGGAATGATTGCAAATGAGTTAAGTGTGAACAGGCATGGAATTGACAGTGTTTGATTTGTAAAATGACTTTCTCGGCGGAGGTTCGAGGAATGATTGCAAATGAGTTCTGTGTGAACAGGAATGGAATTGACAGTGATTGATTGGTAAAGTGACTTTCTCTGCGGAGGATCGAGGAATGATTGCAAATCGGAATTAGGTGTGAACAGGCATGGAATTGACAGTGATTGATTTGTAAAATGATT